>JARHVA010001538.1:2112500-2257500 GCA_037957365.1 Torreya grandis | reverse complement strand
TGTAATGATCATAAGGTAGATAATTAAATACGTAATGCATCCATGTAAGAGACATATATATCAATTATATGTAACATAAAATATGTAATAAATAGTAAGATATGATGTAAATAACATAAAATTCTCTATATTATAAATGTAAATCAAGAACTACATCACATAAAATATGTTGTATAAGTATGCCCTTAACAAAAGGCATATAACCAATGTGATAATCCCCCCTAAGGTATGGGCATGAAAGTACCCATGTAACATCTAAAATTCAATGATTATATGAAATTTGTATATCTTGGATCTCACCCACTTAAAGAATACCATGAGAAGTACTCGTGTAACATGTATATGTAAAATATCTAACATATGTAAATAACATTTATGAGCATTAATTGACATATATATATATATATATATATATATATATATATATTGATGTTTTCTAATATTTTTGCATTTTACATTTTCTTAAAAAAAATTAGTTAAATATATAAAAATAAATGCCAAAATCCATATGCAAAAGGAATATAAATCAATAAAAAAAAAATCAAAGCTGATGTAATGTCTAATAACTTTCTAGATTGACACATACAAATATGAATTTATGTGAGACATACTTCCCATGGACATATGCCATGTGTTTCTAGGAAGACTTTTGTAGTTGGATAGGATGGATTAGCATGATGATGCATAAATAACTACACTTTGGTGAAGTATGGTAGGACATACACTTTAAATCCTATAAAGGACAAGAGTGAAGAAGTCTGAAATAATCCAATGATTCTCTAGGTCTCTAGGAAGAAATTATTAAAAGAATTAAATATGGAGAGGACATGCTACACTTTAATTTCTAAGCATGTGCAAGTTGGGTAAAATAAAGAAAAGGAATCATTTCATGAAATAAAATAACTTTTTAGAGAGTTTACAAACATAATCTCTAATGATCTATTATATGGGTTACCTTTCATGTGAAACATAACTCATCACGTGGATATTTTTCATAGATCCAATTTTCCAAACAAATCAACATATAGGTTAACACTTAATGGGAATTCAAAGATGAAAATATAAGTATAGGAGTAGTTTGATAAAATATTAATAAGAAAAATTTTAAACCCATTCATAGTTCCAATAGTGTTAGTGTAGACACTTCATTTTAATCAATTTTGTGTCTAAATTTCAATCAAAAGAGACCTTCCATAATTGCGTACAAATTTAACTAGAAATCACTAATGGACCTAATTTACTTGCACAATTTTTGTTATAACCCAAAATCATAATGACACATCCCTGATTTGGGCAATGGATTGTGTTGCACATTAATCTTATCTAGCACATCCTAAACCAAGTTAACCCTTTACAAGTATTACTACAAGCTAATTAAATAAATATTTAATTGAGAAAATAAAATTACAAGTGCACCTTTATTATAGTTTTTAATTAATCACCTTTATTAGTTAGCCTAATCATTCCTCTAATGGGAAATTCCATGAAGTTATAATTATCTATTCTCCATAAATCAAAATGGATTTATTACCTCACATAGGTGATGTCATAGGGGTAAGTTAATTGAATGGAGTGGAATGTGGGAAAAGTGGCTTATGATATGGCCATTTACACACTCTCTTACACCCTTTACAAGGCCTCTTACACATTCTAAAAGGGGTCATCATTAACTTTCCTTCTAACATTCATTTCACACTCCAAAAAGTTTTAAATGACTTATATTACATAATCCATGTGTGAAATCATGAGTTTGAGGACTCATCATCTACCATTGATATTTATCTTAGATCAATGGTTCACAATCATTATAAATTTCTATAAATACAAGGTCCTTTGGCCATTATAGACAAGCTTCTTCTTACAAACTTACACTTCAAATTATATAAGGAGATTTAACAAATTATCATGCCATGACAAGCCAAGAATCAAGTGTATACAAGGAGAGATGCTTCCCACATGAATAATCAAGAAATGTCAAAGGCTTCATAGCCTACAAGCTAAGATCAACCTCTTCAAACTGGTTCTCAAGAAAATATTCAAGGAAGGTACCAACATAGTGTTTGTATTTTAATTTACATTTCTTTCTTGTTCTCTATAAGTTCAACCTAAGTATTTGGCTTAAGATTTTAGTTTTTTAAGTTTTTTTTGATTTCATTCACTAAAAAATTGGCTAACATCTTTCAAATTTATAATCTACATAATGGCATGACCAGTGGGACATAAGGGACATGGATGCAACCCACAAAATATTCTAGACCATTTACATTATTCTTGCAAACTTACACTATCAAATTATATAAGGAGATTTAACAAGTTCTCATGCCATGACAAGCCAAGTATCAAGTGTATACAAGGAGAGATGCTTCCCACATGCAGAATCAAGCAATGCCAAAGACTTCATAGCCTATAAGCCAATCTCAACCTCTTCAAACTGGTTCTCAAGAAAATATTCAAGGAAGGTACCAACATAGTGTTTATATTTTAATTTACATTTATTTCTTGTTCTCCATAAGTTCAACCCAAGTATTTGGCTTAAGATGTTAGTTTTTTAAGGTTTTTTTAAATTTCATTCACTAAAAATTTGGCAAACCTCTTTCAAATTTCTAATCTACATAATGGCATAACTAGTGGGACATAAGGGACATGGATGCACCCCACACAATCTTATAGACCATTTAAATTCTTCTAATTATCATAATTAACCTTGCAATTGGGTTAATTCACCTTTTTCCTCAAAAAGCTATCAATTTCTTTCCCAAGCTAGATAATAAAATTATGATTGCATAATAATGAATCTAGCAAACTTATCAGTGAAATCATTAAGCTTATTAGTCAAAGTGTCCTTAATAGCTACAAAATCATTGTATATTCCTTAACTTTGTTCTATGCAAGTATTAACTATGAAATCAAAGGAAAATTTGGTGAAATCATTCCTAGTAGTGGAAAAATCATTTGTCTAGTCTTTTTACCTATTTTCTATGCAGGAGAAAATAGTGAAATTGACATTTGTATCAGTGAAATCATGGTTAACATCAGTGAAATCATGATCAACATTAATGAAATCATTCTTTATTGGTCTATGCAAGTTAAAACCATGAAATCATCTCCAACTTCATAAAAATCATTGCTTATAGTGATGAAATCATTTTTATGCTTTTCTATATGATTTTCTATGTAGGCCCTAACATTGAAATCCTAACCAATCTTAGTGAAATCATTACTTGCAATAGCGAAATCATTTTATGGTTTTTCTATCTATTTTCTATGCAGGACAACATTGGAAAAATTGAAACTAATTTTAACAAAATCATTGATTGTAGTGGCAAAACTAGTTTTGTGCCTTTATATTCTTATTTTTTAGATCTTATTATTTTTTGCATCTTATTTTATTTATTACTGGTCTTTAATTTTAGTTGTTCCTGCTTTTGTGTCTTTATTTTCTTGATTTGAATATGTTTTAAAGAATGATGAAATTAGAGGAACTTTTTAGCAAAATTATTTTCACTATGGTTAAATTATTTCTCTACTTTTTCTGTTGTCTTTTTAGGTCAACAATAGAGAAATTAGAGTCAACATTAGTAAAATCATCCTGTAGAACTACAAAATCATTTTGTGGCAAAACTGAGACCTAAACAAATTTAATTTCAATCTCCTTGTTATCTCAAAATCATTTTCTTCAAACTTATAATCATTTGTTTGGTAGGATATTAATAAAAAAAGTGGGTCTTAGATTCTTAAAAAATCACATTTCTTTTTTTAACATATTGATTTGGGCTTAAAATGAATTCGCAATTTCATTTGGCTTATAATAAAACCTATTTATTTTTTAATTTATTTCCTTTCATACAAGTTTTTTCTTCTTGTTACTTGAGTGTCTTTTGGGGTTATTTTTGTATGTATGCTCTCCCCTTTTGGGTGACCCAAAAAATAAAAGTTCCTATTTGTCTTATACATTTCTTTTTTTTGACAATGTGGGGTGGAGTTCATTGTCTTTCTACAAGTCTTAGGGGTGGTTGATTAGGATGTGACATCCTAAAATCATACAGATCACATTATCTAATAGGGTATAAAATCGAGGTTACATCAATGTTATCTTATCTAAAATGTACCTTAGGGCTTAATTTTTCTAGTATCACTTCATTGAAATCTTACAGTTGCAGTGGTCATAAAGGGACTAGACCCTTTGGTAAATGTCCCATTAAAGCTTGACATCTAATTGATGTATTTTTATGCACATGTACTATAAGGTATATCTACACCATCTATAAATACAAGTAAAAACTTTTAATATATTTTTCCATGGAACATTCATTGATGTAAGGGTGTAAAAGTAACAACCCCCAAAGATTATCTTACACATACAAACTTTTTAAGAGAAGGGTTGGTTTAAAACACCACTTATAATTGTAATACTTTTATACAAAAAATATTAAATTTTATAATCCTCTCTCAAGGAAAGTATATTTAAGGATTAAATGAATGTGATGCGAACCCATGTCACTTATTAGAATTGTCTTTTAATACACATTTATTATTGCTTGATTGTTATGTCAAAATCTTATTTATATTTGAAACCAAATCAAATATAACCAAGTCCAAATTCAAACCATTTTTATACACATAAAATGAGGCATTACCCTACCAAAATTATGGTTCAACAAAAGTGACATGTCAAACTTGGTTTAAATACCTACCTTTCTTATCCAAACTATTTTGTTAGGCTACCTGATTTGAACCAAAGCCTAGTTCTAATCCCAATTGCCAAATTCAAACCAATTCAAGACCAAAGTTTTGAATTATTATCTAAATTATACCAATATTTTTTTCAATTTATTCCAAAAATAATTCCAAATTTCAAATTCAAGTTTTGATTCTAATCATCCTTATTTTCAAATTCAAACCAAGTTACAATTCTAAAAGCAAGTCCCAATTCTAAAGTTAAATAATTCTAAGGCCAAGCCCCAATTTTGGTCAAACTATTCTAAAGTCAACCAAGGTCAATCCATTTTATAATTAAAGGTCAAATCCTATTTCAATTTTGATTCAATACTATCTCAAGCCAACTTTGTTCAACGTTCACACATTTTAGGGTTTCAAAGATCCAAAGGTCTAAGCCAAGTTTCCAAGATGTAAGCCTTTCAATTTCAAACCAAGTTCAAAATTTTCCATGATCCAAGTATTGAACATTTTTCACTTGAAACCTTTGTACCTAAAACTTGTGCACACCTTTTGAAAACACATTTGATCCTAATTAGATTTTCTTGTTGAAACTATTTATATTGACATACCTTTGTATTGGTGTATTCCAATTTAATATCTTGACACAAATAAAACACTTTAAACATTTACAAGTCCTATTCCAAGTGAAGTTATGTATGAAATTGGGACAATTTTCATGTATCCAAGCCTCTCTCCAAATGAATATTAGAAACCTAAACATGCCTAAGTACACACATAGTGGGGATATCTATAACCCTTCCTTTGATCAAGAGGTAGTTTATAACCCATATGGGTATGACCACTATAGATAGGATGAGGATGATCAATAATACCTTACCAACATGCCATCTAATATTAAACCTAAATAACCTAAACCATACCTTATAGACATACCACATCATGTCGAACAAGGACAATACCAAATGTATCTTCCACATGTACCATTTGATACATAACATTGACCTAATCCAATATACCTTATAAATGTGCCACCTAGTTTCAAATATGGACATGATCACTTTTCATGACAAATATTTGACAAGAATGATTAAAATCTTTTTATATTGTTAGAAATGGGGGAAAAATTCCCCCCTATATTTCTCATAGAAGATTTATGATATTTGGCTAGAGAGCCCAAAGAAAAACCTCTTACATTATTAGACAATCAGGTAACTTCTGACCAATTTCAAATATTTATACTATCTTAAGATAAAGATCTTGTGGTGTAAAATAAGGGAAAGGGTTATCTCATTAACCATTCTTCTCAAAGCCAACTTATTGCATCTTAACTTTAACAAGCTAAATAAGCTTTAACTACTCCCACTAACTCCCTTACTACATTGGATATGCAAAATCCATCACTAATAGAGATAAAGCTTTTGATTGTGAAACCACTAGGTTTATTAGCTTATCCAACATATAATCATGATCCATTTTCCACCAAGACATAAGTTGTAAATATTTGTATCACACCTATATCTAAAAACAATCTAGTAACTAATCATGATTCAAATATACCCATGGATTCTTTTCAGCATATGGTGGATAAATCTAAAAAAGGATACCCTGACCCACATCAAGTTCCCTCTAAAATAGAACCAAACATTCCTATAAATTCCCAATAGATCATTTCTTCTAACATTATAGTTACTTTACAACAACACATTAAGACCATGACTAGTTTGCAATAATAGGTCACAAATACCAATCCACCACTTCAATAAGTGGAGACAAATAACCCACCTCAATAGGTGGTAACTAATACCCCACTTCAATAAGTGTCAACAATCCTCACAAAATGTTTTCTAATCAACATCATATTTATGTTATTCAACCACTTGCTAATGTTCAATAAGGTGCCTCTTTAATCCAACAACATGTTCCACTTAACCAACAATAGGTTCCCCCTACATGATAGATTCTTAAGGAAAAAAATGTATTCCCATCAAACATCATCAAGTCCCTTTAAATACCTAATAAATCATTCCTAAGTTTAGGCCTCAATTCCCTCCAAATAAATGTCATTGTCAACAAGTGCTTTATCAACACCAAGTCCTATATCAACAATACAAATCTAATTAAAGAGTAAATATTCTTGTTAGAACCAATCAAGTATAGGTTCCCCAATATTTTATACCATTGCTTTATCTGGGCCAAAGTAACATACCTATGAATACCCAGTAAAATGTGCCCACTTCCTCTCACTCTAACCCTACTTTATAGGGTTTACAGGAGGTTCAAGATGCATTTTCATCCATTAAAGTAGGAAAATAGAAGAATAAATTTAAACTAGATAACATATGATATTATCCATTTGATATGAGCTATCTTTAGGTGCCTTTTTTGCATCATTTTGAGATGCCCATATTTGATAAATATAGAAATAATAATGATTCAAAGGAGCATGTAAAAGAGTTATTTATCACATGTTAATAGGTTATATATATCAATGTGTACCTACTTCATTTTTTCCCTATAGTTTTTATGGGCATGCCTTAGAATGGTTCCTTAGTTTACCTAATAATTCCATTGATAACTTTGATGACTTGTCATAAATATTTTTGCAACACTTATCTTTTAATATGAAACATGAGTTGACTATGGTTGACTTATGGTAGGCTAAAAAATGAGGAGGAGAAATATTTGCTTTCTATTTACAACATTGGCATGTACTAGCTAGATGAATTCCATATGATCTCCCTGATAAGCAATTGGATACAATGTTTATTACCAATCTATAATATGAAATAGCTTATAATCTCAAGCTTCATTTTGCCAATAAATTTGAAGGAATTATTTCCAAGGGAATATAGATTGAACAAGCTCTTATAGACAAAGGGATAATCAATATTTAATTTCAAAACCAAGTTTAGAATAAGGCTTAGATACAAGATCCTATATTATCACAATAAAATACTTAGGAGAATCTTAAACCATTCAATAGGAACATAAATGTTATGGGAGATGGGGTAACTAAATCCTAGCATGTGTAAATATTACAATGACTGCCTATTCAAGAAAACCCACCTACTCAACCTCTCACTTTAAAAATAACCTCTCCAAGAAGAGGTCATTATCACAATAGAGTCTTTATAATCTTAGAGAGCCCATTGAGATGGTTTTTCAGAAGCTAATTAATGTTAATATGATCATTTGGCCAGTGCTAAAACCATTTATAGAAACCTAGCCTAAACATGATTAGTATAAGGATAAAAACTTTTATGATTATAATTAGGTTAAAGGTCATTATATTCACATATATTAATAGCTTCACCATCTCATCCAAGATTTTAATGAAAGTGGAAAAATAGAGTTGGATAGTATGGACATAATGTCTAATCATAATATAGGTATTTATCAAAAACCCTTTCCATAACATAACTCCAATAACAATCAAAACCAAAATTAGTATCAAGTTAACCATTACTAGGAAAAGCCTTATAATAATTAGAATCAGAGGTAGAATCAACAACAACAAAAATAGAATCAAGGTCAGGATGATAATTCCAATCAAGTTAACTATAATAATATCCCTTATGACTATAGTAATTCCATAGATCACACTACTACTGGGCATATAGATACCATTAAGATCAACCCTAAGTCAACTAATAATAGTACTAAACATCCAACAACATCCATTTTGGGACATCCTCCCTCATATACTGGTAATCCTCCATTGGTGTGACTTGGTGTTCATGCAAGTAACCAACTGAAGGTTACCATTCCAAGACTTTATTCACCTTCTTATAATTATAATAACCCCCTGCTAACTTGAGGTTATGTAATTGTAACTCAATGTTCTAAGGTTAGCATTCAAGGTCTTGTACCTTATTCATCTACAATCCCATTTAAGGTCCTTTACCTTAGAAAACCAGGTTGTTTTATTCTATTATTGACAAACATTATGATATTGTGGAATAGCTACAAAATACATTGATACAAATTTCCAATTTAGATCTTCTATTTATGTAAATGTCCACAAGAAGAATGAGCTTCTGAGTTAGTCAAAGGTCCCAAGTGACATTGCACCTGATAAATTTAAAACACTTATGATTCATTTATTTCCATGCCAATAACTTACTTTTGATCAAATTGATAAGTCATTCCTTGGACATTTTCATAATAACCCATTTTATATAGAAATAATCATTTACTGACATAAAATTAAATGAGTCCTCATAGACAATGGCTTACAGCTAAATATTATAACTTTAAAGCTGGTCAAACTCTTGGGATACGTAATAATATACCTTCAATCAGATACCATCTCTATAAATACATATGATAATGAGGAATGGGATCTCATGGCATTATCATTGGGATTTTAACCCATGATACTATTTTCCACGTTCTTGACTTGGAACTTTTATATAGTTTGATATTTGGGTGACCTTGATTCATGAAGTATATGTTCTACCTTATACTCTCTATTAGTGAATCAAATTTCTGCATTATGGGTTATAAGTTACCATTATTGGTGACTTATAGCCAAACCAATTCTATAAATATCTAGAAGTAGAGTATGAAAGCTACAACTATTACCTTAGCATAGAGCTTGTCCCCAAAAAGGACAAAGATATAGTTGATCAACCACCTAAGTCCAATTACATGGATCCAAGTACCCTTTCCTTCACTTTTTTTGTACCACCTACTGAAATAGCAAATCATTTTAATACTTAAGACAATGGCCTTGGGGAATAAAATATTGGCAATTCTTTTAATATATCCACACTACCTAAGATTCTCAAATAATATGGTAGACCAAAAGTGAAAAATAATAAAATGAAATGCATAGTAAGGATGATTCTCATCATAAAGGACCCATTTTTTCATCAAAACTACTTCATAAGAACAAGAGTAGATCGAAGGCAATGACGACTCATGGTTATATAGTGATGATTTTTCCACCTACTATCAAAACATAAAGTATCTTATCCCAGACATGATAATGGATAATAAATATTATAAGGTTAAAGGTTTGGGGGTAAAGTAGTAAGGACCTAATGAGATTGTATCAGTTTCCAAACACAAAGGAACTTGAGGTATTAGATATAAATTATCTAGGGTTGACCCCTTAGATCTTGAGAGTGACACTAATCTATTGTCTAGCAATGATAATGCCAATAGTGATGTAAAGTCTTATTATAACATTTACAATGATTTGGTTAACACTAAAATATTTAACCCTAATAATATTAGTTACCATTATTTATGTCCCATCTTATTTCCCTCCTTTCTTTTATCATCCCCAATTGATCAGTTGGGACCAACAAGACTTGTACATACCATTGGATGATTTTTATAATGATGACATAATTTATAAATTCTTGTACCTTAGATATGTTCTACCACTTGGTGATCATAAGCAAGGATTTTCTATTACATTGGACCCTACCATTTATTTTTGAGATTAATTGAACTTCCTTAGTCATAAAAAGAAATTTAAAAAAAAAATAAAAAAATCAAACATTGAGGTCCCAAAGTGAAAACCTATTTGAGGTGTTTTTGGACCAAAGAAAAAGTAAATAAAATGATGAGTGTCATGTTGAAAACATATTTCATGTGCCATTAGATGGGGAAGTTCACCCTATTTTAAATGAATCCTAGACCTCCTCTAGTCCTAAAACTTCATGTTGATTAGGAATAAATTGAGAGAATTAGGATCAATTGGTTTAGGATTTCTTACATGCCTTTACAAAGTGGCTTTTAACAAAATTTGGTGATTCAGATTCCTCCTGCATGGGTGAACTCAACAAGATATTCAAGCCACCAAACAAATAATAAGATCAATGTACCACATTTCCAACTATTATAAAATATGGTTCCACATTACTTGTGGAAGATACCACAAAATTCAATATTAGAACACTGTCCAATCCTAAATGGATAAAACTTGGAGCATCCATCATTAAAGAGGAGTGCAAAATTTTTATTACCTTCCCTCAGGAGTTTGTTGATATTTTTCCATGCTCTTATTAATATATGCTTAGATTAAACATTAATTTATTTTTACATCACCTAGTTATACACCTTAATGCCAAGCCAATCAAACATAAGCTAAGAAAAATAAACCCTCACATAGTTGTACTTGTCAATAAAAAATTTGAAAAACTTTTAGAATCAGGATGTATCCATCCTATAGATTTTTTAGAGTGGATATCAAACATAGTCCAAATCAACAAAAATCCATAAGGAATCTAATTATGTACTGATTTTAGAGAATCAATAAAGCATGTCCAAAATATCAATTTAATTTTCCCAATATTGATATGACTATATATTTCACATCAGGTTACGAAATGTTATCTCTTATGGATAACTTATCTAGATATAATTCAATCAAAATAATACCTAAATACCAACAAAAGATAAAATTTAGCACTCCATGGGGAACATTATGTTATCAAGTGATTCCATTTTGCCTGAATAATGTTGATGTTATGTACCAACATTCAACTATTGTCATTTTTCATTACATGATGCATGATATAATTGAATATTATGTGGATGATATCTTGCGAAAATATAAGACTAGATCATGACATCTAGATGTGTTATAAATAATCTTTGATAAGATTCATGAATATAAAATGAGGCTTAACCCTAAGAAGTACATCTTTGGAATTACTTCTGGTAAATTTATAGGTTTCATTATCCTTTTTAAGGGAATTGAAGTCATTAAAAAAATATTAAGGACATTATAGAAATTCCTCCACCTTCTAATATGAAGTAGCTCTGCAAATTATAGGGAAAGATTTAGTTCATCAAGTGCTTCATTTCTCAATTGGAAAATAGGTGTTATCCCTTCACTCATTTTCTGAAGAAAGGCACCACTTTTTCATAGAATGTTGGTTATTAAAAAACCTTTGTGCACTTAAAATAATATTTAGAAAATCCACTTGTTCTAGTCCCACTAACACCTAGAAAGTTATTCCTTCTTTACATCTCAGTAACAAAATATGCCTTGGAGACACTCCTATAAAAATATAATGATCAGGGGAAAGAAAGAGTTGTATACTACTAAAGATTCACATTGGTAGCCTATGAACATAATTATAGTTCAATTAAAGAATCCTATTTATCCATAGTGTTTTCAGCCCAAAATTTATGACATTATATGTTCAACAACAAGACCATTATCATTTCCAAATTATACCCATTCAAACACTTATTTTCCAAGGTAGTTTTGACTAGTCACATGGATAAATGAGTCATGATATTGATTCAATTTGAGATTTAATATGTACATCAAAATACCATTAATGCGTATACACTTTTAGATCAACTTGTGGAATCACCCTTATCAAATACCAATCCACTCATTTTTAATTTCCCTGATGAGTCAATTATGACTCTAGATGATAATTTTTCTGAGCCTCAACACTAGACACTTTACTTTGATGGTTCCTACACTACTCATGGATCAATAGTTGGTATAACATTCATAAAACCATAATGGGATCTCATTCCCAAAACATTTCACATTGGTTTTTCTTGTACCAAAAATATAGCATAATATGAAGCACTCATCATAGGGATTCATCTAGTAGTATAATAGAATATCAATAAATTACATGTTCATGTAGATTCTTAACTAATTATCAATTAGGTGATAGAGTAATACAAAACCAAAGATGACAAGTTTATTCCTTATAAAAATATGGTGGACCATTTTAAATAGAGATTTGAACACATCTAATTTGAATAAATCCCAAGGGCCAATAATAGGACCATAGATACAATGGAAATAGTTGGTTCATTAATAGTAATCACATATCATGTTCTAAATTACTAGTTCCTTATCAAACATTTCTTGATGCCATATCATGAATGTTTTGAATATGAAATGATATGTGATATTTTTAATCCCAACTCACCTTGGTACTCTAATATATATGCTTACCTTCATGATAATTTTCTCCCTTCTAAACTTTCCCATAAAAAATAAAAAGCCTTCATTTATAATACCTCTCATTATACCATACTTGGTTCCACACTCTATCGTAGAGGATATGATGCAACTCTTATTCATTGTATAGTTTTTTCAAAGTCTATACTATCACTTAAACAAGTACATGAAGGGATTGGTGGGGCCCGCACCAGTCAAATGGTCCTTGCTAAGAAACTCATGCATATAGTGTGTTATTGGCCTACTTTGGAGGCCAAAACATGTGCTTATGTGAAGAAGTGTGTGGTTTGTCAGAAGCACACAAATATGATTCATGTGCCATCTCAAGAACTTTAGCTAATCACCACACCATAGCCATTTTACACATGGGGACTTAGGAAAATAAATATTGATTCTTTAGATGGTCATAAACATATCCTCACTACAACTAAATATTTTACAAAGTGGGTTGAATCCATTCCACTCATGTAATTGGTGAGTAGATTTACAAATTCATCCTAAATCATCTCATTTTCCACTTTGGTATTCCATCTAACCTCATTTTTTAAAATGGTTTTTCTTTTAAAAATAAGGATGTCAAATCCCTCTATGACAAATACCATATCAAGAAACACTTTTCCACTACCTATTTTCCTCAAAGAAATGGCCAAGCCAAAACATCTAAGAAAACACAGGTCCAAATCCCTACAAATATTATTAATGATTATGGTTGTGATTGGCATTTGCAACTATTTCCTATCCTCCAGTCCTTTCATACCAATACTTAAACCCTAATAGGAGCCACACCATACTCCCTATTGAGATTGAGTTGCCTTCCTTTCCCATTTCATTATAGGATATCATTGATGAAGAGGATTATAGAGTCTCTCATATTTAATAATTATAACTACTTGATAAAAAAATGTGTAGATACTTTGAACAATATCTAGGCATATCAGAATAGGCTGCACCATAGCTAAAATAAGTATATCAAACCTAGAGAATTTTGAACCTAGTAACCTTATCATTAAAGAGAACCATAAAAATACCAATGTTGCTTGTGAAAAGAAGGGAAAGTTTGAGCCTAATTGGTTGGACCCATTCATCATCATAGATAATTATGGATTTGGGGCATACTTATTGGCTACACTAGATGGGGAAGAGTTGGATGAGCCCATGAATATTATGCATCTCAAGCATTTTTACACTTCATATACTTAAACATTATCTATTAGGACCCCTACTTGGGGGAATAGCCTAAAACACCTCCACTTCATCCCACTTCTAGTTGAGTTAGTCTAATCATGATCCCATTCCCTCACCTATTAACAATTCTAGTCTTGATTCTCGCTCATATGTATAAAAGATATTTTTAGACTCCAAAATTCAAAGTTTCAAGTCAGTCATTCAGATTTGGTCACCATCAACACATGTTTAAATATAATATATTAGCACACATATGCATGTTTTTTTTACATGTGTTTCATAAAAATGTATCTTTTGGATCTTGTTAAAATATGTACCATTTTTTTTCATGTGTCATTCATATTTTATGACTTGTTTTTTATTCATAGTATCTTTCATCGTAGGTGGAACTACATTGACCTAAGGTACGTTTGGACTATGTAGGCAGTGCTCAATTTCTGAGATTAGTTTGGTCACCACTTTTCCAATGCTCTCACCATTTTACAAGTAATTTAACCCATTATCTTACCATTTTATGAGTAATTTAACCCACACTCTCACTATTTTTCAATAAATTTAAGCCACACTCTTGTCATTTTATGAGAAACCTAAGCCACAATCTCATAATTTTATGATCTCCTTATTTTTACTTACCATAGTATTCATGTAAATAACTTATTCCACAAATGTGAAAAACCCTAAAATTTTGAAAAATCCTAAAAACAACCTAAAAAACCAAAAATTTCAAAAAAGGGATTAAAATCTCCATGAGAGATATAAAGCCACAAAATCTTTGCTTATTTTTTCATCCTATTCGTTAGTGATCTTTCGCCCAATTATAGATGGTGTAATTTGTTGCATTTTTTAGGTGGGAACCCCTTATCCAATCATAATCATTTCTAATTACCATTTCTATTCCTTTATTTACACTCCCATTTATAAGAAAGTTACATCATCTTAAGGTCCACAAAGACTATGTAGGTAGTGCTTGGATGCATGGGGCATCTATGGTTAGCTCAAAAAATCTTATTGCCATTCCATTTTATTTATTTATCTAAAAACTCTCACCATTTTATGAGTCTATAATCAAATATATTAGTTTTCATTATTTTTATTCTTTCCCACATCCTTGAAAGAACTACATTTAGCCTAAAGTCTATCAGACTATGTGGGTAACATCCACTTCCATAGGGCATTTAGAATCAACTCAGTCACCCCCTCCTTTTTATTATATTCCCCCTTCCATTCAAGTTTACATATTTTATCGATAGTTATCCTCTATATATTAGGGTCAAAATCACCAAGAGTCATGCCTTATGTCCACACACACATAAATAGTTAACTAATTATTTATTTTTGTTTGTGTGTTGTTTTTTAATTTTTGTTGGTGCATTTCTTTACTTTTAATGGAGAAAAATGATGATTTCTAATGATTTTATTTTTGGTTTGTGTTTACTTGATTTTCTACTTGTTTTTTTCCTTTTTCTATTATCACCTCAACTCAATCCATTATAATAGTAGGGATAACATCATGATGCTTCCTATCATGCAATTTTACTTGAGTCCATCCATTAACATTAATCAACATTTCCATCATGTTTTTTTATCATTATGTGTTTTCAATTATCTATTGGATCTAAGGTTGGTCCTTATGCACATTATGGCCTGGCCATTATGATGTTTTATATCATGGTGCATAATTTTATGTCATACATCAAAAATCAAGTGCTAAAAGTCTCACAAGTAATGTTTTAGTAAAATATCTCCTTGTCTACTATATTATAACCAAATCATTGAATCCCATGACTATTTTATATGCTACTCATGATACATAATAACAAATTATTATATTTCCATATCACATGGCCATAAATATCACATTTGCAATACATAATTTTGCATCAAACCATTTTATTCTTCCTTAGTGGCCCATTTCTAGCTCCTTTGACCATTTTTGTCTCAATTTATTCAATATTCCTCTTATTATCAACCTTTTTGCCCGTAGATAGGGATTTTTATTCATTTTAAGGGATCCTATGTTTTAAATTCTTCCCCAATTATTCCCTTGAGGGGGAATTTAGGGATAATAAAGTGCCTTTAGGGGCATCAATCTAGGTTTATCAACTCAATTTTAAAAGAGAAGAGTAAAGACATCATTATTTAAGAATTATAAAATTTCTTATTGATGATTTTTTCATTCTTTTAAAAGAGTTAATATGCCTAGTGTCTTGTAATGCCTTCTCAAATAGGGGTAAAATATAAACACTTCATTTTAATCACTTTTGTATCTAAACTATAATTAAGAGAGACTTTTCATAATCACATGCAAATTTAATGAAAAATCACCAATGGTCATAATTTACCCACATAACTATTATTTTAACCCAAAATCATAATGACACATCCCTAATTGGGGTAATCAATAGTATTGCATCATTAATATTACCTAGAGCATCATGCATCAATCTGACCCTTTGCAAGTATTACTACAAGCCAATTCAATGAATATTTGATTGAAAAAATAAAAATGAAAGTACACCTTTCTTCTAATTTCTAATTAATAACCTTTATTAATTAGCCTAATCATTCCTCTCATGAAAACTTCCATGAATTTGGAATTATTTATTTTCCATAAATAAAAATGGCTTTATTACCTCACATAGGAGATGTCATAGGGGTAAGTCATTGGAGTAGAGTGGAGTGTGGCAAGGTGTATTATGACATGTCCACTTACACACTCTATTAAACCCATTATAGGGCCTCTTATAGACTCTTCCTCTTACACCACTCTTACACACTCCAAAAGGGGTCATCATTGCACTTTCCTTCCAACATTCTTTCCAAACTCTGAAAATACCTTAAATGGCATATCTTACACACTCCATGTGTAAAATCATGATTTTAGTTCTCATCCTCCACCATTTATATTGATCTCAAATCAATAGTTCACTATCATTCCAAAAATCTATAAATATAGGGGCCTTTGGCCATTATAGACAAGCTTCTTCATGCAAACTTACTCTATCAAATTGTACAAGGACCTTCAACCAATTTTCATGCCAATACAAGCCAAGAAATAAATGTAGATAATGAGAGATGTTTCCCACATGTGGAATAAATAATTGATAAATACTTCATATCCCACAAGATGATCTCAACCTCTTCAAACCAATTCTCAAGAAAATATTTAAGTGAGGTATCAACATAGTGTTTGTCTTCTAATTTACATTTCTTATTTATTTTCCCATAAGTTCAACCTAGGGATTAGGTGTAAGATGTTAGTTTTTAAAGTTTGTTTTGATTTAATTCACTAAAATTTTGACTAACCTCTTTCATATTTCAAATCTATAGTTATTACTAAATAAATATGGATAATGGATAATGTACGTAGACTCTAGTGCCATCAATAAGATATATATCAAGTATATATTTCCACTAAAATGCATGGATGACTTGATTTATTATTTGAGAAAAGAAAATTAATTCACAAATATTTACTTTAATATTGTTTATCACCAAATTTTCATCAAAAAAAGGTTATGAGTGGAATAATGCATTAAAAACATAGGAAGAATTATATGAGTGGTTGACCATGCCATTTAAGTTGGCTAATGCACTAAATACATTCATGAGACTCATGAATGAAGTTTTGAAATATTTTCTTTGTAAGTTTGTCATTTTATATTTGGATTGCATACTAATTTTTAATATGATAAATTAATAACACTTCATGCACCTAAGATAAGTGTTACAATGATTACAAAAAGAAAATTTGTTAGTTAATCTAAGGAAATGTAGCTTCATGGTAGAGGATTTAGTAATCTTGGGTTTTTCATTTCCCAAGAAATATTTAACATGTATCCATAAAAGGTGAGAGCTACCATTAATTGGTCATCACTTATAAAAACATTTATTGCATGCATATTCCATGGATTATCAATATTCTATAGGAAGTTCATTCATAACTTTATTTAGATGTGTGCATCTATCACATAATTGATTAAAGGTGATAGAAGAGTTTTTTTATACACAACAAATGAAGATATTATCTTCCATAGTTTACATAATAAAGTGACTGAAAATACAGTGTTGGATTTCCCTTATTTTAATAAGGTATTTCATATTGATTATGATGTTGATGGTGAAACAATAGGATTTGTGTTAAGTCAATAATGTAAGATTTTTCCTTACTTGAGTGAGAAACAAATTTATGAAAATGAAAAATATTCAATTTATTATCAATATTCATATAATAAATTTAAATAACCCATGAAGTAAAAGCATTACTTGTTTCCTGAGTTTTTGTTATACACAAAACATCAAATGTTAAAATTCATAAATTGTCAAATTAAACCAAAGACATGAAATGGATTGGATATTTATAAAGTTACATATTTATCTTGAATAATATGAGTGAAAACTATAATATATTTATAGATGCACTGAGTAGAATGTGTCTTTTATTGAATGAGATGCATGTGAAAGTCATAAAATTTGATTCCATAAAAGATTTATAAGCATAAGATGAGGATTATAGTGACACATAAAAGCATGTGAAAAATTATTGAGTGTGGATAGAAAACCATGGTTTTATTATTCCCTAAAATAAGTATATTTATTTGAAAAAAACAACTATGTATACCTATAGGTTCTATGAGCAAACATGTCATCAAAGAGAAGCATAGTGGAGAACTAACTAGCCATTTTTTCATTGACAAATTATTTATGTAGCTAGATAAAAATTGTTTTTCATAAGATAGGTATGTATGTGTGAAAATATGTGAAAGAGTGTTACATTAATCCATTGGAAAATGGAATACATTAGAATACATGTTTCTATCAACCACTGAGTATTCTTAAGAGACAATGGGAACATATTAGTATAAAATTTGTTTATGGATTGCCTAGAATATAGAAAGTCCATGATTCTATTATTTTTATTTTAGATAGATTTTCCAATCTATGTCATTTTTTTCTTGAAATAAAAATTATTATATGTATATATTTAAAAAAGGGGAAGTTGTGAGATTGCATGGGTTTTCACATAGCACAACATGTCAAAAAGACACAAATTTTGTTAAGAATTTCTAGAAGACATTGTGGAAGAAATTGAAAACACAATTACATTTTAGTTCATCATATCATCCTCATATAAATGGTATAATAAAGGTAATAAATAAGATTCTTGGTGACTTATTTGGTTTTATATTGGAGAAAATCTAGGAACATGGGATTTGGTCTTGGCACAAGCTAAATTTTCCTATAACAATTCAATAAATAGAAGCACTAGAAGGACACCATTTCATATTTTTAATGGTATTATTCCAAGAGGATCCACAAAATTACATGACATCATATATATAATAAGATAAAAATATCAAAATGTTTTACTTAGTAGATGCATTACATATATAAGGAAGTGCATGAACAGTTTGAGAGTAGTATTATAAAATACAAGTAGCACATAGAGAGTAGGATTTTAAATAGGGTGGCATGATCTTAACACACTTAAATAAAGAGAGGTTACCAAAAGTAACATATGATGAGTTAAATTACAATAATATTGGACCATGCAAAGTGATAATTTTTTTCATCCAATAAATATGTGATTAAATTACCTGATGAGATAGATATTTCACACATTTTCAATGTGGTATATTTATTCCCTTACTATGAGGGAAAATTCATAATTAAAGCATACACATAGATTATGCAGAATTATATTAGAGATACCATATGACTGAGAAGGTATGAAAATAAATTTAAAGGGTGATTGATACTAGATTTCTAAAACGGATGTAATGAAAGGGATACAAAGAATAACTATTGAAGTGGATAGTCTAAAGAGTTGAGGATGCAACTTAGATGGCTGCATCAAAAATTGACAAGTATGGAGTTCCTCTTGAATAACTCCTAGAATGTGAATGAGGATAATCTTTTTGTTCATTTCACTTACTAGGATTATATGATGTATGAGAATTTAGGCTCATAAGAAATGTTACATCAAAAAAATGTTTTATAATAATTAATTTCTCAAAAGTTTGACTTTGTAGATTTTTTATTTGTTATATGTAGCATTTTTGGAAATTTAGAATCACTTTTGGGCATCCCTTCTTGTGCACACATTTTTAAACCTTAAACTTGTGAAAATATTCAATCAAAAAATAACTTCTTTATGCAACTTGTGAAGCCCTATGTAGGTTTTGTTTGGATGCCACTATAATTTCCACATAAATACACTAAAGGTGAAGTATTTAAAATTATTTTCACACAATATATATGATCTATGAACTTATCTGTGGCTTACAAAGTTAAATTATCATGTACACCTTTATGATTGCTAAATTATTGTGCAAACCTTTTACATTATCTTTTTATAATAGTTCATCTATGATTTTTATGGCTTGAACTTGTGAGTTTAAAAATGACACACAAACTATTTCACATGATTTTTTGATAAATTTTGCACATTATGAATAATAATAATATGTAGTTATATGAAGATCATTTTATGTAGCTTTCAAGTGTATGATCTCACAACATTAGGAATATTTGAGGTTTAGCATTATGCTTCAGTGCCAAGATTGAAATTCAAGATGAATGGTCGTGAAAACTTATAGGTTATAAATAAATAAAGTCAAAAAGTCACTTGGGGATGGTGTTTATCTAACAAATGGAAAGAGAATCATTCTAAGGTTTATAATGGTTTCTTGTTTGTAAATTTATATAAGGTGAAAATATTATTATGTAAGGGGTTAGAGGTGTGGGTAGATGAAAGGTTGGATATTAATATTTAAGTAGTTCATTAGCTAGTTAGAGTATGCAGATACAAATAATTAATATGCAAAATATTATACGTTATCAAGATATATAATGACAGTATGCAAACCAAAGAACCAAATTAGGTTCAATTAGATATTTTTTCCAAGCCATAAGTCTAAGTAGAGGGAAAACATGTAATGTAAATTTTAGAAGCTTTATGAAAATATTATAGTTAGAGTTTAAGTCTGTAATTAACCTACAAGTGTGTGAGGTATGAAAATTCTAAAATTTTCCTTTTGAATTTGATAAATATCATATTTTTTTTCATAATGTTTTGCACAGACTATGATTCGGTCCATTTTCTATGTTAAACTCATAGGTTTCATGGTATAAGGTCATACTTCACTAATCCCCTAATTATGACTACATCATAAAAGGAATAATCATGAAACAAATGAAAACATGTAATTTAAGGTTCATATTCAATTAATAATTATAAATAGGCATGCAAAGGGATTCAATATGATAATAACAATAAGAGGAAAAACCTACAACTTCCCTTATAACTCAATGCATACTAGGATATAAGGTTTTCATATATATGTTCTCATCACCTAGAAATTTTTGTAAGTGTTTATAATGGGATCAATAATCAAGGGGAAAGGACCAATCTAGCTTAACATGAAATTTTATTCAAGTGGAAGGAATAAATTCAATGGAAATAGAAGTAAATTTCCAAAGTGTCAAATATAAAATTAATATAAAGCATACAATCAAACTCAAAACCACATGGAAAGAATGACATATAGAATAAATAAGGTACATAGAGAAAGAAAATATAATTAAATAATGATGTATAAATTAATCACAATATATAGGTGATATAAATTATCATAAGATCGATAAAAAAATATTGAAAGCATAAAAGAATGAATGCACAAAGCAATAATGTTACCTCAAAATCAAGTAACCACAAGAATGCGAGACACAATATTGATAAGTGGGGAAACTAAATCAATAGAATGAAACCTCACATGTATTAATAAGTATTACAAAAAAATATTATCCAAGTATAATCTTAGTATAATAAAAAATAATGAGAAAGAGAGATGGGCCTCAAGTTATAAGCAAGTGTCTCAAGATGAACTTGTGTAGAATGAGATAGGAAAGAGCTCATTAAATATAAGGATGGAAGAGTTATAAATAATCTCTTACACAACCTTATTAATGTGTTCCTAGTATCACTAATCCCCATAATGTGAGGGGAAAGTGTGTGACAAGTGTAGATGGAGTTACATGTGACATGTAATTCTAAGATTCCCTTCAAAGGGGACCAAAAAGATGTGGCACATCATAAATATGGATTAAGTAAATTTTTCATAATAAAAAACACAAAAAAATAAAAATAGGATTAATAAATTAATCTAAGTAGATATTAATCTCAAACACTTTCCTTTAAGCTTTTTTTTGGGTTATAAAATAGGCAAAAACCTTAAACAAATAAGGGAGTTGACATTACATAATTCTCCCTCTTAATAGAAATTTACTTTGAGAGGAATTACAAAG
The DNA here is from genome assembly GCA_037957365.1 of Torreya grandis. Lineage (NCBI taxonomy): Eukaryota > Viridiplantae > Streptophyta > Pinopsida > Cupressales > Taxaceae > Torreya > Torreya grandis. The sequence continues at coordinate 2,235,377 of JARHVA010001538.1, read as the reverse complement.
TTTTGAGAGAATAACTAATAATAGAATGTGTTACTAAGAATACTTCAGAGTGGGACACACATAAGGATCAAATTGATATGATCGAATGCATGAAGAACACTAGTATGGAGTAGTGAAATATAAAAGAAACAACTCAAAGGAAGAAGCTTGTCTTCACAAATAAAAGTTGAATTAATAAGCATTAGCTAAAAATTACATAGGAATGGTCATTATATATGTGGAAAATAAACATGCCCCAACATCTTTATGCATGTGGGATTATTTTACCAAATGACCTTTAGTAAAACTAAGAAATTTGACTAGACCATGTAGGTAAAACCACATAGTGGGAAAAATACTATACTAACACACCCCCCCCCCCACCTCTTTAAGCATATCTTAGGTGGGTATAATAATTATGTCCTATAATAAAGGCTTGATGAGGTACCCAAGTACATAGAGATGATCCCCCAAAGTAGGAAGGATATGACACTACCTAAATCTCAAGAAGATATTGCTTATGAATATACTTGATCTCAGTGAAGGGTTCAGTGAATATATTAGTAATTTGATCCATTGTCTGGATGTAATGGAGATCAATGAATTTATCATGGATGATATCCTAAATGAAATGCATGTGAATCTCAATACATTTGGTCTATTGATACAGGAATAAATTCTTATAGATCTAGATTGTGTTTTGGTTATCATAGAAGATGACTATTGGTCATCAAAAATTGATGTCAAATTTAGTAAGAATCCCCTAAAGACAAATAACCTTAGTGGTATAATTAATAGATCATCTTTAATAATCATTTCTAGGTACCTAATAAAAACATTTTACTACCAAACATTCTTTGAAATTGTCTATGGGCCTATTTGCTACAAGTTTTATTCAGTAGATCTACCTACATCAAATAAGTTTTCTTTCTTTAGGAAGAGGGACTAAATCCCAAGTATTGTTCCTTTGAAAGGAACTATGATCCTCTTCCATAGTATTATCTCACTCAAAAATTATTTATGCCTCATAAAATTGTTATAGATTGGAAGTAGATGCAATGAAAGAATGTGGGGCATCCTAAAATTATGAACAATTTCACTTATTATCTAATGGATCTCCAACCCATTGGCCAACACTTTGTAGTATCTATCTAACCTAAAGAGGACCAGTGCATAGAGAGACAGAAGGAGATTACTCACTCTCTAAATATATTCTAGGATAAGGATGAGGGTAATACTCATCACTACTTCCATCATTAGAACTAGAAGAAGAATCATGATCATTAAGAAGTTGATCAGGCAGATTTGAATCATCTATATTATCATCAAATCCTAATGCACCTAAGGGGGAGGTGTCGAGTGTGGAGTCTAAAGTAACCTTGGTAAATAAACACTCCTCTCAATGAACAAATCATGAGTGGTGTGAAGTAAAAGCATGTACCCTTAACATCTTTAGGATATCCAATGAAGATACAAGGCTAAATCTGAGGTTTTGTTGCCTTATGTTTATTCTTGGGGATTCAGGCCATAGCAAGATATCCAAACACACATAAGTGATCCACTATGGGTTTATGACCACCCCAAGATTCAAAAGGAGTGACTTATTTTAATGATTTGTGAGTAACTTAGTTATAAATATAACATTTATAATTGATGGCCTCAACCTAATATTGAGATGCAAGAGACTTGAAGTGTATCATATAGTTGGCCATTTCCTTCAAGGACTTGTTCTTAAAATTTAAGACACCATTTTGATGAGGAATATATATAACTTTATATTATTTTTCAATCCCATCTGATGTATAGAATTACACAAAATAGTTACTGACATACTCACCACCATTATTGGTGTGTAAAATATTAATGGATTTACTTGATTATTTCTATAAAAGCACCTTGAAGTCTTGAAAATAGTTAAATACCTTTAATTTTTTCTTAATAAATACACCCAAATGTTCCTTGAAAATTCAATGATGAAAATATGCATATACTTTGTCCTATTTAATGAAGGTTTTGGAAATGGACCAAAAATGTCATTGTGGACAATATCCAATATCGAATTAACTCTCTATGATTTTCCCTTGTCATACTTCTCCTCAAGATGCTTATTAATAATGTAACCTTGATAAACTTTGTCAAAAAACATGACTCGTGGCAACCTTGGAACCATGTCTTGATGACTGAGTTACTCTAGGTAGTGATAGTTGAGATGGATGAATCGCTCATGCCATAATTTATTCAACCCATCTAAATGAGTGAGTAGTGCATAAGAGGGTTGATCAAGGGAAAAATGTGAGAAATTATACAACTTTTATTGGTGATCTACTTTCCTAAATTCAATAATGGATTCACTATTAACTTCCCTAATAACCATATAATTATGTGTCAACTCAACTCTCTTACTTAAACCGATGTGAGTAATATGATAAACATATATGAAATTGGTGGATAAAGAGGGAACACATAGAACATCATGAAATGTCCCATCATTAACTTCAACTTATCCTCTCCCACTAATGTCTATAGAAGTATCATCACCCAATAATTTGGAAGGCATATAATAATGCTTCAAGGATGAGAACATGTCATGTGATGAATCCATGTGGTGTGATGCACCAGAGTTAATTACACATGTGGAAGGCTAGGATGAAACTATAATAAGTGATTTTCCATTATCTTTACCCTTATTAATATCTTTGTCCTTAGAAGACTCATGTGCTAATGAACTCTACTTAGAATAATTAGGGATATTGATATTTTTTTTTTTGAGCAATTTTTTTAGTTTGTCAATCTACTTCTTCATGCATTTGGACTCATCATGCCCATATTTTTTGTAGTAATCACATGTGAGTTTCTCTTTATTGGATTTCTCATCTAAAAAAGAGGAATTTTTTTATACTTTTGGCTTAGCATCAGATTTTTTACCCTTTATTTATTTTAGATCCTTGTTTTATTTCTTTTTATTACTATCACAAGCCTTCTATTTGTCATGACTCACAATCAAGGCATACAATTTAGATGACTTCAATGTACCCATTTTATTGTGCTTATCTTTCTCCCAAGTCAATTTAATAGAAAAATATTCAAAGGAGAACATGGTCCATGAAGCTCTAATGGCATGCTTGGTGGCATGGAAGGTATAAACAAATATATAATAGTTAGATCCTAATATTACAAGGATGGAAAATAATTAATTAATCATCTTTTTTTGTCAATGTTGCATAGTTTCAACTACAAGCTTAGTGATTTAAACTTGGTGAAGAATTTTTGAATCATATCAAAGTCACCTAGGCTCAAACTAATGATATCATTATCCAACTTGTGACCCTTCATGACATCCTAATTTACAAAGAGTTTTCCCAATGTGGACCACACTTGATTTAGAGATGTTATAGATTCAATATGGAAGATTAAGTCTAGAGACATATATAGGCAAAATAGAATTCAATTTTCATCAATTTAGTTTTAACACTTCACCTTATATGGTTCAAGTATTGATTCTATTTCTATACCCATTTTGAGTTGGTGTAAGCCTTTGTTCCTCAAGGGGATTTTCACTCTGAATTATCACTTGTGATAATTGAATGAAGTAAGAATCATAATAGAACTGAGATCCATAGTGTAAAAATGATGTGTTCAAATACATGTACTATAGACTAGGAATATGACACCCCCTGAATCTATAAAGGTTCAAATTTACAAGGCACAATAATATCACCAACTCATAGAGTTCAAAATAAATTTCACTTTCAAAAAAATAGTATAAAAGGAGCAAGAGGCTGAAATTTATGCATGTTTGAATGTTTCTTGATCATAATTTTTTTTCCAATTTCTATCAAATTGAAATAAATTTGGGTGTACAAGAGTTGGTTGGAAAAACTTGTGAGGAAAAGTTAAGTCCCCTTGGGTTGGTCATGAACAAAGGCTTAAATTACCATGTGACTAGGGGGTTAAGGGATATATTGAGTATTCCCCCCATCTTAATTTGATCGATGTGAATGATGTGGGAGTGAAATCATCCCTAAAATGACCCCTTTTTGAAAAATTAATAGTTTCACCCTTCACTATCTAAATTTTGATGGTCTCTCTCACATCACAAGGAAGGAAGAGTCATAAGATTGTGTGGGTGTGGGCTAGGAGGATTTTTAGATGGAAAATGAGGGTGTGAGCACAACATCACTACATCATATCTAGTCAAGTGGTTAGGCTTGTACAGTCATGGAGATGTACAATTGCACATGCACATGCACATGCACATGTGCTAGGTTATTCATGTCAATGTGGATTTGATGTCCAATTAAATGGCTTACTTGGTCATAGAGGTATGCATTCACACGTGCAAGTAGCATCACAATATCTTGTGGATGAAGGATGATTGGTCAAGCCTGCCTAGGCATGAAAATGCATGCATGCTCTAAGTTCACATCACCATGCAGAGGAGGGTTGTGTGGATGGAGAACCTAAAAAAAGTATAAGTGTCTAAAGTTTTTATAAATTTAATTGAACCAATTGAAAACTATAATAAAACCCACTTAATATGCTTCAAAACATAGAAACTTTTTCTAGTTTGAGTACCAAGTAGAATGAAATCTGTAGATTTTCAAAAAATTCCTTCAAACCCTTCATAAATGATGAAAATTTGACTATCACAAAATTAAGTTGTGTTTATAACTAATCCTAGGGTTTTGACACCTTTTAAATCTAATGGAACTATTTATTTTTCATTTGAATATCTTGACTATATATATCTTCATAGATTTTATAGAAACCCCACCAAACCCTTAAAAATCAAAATCAAGAAAAACACCTGAACAAGCTAGAATGCTAGATCTCACAAAAGGAACAACAATAATCAACTATAAACAAATCTTTGATACCATGTAAAATTGGGCCACAATTGAGGATCAAATTGGTATAATTTAATTCAAAAAGAACACCTATATGGATTAGTGAAACCCAAAGAAACAAATTTTTAAAAAAAGCTAGTCTTCCTAAACAAAAGTTACATCAATAAGCATTAACCAAAAATTACATAAGAAGGTTCATTATATATGTAGAAAATAAACATTTCTGAACATCCTCATACATGTGGGATTATTTTCCCCAATGACCTTTATTAAATTTAAGTAAGCCGACTAGACCATGTAGGTAAAACCACATAGTGAGAAAAAGCCTACACTAATAAAATCTTGTAAATGTGAATGTGTGATCATTGAAAATATCTAAGAATATTCTTTAGACAATATGTTCAATCTTCATTGGAATAAAACAAAAAAAAAAATTAAGATGGAAAAAATGATCAATTATACCTAAGAAATAGAAACTTATACTAATGTTTCATGTTAAGTAAACTAAATACAATAAAATATGATCTACATAAATTTATTTTACTAAAATTATATCTAATACAAGGCAAAATGAGATAAAGACAACTTCAATAACAAAGTGTGGAAAACTTTTTTTAAAAAAAATAAGTTAGTCAAAAAATATTTAGCTCCAAAAAAGGCATATTTATATGATAAATTAAAATAAGTGAGCACAAAAGCAAGGAATGCATAATTTTTTAATTTTTTAAAGTTTTTCTCCTAAGTAAATATTAATAGCCAACAATAGGATTGTCATGTCTAGCTAATGATCTACTCTAAAACATGATATCATTTATATAATGGTTAATATGTGGCATTGTAAGTGTCAAAAGTCATATGCATGATGCAAGCATGAATTATAATGGAAAATAAGTCATTCGCATAAGATATTCATCTTAAATATGAGTTACTAAAAACACTAGCACTTCATATAAACAACTAAATTTTGTAGTCCATATATGCCATATGATGTTGGTATGTGTAAAAAAGGTAAACAATTTTATTATATAGATGATTAGGTGTAACAAGTAGGAATACCTAATATAAAGAGTTATAAATGTGTCATAACCATGAAATAAACAAAATAATATAGTCAAAAATTTATAACATAATTAAATGTAAATGTGATGTAGGATATATGATGTCAAAGTATAGAAATATGTATTCATTAAATTTCATAATGAGACAATGTAAGTGCTAACCAATAATGTATTCAATACCTGAAGTTTCATGTATGGATGTGTAAAGGTGAATAGGAGAATATACCAAAATATAATCATTATCATCATTTTAGTGTTTAGTGCATTGTTGTCTCTCATTAGTCTCAAAAATTGTAGGAAGGATATCATGAACATGAGGATTGATATATATGTATCTATTAATACTTTCCACTGTGATATTCATTGCTTCTATCCATAAATTTACCAACATACCATTCCAATAGGATGTAATAACATATAAACAACTCTTACTTGATTGAGAACCCACATATATAGTTATCCCAATATTTTCTAAATTATGTTAGATTATGTGTTATTTTTTCATAGATTTTTGATGCCATATCAAAGTGTGTGAAAGAAAGGAAGATTTAAAATATTAAATTCATATGTAATATCTATAATAAAACTATATCATTATTGTCCTTCCATTGAAAACATAATTACCAAACGTGTCATATGTTTAGAATATTTTAATGAAAAATCATCAACAACATTAATTGGTACATTGTCATATTTAAGTGATACATCCTTAGGTGGTTGGTTTTATTTAATGAAAATTACTTCTACTATTTTAGGAATTGACTAGTAAAGTTTAATTTTATCATGGTCAATAAGATTATGAATTTTATTTCATAAAGTAATACTCCTGTTTTTCATATGTCCCTTGATTATGTGGTGTTTATAAAAGGTATTATCTTTGTAATATTTGTGTACATGTAAATCTGGATGTTGAATATGTGGAAACTCAATCAAGTGTATGTTTAACAAACCCGTTCATATGATGTATTGATGTTCAAAAAACTTTGGAGGATGTTGTGGTATAATCATTTCATAGCCTAATTAATTTTAATATTCATATTAGGTTCATTAATAATAATAATAATAATAATAATAATAATAATAATAATAATAATAATAATAGGTTGGGTTTGACATTTCATAATAAATATTGTTGAATGATTGAAACTTTTGGTAACGTAGTTCATCTATGATAGGTCCAATAGGAAATTAATATATATATTTACATTTCAATATCAATATATTTATATACTAATGATTACGTGTGACATTGGAATCTAAATGTACAATCACAAATATCCTCTTTTGGACCTTGTTGAATAGATGTCATAAATTCAAATGATTCATGAGGTCCATTATTAGTGATGAATCAATTAAATAAAGCTTCTAATAAGAATTAGAATTAGTTGAAATACCCACAACATAAAACATTGAACCACTCTAAGGCATCACCAATCAAGGTTTTTAGGAAACAAGTTAAGTAAAATTAAACCTTGATATTGATAGTTTCCAATAAAGTGAAATAATGTGAAAATATGTGCATGAGGGTCTCCATGGCCATCAAATAATTATAAGTGGAATAACCAATCCATATTAGAGAGGTGTGTCAAGTACATCTCTTGGAATAGGATTATAATGATTATCATTAGAAGAAATCCTAACATATGAATATTATAAATGAATTGATACATCATGAACTTGTATTTGTATGTCAACTATAGAACACATCATAGTCACTACCTCATGTGTAGGAATAATTAAACACCTAAGAGGTTTTATCAAAGGATCTAAATCATTACTCATTTAAAACATGGGAAGGATAGAAGAGATAAGATTATTAGGTGAATAATAAATAACAATCACATGTGCATCACTATCCATATGAAAATAAACTATTTCATATAACATTTGTAGGATATTAGGAAGAGAAGAGGGATATTATCTAATGTTTTACTTAATTTGATTGAGCATATCCTTATTAGTCTTATAATCATGTTTAATGTCGAAATTGCATCATAATAATCCATTTTTTAACTATCCATAAATAAATTTAAGAAAGAGAACAAACTATGGAATAAACAACAACAATCTATAAAATATATATATATATATATATATATATATATATATAAATTAAAACTGAAATAAGAAACCCAATAAACACTAAGGGAAATGAGGTCACAAAAATGGTTGAATGATAACTATGGTTAGGTATTCCTAAATTATATAAGTAGATATATATCCAAATTGAAATGATAACTAGAACTACATATAATGAAATAAATAAAAATTCAACTCAAAATAAAAAAGATGGACTAGAAGGATGAACATTTTGAAACCCTAGGTTGGCAATCAAATAACAAAGGGGTTTCAAAACATTTTAAATTAAATGAATTATAGGGAAATATGACCTCATGATGGCACAAATAATTATTAACTACATTTATTCTGAAAGGAAAATTATGAACCCTAAGGGTGCTAAAAATAGATCAAACAATTGATATAGATAAGCAATAATAATAAAATTACAAAGGAGATAGTAATCTAACACATTTGGGTAGATTCTTAATATTTTAAGACTATAAAAATGATTTGAAATTGATTTTTTAGGTCTATTTCAAATATGTAAGTCTAATTTTTTAAGGATAAATTTCGTGCTTATACTATAACTATCCAATGTGCCCAAGGTGGATACAGTAGATCATTGAATCCATAACAACTATATTTCCTAATGTGTTCTAAACTACCGAATCTCTACTATGCACTTATTTGGATTCTAATTTTTTATGTGAAGATGTGATTTCAAATGTCCTAAAATGTTGAATGATTATTTTTATAAATTATTAGGCAAAATTTTATTACTTGTCTTCTTGACCTAATTCACCACTAACACGTATAAGAGGAATATATAAAATGTAAGGTTAGCTAACTCAGGAAACCTCATCAAGTAATTTCAGATACATATCCCCAAAATTTGGAATTAGTTTCAATATAGTTCTCTTATACATGTGAGTATAATTCAAAGTGAGATATTTTCCTCTTCTTCCCTATGTGTAATGAAAATACATGAACATTCACCTATCCTTGTTTTGGTACAAAATGGAGCTAAACCTTAGTGATAAATCCTTGAGTAGATATATAAAAATGTAGAATGTTTTTATACTTGAATTTTTTTGATATATGTTAATCTTACTTGTCAATACTTCTTATTGAAATTCCTCTAGGATTTTTTTATACATATTTGTCTCATGTTTGAATTATGAGCCTATCAGCATGCAAACCAACCAAAGAAAATGAAAATAACTAACACACACATATCCAAACATAGAAAGGATGGGAATAAGGGAATTTGAGCCAAAAAAAATCCAATGATAGATTTAAATATTGTAAAATATATCCTATAAAAATAAATTCTAAAATATGAAAACAAAAAACATCATGTAGGCACGAACAAGTAAAATGAAAAAGAGAAATTAGAAAAAAAAAGACTGGAGGACCACACATATAATAAAGAGAACACTAAAACACATAGAAAAACACCAATAAGATCTAAATTCAAATTGATGGACCATATTAAAAAAATGACACTAAAATTATAATAATAATAATAATAATCCTTGTACCAAAATTAGTTATTTATAAATTTGAATTCATTTACCATTAGATCCCAATGATCAATAGTTGACTTTACCTATGGTATCGACTCTTACACATCCTCAAATAGTTTTTTTATTACCTATTAATTTTTTTGTATTTTTTTCATATGTAACTAATATGGATTACACAAAATTATTTTCATTCACATACCCTTCACATACAATATCTTCTTCTCCCATTAATTTCTCTTAAAGCTCTATAAATAAATAATTAAAATTCATACACTTCTTACTCAACTTTGCCTTAAATTTGGAAGATTATTTAAACTTAATCTCCCATTTTATTTTATCTCTTTCATCATACATGTGTGATATCATATATTTTTGTAAGTGGTCAAATGTTTTCACACAATCCTCCACATATTAAAACATTCCACATATTTTCTCTACTTTATTGTCCTTTAAGTGGAGACTATTTGTTACATTTATTAATATTTGCATGTAATATTCAAACTATAACTCTATATCCTTTAGTCTATCAGTCTAGATCTCTTCTTCAATAAGTCATGTTTTTATTGTATTTATTCATAAGTATACAATGGTCATAACCAACTTTTATAAGGGAGTTTTCCCACTAAAATTATCACCCTCATAAACTTGTGGTGAATCTGTTTCTAACATATCTTCCAGCCTCTAAATTTCTTCCTCATAATTTATTATCATATCTTTTTTTAATTCAATTCATCCCCTATATCTTCAACACACCTATCTAAAAATAGGTTCCTCATATTCTTCCTTGTTTCTATTTTTATCAATGCTATCCCAAAAACCTATATCATCATTTTCCTTGGATTAATTACCTTTACAACTATTTATTCTTCTCCATATGATTCCTTTTCATTTCCTCTCATCCTCACACTTTTCTTCATATGGAATTCAAACTCCAAATCCTAAATATGGCTATCAAATATAGTCCTTGGCTTTTTACATGCATCATCCATCACATTTTGACATCTAAAAATCTCCATAGATACTCCTGAGGATGATACCTAAATAACTAGACTCTTATCCCTTTAATAGTGTGTTATTCCAATATCCATCACTTCCTATAATTTTTTTTGCTCCTCCTAGACAATATTCTCCTCCCATTTATTCTCACCTTGTACATCACCCTTACTTCTCTATCAGTTTCTTCTTAGCATAAAAATGTTCCTTAACCTTGTCATCCATAAAATTTTGATTAGGTTGTGTTTTAGATTGGTATTATATATGTCATTTAAAAATAACATAAAAGGTATGACATATGTTATTGAAAAATAATTTTTCTAAGCATCCTTTTGTTTTCATCATACTTTTATCTACATTCCATTTGGTTCAAGATAGTTAGCTTACTTGGGCTCAAACCAAAATTTTACTTTATACTTTTTTGTTGTAAATTAAACATCACCTCAAGTTCCTTATTATTTGTTATTCTATATATCAAATAATATCCAACTAATGTATAATCAACAATTATTGGTTAAAAAATGTAATTAGAAACAACTATTTTTCCAATATCATTGGTTTAATCATTTGACATAAAGTAACTAAACTTACATATATCCAATACATTGAAATAAAAATATATTCCAATGGAAGTTAATTCAAAATCATAACAATTTATTTTTTATAGGATCCCAACATCCTAACCATCTATTATTATTTTTGTTTTTTAATAGTCTTGGTTAATTAGACCTCGTACCCCTTTCTATGTAAGGTTGACCTTTGGGTAATAATAATAGTTATTAATTAACTTGGGTGATTATGCAAGGTATATCCTTGAGTATTAGGGTTAAGATTTCAAGGATATTAGCTTTAGGTTTATAATTCTTGTATATTGATATTATAGGGAAGAAAAAGGATTCATCTAGATTTTGTAATCTGATCTATGCTCTTAAGTAGGTTTCACCCTCAAAGAGGCTTAAAAATTATGAGTATCAATGAGGTTTGAATTTTTTATGATTTCATTTAGTAATATATTATATTTTCAAATTTTTTACTATGTTTGTTTTTTTATACATGGAGGTTCTTAACTATGATATCAGAGCTAATTTAATGGTCATGTTTTGCAACAATGATGATATTTTAAGGCTTTATATAATTATCCATTGTATGTTCTCACCCTACCCAATCAAGATATTAGTGATTAGAAAGTGGTAAAAAAAAGTGATGTCACCATGATTTTCCAATAAATATACTCAATTTTTCCTAAAATTAGTCTTTTGGGGTTATAAAATATGTTCTATCAATTTAAAAAATTACAAAAAATTGTTATTATTGGGTATGTTGACACATTGTTATCAATGAAGTGATAGGTTTCCCATAATACCCAAGATTTAGATAATTTTATATATGTATTTTAGATTTCATATACCTTTGGTATATAATAAGTTCCTAGTTTTTTAATTTCTCCCTATGAAGCCTTCAACTATTTGTAATTAATGATGTGCTCGTAAAATTTTTGCCTAGTAAGTTGATTTTTTTGTACCTTAGATACAAGATAGTGGGATATGGGATGATCCAATAATCCATAATTATAACTTTGAAACATTGGTATAACACTATTTATGAATGATATTAGTATAATTATGAGCTCATAAACCAAATGCACCCTATAGTAACAATCACTAAGATACCCCTGACATTATTGTATTCACATATCCAAAGCTATTTTTTTTCAAAAACATAGTGCCCAAAAAAGTAAAAAAAGGGTTTAAATAATTTGGAACCCTATGAAAACAAAATAATAATAAAATCTAAAAGATTCTAAATATTTCATATAGTTATTTAGACACAATATAGTAACTAGTCAGTAGAAGAGCCAAAGACCCAAAAAAAGAGACTAGAAACAAAATTGATGATTAGATCAATTTATTTTATCTTCATGCTGAGTATTTTTGTATAATTCCATAAAAATCCAAAAAACTAGAGAATCCACAATGATGGGTGGATGCTCTTACAATATTTACTTAGAAAATTTATATGAGGAACTCAAGACTATGCAGATAGCATAATACATTATATTCCAGCAATTGTTTAAAATTAGAAAGCTATATTTCATTGATAACATGGATGACAAACTAGTTGGACTAAATGCCAAGTATAATACAATAATCCAAAATAATGTGAATAGTTATAACAATGGATAGAGCTCTCATAATGACCCACCACATATTTGGGTTAAAAAATAGTACATCACATCTAGATTTTATAAAATTCATCAAAGATTACCCTACCATTTTTTGTATAAGGAAAACTAGTATTTTTTTATTAATTAAACTCCCATAAATAAAAAAATATGATATTTTATTTCAACTTGGATCATGAATCTATTCAATGGTACTAATTGTTAGAAGAGACATGTACAACTCTCACATGGGATGAGTTTAATAAACACCTACCAATTGAATTTAGCCCCAATGAATATGATAACTTCACTAGATCATTGCCTACATTATGGAAAAATAACTTGGTCAATGATTATCAAAAGCAATTTTATAAACTTGCCAATCAAAAAAAGGACCTAAATGAGGATTTTTTTTATAAATTTATTCATTAGTAAATTGAAAGACAACATTTGTGTAGAAGTAAAGATGTTCAAACCTGATAATTTAGTGGAATTATTTTAACCTTCTCCAAATTAGGTCACTCAAACACCTTAAATCAAAATCCTAATCCATGAGTAGATTATTTATCACTAAGAAAAAATACTTTTATATAATTATGATGACAAATATGTCTCGGTCCATGAATGTGTGGAACCATAATTTATCTCTTGGATTTTTAGGCACCTACCATGCCTAACCTACTAGATGATTCTAATCATAATTTAGATGAGGAAAAACTAGAAGAGAACATTCAAAGTGAGGACCCTTCCCCTAAAATTTTAGTGATTTTTTTAATCAAAGGTCACAACTCCTCAAACTATGAAGGTATTTTGTACTTCAATGGGTATCATTTAACTATTCTCATTAACTACTTTCGAAGTACTCATAAATTTAGTAACCCTTGTGTGTCCAAGTAGAGGGCTTGTTGTGTGTATTCATGAATTAGTTTCAAGGTGATGGTATTTAATAGAGGAAGATTACCTTGTAAATGAAAATGTTAAATTTTTAATGTTTCATGCATGATAACAATCTTAAATCTAACATGTTTACCTTGTCATTAAATGGTTGTGACATCATCTTGGGAGATCAGTGACTTCACTCATTATGACCCATATTATGGGTCTTCTCTAAATTATGGATGTGATTAAAAATCAAATGGAAATAATATATTATAAAAGGCATGACAATAAGACCCACTCAACTTATTAGTTTTCACCTAATGGTTGAGCTCGTAAAAAGAGGTTCATCAGGGGTGGTGGATCAATATTGTGTATTCCACACAAAAAAGGGACATCAATGGAACCAACAAACTTGTATATTATTATTCATAATCATTCTTGAGTGTTTTTATAACCTCTAGTATCACTTATACAATTCTCACATGATGACATAATATGACTCATATCAGGTAGTCAGACACCAATAATTCACTCATATTTATACCCATGCATGTAGAAATAAAATGAAGAATATAGTCCAAGAATTGCTTCAAGCAGGGGTCAATCAATAAAATGGCATCCCATATTAATCACTAGTGTTATTTGTGTGGAATAAAAAAGAGTCATAGAGGTTGTTAATGTATTATTTAGAGCTAAAGAAACTCATAATCAAGGATAAATCTTCCATTATTGTGATTTACTAATTACTACATGAATAGCATGGGGACTATTTTTTCTCCAAGTTATAATTGTAGTCTAGCTACCATCATATTTGATTATGAGATGAAGATATCTCTAAAACAAAATTTTGAACTCATGACAACCACTATGAGTTTTTGGTTATACATTTAGCATCACGAATGCTCCAAAAACATTATTGAGATTGATGAATGGTTTTTTTGAACCTATATTTTAAAATTAATTATGGTGTACTTTGATGACATTTTGGTATATATAAAAATGTGGTAAGATAATCTACTACAATTTAACCAAACCTTGTAGCTTATAGCCAATAATTAACTATATGTAATATGTTCCATGTGATAATTTATTATTCCATAGATGGAATAACTTATTCATATCATCTTAGTGGATGGGTTAAATTGGAATTTAAGAAAATTTAGGATATGAAAATAAAAAATTTAAAACCTAAAACCCTTAAAAGTCTTCCAAGATTTTTAGGTGTCACTAGTTATTATCACACATTCTTCAAAGACCATGGCAAAATTTCCACTCCTTTGACTGGGATATTATGGAATATTTATTTTCCTTGGTCTAAAATAGAGTAAAGTACCTTTACATACCTCAAAAAATCCATGTGTACCACACTAATGTTTTCCATGTCCAATTTATCCAACCCATTCATCATTTAAAGTGATGCTTCAGGAATCAAAATTGGTGTAGTATTTATTCAAGAAGAATGATCTTTGGCCTTTACTAAAAAAGATTTAGTAGGTAAAAATATATCTAAATATAAATATGATAAGGAAATGTTATTCATTATTTATGTCATAACTCACTTGTGGCCATATATCTTAGGGAAATATTTTTGCATTGAGAGAAATCACCATAACCTAAATTAATCCTTGGAATAATGTATATCATTTATAGAAAAACATAAATGGGTTATATAACTCTTGGGATGTGATTATGATATTATTTACATAGGAAAAAATAATGTGATGGCTGATGTCCTATCTATAAAATTTTAATACCAAAGGGTCATATGTGCCTTATCCTTACCCACCACAAATAGGTTGTAAGAAGTCCAACAAGATTCACCAAAATAAATTATTGAAAGAGATACATTATTTACCCATGGTAGGAATTTATTATTTATTAAATTCATATGCAAGAGTCAAAATAACCTTATTTTTAGATGGCATGAAATTGATATCAAACAGTTTGTTGATGTGATATTTTTCAGCATCATAATATAAATATTACATGTACATTAAACACATTAAAACCATTACCAATCCTTATCATAGTATGTAATAATATATCCATGGATGTTATTGATGGGATGCACAAGTCAAGTGTAAAATCAATTATCTTTATGGTGGTCAATCATCTCTCCAAATATGCACTTTCATGTTCAAGCATCAATGGTGACATGAGTATATATATTGTATGCCATAAATATTATCTAAAATCATGATCAAATAGTCACCACTAAATTCTCATAAGAAATATTTAAATTGGAAGGAATTAAACTAAAAATGAGCTAAACATACCACTTGCAGACTAATGTTAAGACACACTATCAACAAGTATTTGAATAGTTACTTGTATTATTTTTTTTCAAAATAAGAAACTGAGTTGGATAAATGGCTACATCATGTGTAGTAGTGGTACAACACTTGTTATCACACCTCCACCAATATGACATGATATTAAATCATATATGGCTAGCCATTACCATCTCTCACATCCTGCCTTCTAGGAAGATCAAAAGTTTAGGCAATTGACTCAACTCTAAGCCAATAAAACACTAATTCAAACTATAAAATATAAATTAGTACAATCTCAAAACCATATGAACCAATAATCATATCAATGTCACTTAGAGCATTCATTCATTGTAAAGGACATAGTTAATCTATGTTGGGTTTTGTGATCCAATGTTTGATGTTTATTAATAATGTTAGTTTATATAGGGCATGCATCTCTTTATGAGACACTCCCTTGTTATTCATATCTACCTTACATTATTATTAATAATTAATAGTTAAATATATATGTTGGTTAGTGGGTTAAATTAAAAATTATATATTGGTTCAAGTAGTTGAACCTGTAAGTTGTTAGGTTTGGTTTGAAAATAAGCTTATATAAAGCATGTATGTAATGTGAATGAAAAATGATAAATTTAATATATTCAGGAAATACTTTCTTCTTTTGAATATCATGTAATTTTTTTTGTATTTAATTTTTTATTCAATTCCCAATGTTGAATCTCTGAGGAAGAAGAAGCTATAGAGGAGCCATGAACTAAAGTTATCATGAAGAATTTTCTACACAAATTTTTTAAGTGAAAATTTTTTAAGTTTTTTAATTTATTTAATTGTCTAAATATTTTCTCATGAAGAGCTTGTATGGATAATGTGAGTAAATTTTTTAATATATTTTATCTATCTCGGAACTAGAAACATTTTCAAAATTTCAAGGGCATGAATCCTTTGCCAAAGGTGCCATTTATTTTGGTTGAAGAGTTTAAGCTTTCATGAAGCCTATTTAAGAGTTGAATATATCTATCTAACCATGATAAATCTTGTTTAGGCATTGTAAATTGATCTTGGACACTTTTTATTAGATAAGATTAAATATCTATTTTGAATTACTTTGATAACTAGATGGGCATTGCAAACTACCTAAAACCCCCTACAAAGCAATGTATGTGATTTTTGTATGGTTGGGATGATGTTGGAATGTAGAAAAGGGTACTAAATTTTCTTTGAAATATTCATTTTTATTGTTGGCTAGGCATTGAAATTTTATATGGCATTATATTTCTCTACATGGTGTTTAATTAGGTAACATGGTGTTTAAACTGATGCATGGTGATGGAAGTTAGAAGAAAGTACCTAGAAAAATTGAATATGGCGTTCCAATGGAATTCAAATGTTGGTTTTTTTTATTTGTGGCCTTGAAAATGGGTCATATTGGTCTAATATGACTACTATTAGAGTTTTTTATTCTAAAAAAAATTACTATTTCACGTTTTCCATTTTCTAAGTAATATATTTTTACTGTTGCTACATATTAATGTCATATAATATTTTTTTTATTTTATCGCAAAAATTTGGGTTGTGTGATATAAATGTTTAATGTTAATTAATAATGTTTTTAAGGGGCATCCATCTCTTTATAGGACACCCCATTGTCATTTAGATTTATGTTACATTAGCATTATGAGCCAATAGTTAATTGCCTATGCTAACTAGTGGGTTAAATAAAAATAAGTCAAGTTGGTTCAGGTTATTGAGTCCATAAATAGTTAGATTCCATTTAAATACAATATTATATAATGCTTGTACATAATGTGAATGAAAAATGTTTGATTTAATATATTTACAAAATCTTTCCTTCTTTTGATTAACATGTAATTTATATTTTGTTTACCTATGTATTTAAGTCCCAACATTGGTATCAAAACTTTTTCAATAGATCTATGAGGAAGAAGACCCTACCATGGAATATTTATGAATATTTAATGAATCATGATGCCATGAAGCATTTATCATGAAGAAACTTTGGTAATGTTTTTAGAAGTTTTTTTCATAATTTTTTTCCTATTTTATTGCCTAAGAAGCATTTAAAACTACTTTGAAGTATTAGAGGTGCCAAAAATAAATGCTTCAAAGGCTAGAACACCATATGAATATTATAAGGCTAGATTGAAGGGCATTGAAACAAAAATTATTTATTATGCATTAAATAAATTCAAAACCAAATTTATTGAACTAATATAGCTAAAAACTCTCTTTGAATGCCATGATTTATTCCTCTCCATAGAAAGCATCTTTTTTGTTTGACTAGATCATTGGGTATTTATTTATTTTTTGTTTTATCAGAAAATAAAATTGTTTGGAATATTTTTTATATTGGGATGTGTTATATAAGGTGATGAGGCACTAAAAAGTCCTTTAGAGAGTGAAAAAATATGTAAATAGGCATTAAAACTGAGTGATAAGCTTTAAACCTATTGAAACTTCATGGAATTCAGCTTGAAGCATTCCATGTGGCATTAGAATTACTCACGTGGTGATGAAAAATTGGTGTTGGCATTGGAAGTGTTAGAGAAGGGAATTGAAATAATACTCTAGAGGTTAAATTCTACCAAATTTATTTTCATATTTTATTCTTTTGGGTCCCTTAATTTGCTAAGTACTTTCCATTTCTAGTTAAAAAATATCTATTGTTCCTAGTAAAATATATATATATTATTGTTGCTTCTTATTGCAGATCAAGAATCCAAATAAGGTTAGTAAATAGTTAGTGAATAAAACCAAAAAAACTTGAAAACATAAAAATATAAGCCTAATCCCTAGGGTGAGCAAGGTCAAACATAAGAATGAATCAATTAGAAAGCAAAAAACATCGTTATACCTTCCTTAGAGACTTCTTTGCTTACTAGTTTAAAGAGGCTTGTGCTTATATTTTAGAGCTAGAGGTCTTTGGAAATGTTGACTCCACGCATGGGAAACATTTCCCCTTGTCTATTCTTACCATGGCTTGGAAACTAACATGAGCATTGTGAATAAATGTGAAGTTATAGTATGATTTTTTTCATAGTAAGTTTAGCTCAAGAGAGTTTGTCTACAATGGAGGTGAAGGCCTTAATTTATAGACTTCTAGTTTTAATGTGAGCCATTACTCTAAGATCAAGATTAATTTTGGAGAGGGTTTCCTCAAAATCATTATTTCATATATGGAGTGTATAATAAACTCCATTTCAGGCCTTTTTAGAGTGTGGAAGGAAGTCTTGGAAGAAAAGTGTAATGATTAGTCCTTTCGAAGTGTGTCATAGATGAGTGTGTAAGAGGTTCTGTAAGAGGTGTAAGAGAGTGTGTAAGTGGCCATCATATACCATATTTCACATACTCCAATCCATTCCATTGATTTGCCTTAGTGACATCACCAAAGTGGGGTCATAAATCCATTTTATTTTATGTAAAATAAAAAATTCCAAATCCATGGAATTTTCTATTTAAAAAATAGACTTAATTAATAAAGGCAATTAATTAGAAATTAGAAGAATGGTGCACTTTAAAATTTTCATTTATCAATCAAATATTCATTTAATTATCCTATAATAACATTTGTAAAGGGTTGATTTGATTCTAGATGTAGTTGATAAGATTAATGTTGTGATATGATCGATTACCCCAATCATGGATGTGTTGTTATGGTTTCATATTAAATTGGTAGTTGTGTGGGTAAAATTAGGTCATTTGATGATTTATAATCAAATTTTTATGTGATTTCATAAATTCATTCTAATTACAATTTAGACATTAAAGTGGTTAAAATGAAGCGTCTACATTTTTCCCTTGTTAAAGAAGACATTTTAAGACATAAGGCATAGTAACATCCTTTCAATGAATGAAAGAATCATTTAATAAATAATTTGATAATTATTGAAGAATGATGTGTTCATGCTTCATTAAAATTATGGTCCAATGGACTTAGATTGATTCCCAAGAGGGTGATTGATAACCCTAGATGCCCCCTCAAGGGAACAAAAATCATTTACAATGGATGGGCCCTTGAAATGAAGGAAACACATAGTTTAGAGGAAAAGTGTTTTAACCTTTTAGTATTTAATGTATAAAAATCATATGTTTGTTAAAGAACTAAGTAGGATTAATTAGGTAAATAATATACAATAAATACAGTCACTAATTTGTTACAAAATTGACTAGCTTTGACATTCCTAAAAATAGTAATAAATAGTGTAAATAATGACTTAGCTAGAAAACACTTGATATAGATCATCTGGGTGCTAGAAAATGACATAGAAGTTGGTTTGAGTGTCATAAATTAGATCCCAATTTTATAACCCCTTTTGGACAGTAAAACCATTATTAGAAAAGTGGTGATAGTGTCCCGATATTAGTGGTAGTATCCTCTATGTTGTATTATCCCAAGCTTCTAGGTACACCTGTGTCTAAATATTTGGGGTTTGTTCTTATGTGCATGAGTTTTAAAACCCTATATTTTTAATATAATTATTGAATTATTGTGAAAAACATAATCCTCCATGTAACTATGGCATGAGCTAAAAGTGTGTTTATTAGTAAGGTAGGTTGGACATCCTCAACACCCTATTGTGAAGAGAGTTTCCTGCATACCAATACTCTAAGTAGGGATCAAGCCCAATGTAGTTCTCCCCACCTAGTGCAATTTCATGTGAGGATAGTATGATAATGGCTTTGATTTGTTTTAATGTGATTGAGACTATAAATTTGTATAATTTGAGGTTATGGTTGTTGTAGATGGTAGTATATAAAATCAAGGAAGAATAGGGATTGATAACCTTAATTATACTCAACTTGTTTGAAGTTTGAATGTGTATTTTACATCTAATTTCAATATATTGGTTAGAGGGATAAATTTCATGTATTTATATTATTTTGATGTTTGTTTAGGTGATAAAATATGTCTAGGCTAACCCTAGGAGGTTATAGTTTTGAAAATATATCCATTTGACAAAAGGTAGCGAAAATGACATTAGCACCATTTTGGGGACACTAGCACCATGTAGTGCTAGTGTCCTTATTATGGAACTAGTGTCTACTTGGTAGAACACTAGGCATGAAGGGCCAGGATTAGGAAATGAGGGTTTGGGACTACTTTGGGGATGACTAAAGATACAGGTGCCCTACACAAAGGTTGGATAAGTGTGATAATAAGCTTTAGGATAGGTCTAGGGACAAGTTAGGGATAAGTAGTCTTAAGTATCACTCTTAGCACTCAAATACCACTTTTGGGCGATTCAATTCCCCCCCTTATTCTAAAAATGAAATAAATTGAAATGATTAGGATAAAGGAAAAATAACCATACTTAGACTTACCTAAGAGGTGAAGCCCATGAAGCTGGGTCTGAGTTTGTGAAGCATTCTCTAATGCATGTCCTCCAAGTGAAACATGCATAAATTAGTCCTCACTTAAGAGATATCAAAAATAAAGACTAAACTAATTAAATAGATAGGAGAAAGGAAAGGAATGAATACACCTCACTAGTTACATAAACCAATTCATAAACCTAGTGACAAACTATGTGTTTGCATGTATATAGTGATCAATTGGTGAATAGCTTAGACTAAGCTAATGGCTTGCTCAATCTACATGTGTGGGTGGATCAAGAACTCAATCTAGTTTTAACTCCATCATTTCCCACCCTTACTTGGTAGATCATGACCTATGAATAACTTGGATTAGACTGATGGTGTGTCCAACCCTATCATGTAGGTGGTTTAATAACTCACATAGGCTATGAATCCATCATTGCCCACCCATATATAGTATATGCATATAAAATTAAACTAAATAAAGTGTTATAAATTTCTAATTGGGTATATCTAGCTATATAAGTTAGCTCTATGACCACTCAAGTCCATTAGGCAACTTCAGCCCACTCAAGAATACCAACCATTATAGATGGAGTAAGAAATTAAAATGGTGTGCAACCTAGAGTATAATTTTAGGTTTATATAGCATAGATAATGACATGGAATTTTTCATTTCATCAAATCAATCATTGTGTAAATGAGCACATGGAAATAATGTGCCATGCACGCCCATAATTCTGATATCTGAGCATATGGATTCTAGACTGAGTTGTAATAAACTATATCTAGGTATTTTGATTGAATATGGGAGTGTTAATGTCATGCATGATGCCCCCAATCTGATCAAACTAATATGAATCTAATTTGAACTAGTATAAATTTAAGCAAGAATGAGTATAACTAATAAAACTTTATTTTAATATGTGCAAACATGTTTTATACCTATTATAATTTAATGGCCAATCTAGGTTGTTCTAAAACCTAGGATAGTAGGCAATAGTTCCATGTCTTGGGTAGTAGTGCCATTTTTGAAAATATGGCACTAGTGTCCCAATTTGGGTGCTAGTGTCCTTTTAGTCTAGTTTCTATGCAACTATACTACTTTTTGGGTCATTATTTTTCCACTATGTTTACTTGTGTCTGGTTTTATATAACTAAGCCTATGTGTTGGAAAATTTACTATAAGTGAAATATAGGAGCCTAATCTCTATGGCAAAACCCTATTAATTTCCCCTTTTTTGATAGGACTTATTGACCTATAAAAGAACTATCCTCAAAATAACAATATCTATAAAATGTGTGTTAGCCACAACATATATGATAATGGCATAATAATCTAATACAATTGGAATACATAACATTGGAATATAAGATAATCTAAGCATAAGTATGTAATGTAATATGTATGTCAATGTTAGCATTCAAAAGGGTGTCAAGATAGATTTAATAATGTATGTAAAAATAAATATGAGTAAAATTGGGTAATTACCTAGGGGGATGGGGCATAGTATCCATCACAAAACCTAAGTAGGAAGGGTAGATGTATGAGGTACCTCATGGCATCAAAAATTAGTGTGTGTAACAAACAAAGACAAGTTTCATGATGATGATGCATAAAATAAATCATACATACAAAATGCATGAGGCACACAAAGTAGGCTAAAGGGACACAAAACAAGAGACATGGGCACATGTCATTAAATCTAAAAAAATAAGACATACAATGACATGTTTAAATATTTACATATTCAAGCAACAAGTAAGTTATCTTAGAGCCACAGATAAGGACAATTTTAAATGTCTATGTACACAATTAGGAAGGCACACACAAAGACATGGGCACATGTCCAAATCATACATAATGTGAAATATAAGTGGCGTAGATCCAAAGAACAATGGTATATTCAAATGCCCTTAAATGGAAGAAGCATAGAAATATAATCAAGTCCAAACTATGAAAGCTATAAATGCAAGTATGCATGAATATGTAATACAAATCTATATATGAGATAGGATGTACATATGTTGAGTCTAAAGTAGTAATAGCCAATAAAAAATCTAAGTAAGAGTAGTATGATTAATATCAAGATATAACAATGCTAAAGCTAGGATGTAAAGTATAGAAGGATAAACCCTGGTAATAAAAATTGTGTATAAAGTGCCCCCAAGTGGGAAAATGTGTCAAGTGAAGACCCCTATATCAATTTATATGCCCAAATTAGGTAGATTATAGCAAGTTTGGATCAGTGTCATGGACTTGAGTCCTATAGTAATTTGTAAGAACTCAATAAGAACAAGTGAAGCATGTATGTCTGATAAAATTGACTATACTAAGATATCTAGCATATGTAAAGTCTATAAAATATAAGTGTACATATAGTGATACATACAATCTAAAAAAATTTCTTTTCTGAGTGATATTTGAATGTTTTTGTGTTTTTTTAAAATATTATATTATTTTTGTATTTTATGTAAATAAGCTATGTATAATAAATATGAAAAAGAAATTGTTGAGTTTCTATATATAAAATCTCCTTAGATGAATTATGTTCAATGGCTTTTTTATTGCCTTTCCATCAAGTGAAGCTAGATGGTATAATTTTGGGCTAAGATTTTTTTTGATTATATATGGTCCAAGCCAATTTGGTTTAAGCTTTATTTTGTTCTCTTCCTTGGTGTTGACATTTCTAATTTTTTCTTTTAAAACCAAATCATTGACTTTGAATTCCCTACTATGGACATGGTTATTGTAGGTTCATTCAATTCACTTTTGATGTGTCCTGAGATACTCTGCATCTTGAATGTGTGTGTGATCCAACTATTCTAATTCATGGAACCATCTCTTTCTATATTAATCATATTTAATGAACCCTTTTAAGGAGACCCATAAGAAGTGGATTTCTAAATCCAATGGATAACTGATTTTGTGTCATATACCAATGAATAAGGTGTAACTCTTATCAATGTGTGTATACTGGTGCAATAATCCCATAGTGCATAGACAAGTTTATTATGCCAGTCATCACAAAATTTGGTAATTATTTTATTTTGGATACTGTTAATTGTCTTATTTATTGCTTATGCTTGATCATTTCCATGTGGGTAATATGGATTAGAGAATGTGTGTTGGATTTTATATTTCACACAAAATTTATTCACTATTTTATTCTTTAAAGAGGTTATATTGTCTGTGATTATGGCTATTAGGAGGCCAAAATGGAAAATAATAATAGTCATGAGGAAATATCATATATCTTATCCCTTTATGGATTGTAATGGGATTGATTCCACCTAATTTTTAAAACATTTTGTAGATGTGATAATGAATTTGTGACCCCCTATGTATTATAGGTTTATCTTATGAATCAGATCAAACCCCCATAATAATAATAATAATAATAATAATAATAATAACTAATTTGTGACCCCTTGTAGATTATGGGTTTATCTTACCAATCAGATCAAAACCCCATATCATGAATAACCAATGGGATATGATAGCTTGTAGCTGTTATGAAGGTACATGGTGTATGTTGCCATGGTATTGACATTTGTATCACAACTTGGCATATTCTTGGCATTCTTGTTCCATGGGTGGAAAATAGTAACCTTGTCTAAGTAATTTGTGTGGCATTACTTTATTGCTGAAATGACCACCACATTCACTATCATGTACCTATTTGATTTACAACTTAGTTTTCTTTGATGTCAAACATAGGATTAAGTGTCCCTCAAAATATATTTTAAATAATTCCATACCAATAATTATATATTGGAGGGTGTTTCACTATAGTTTATGAGTTTTGTTTCTTGTGCAAGTATTAGTGTAATAGATTTATGTAAAAAGTTATTTATGTTGGAAAACCATTCAGATAGTGTTGTACTATGAGTGGTAACTATAATTTTTAGATATATGAGGTCCGCATGGGCCACTAACATAGATTATTATAATTTGATAAGGAAAATAGCCTGGTCTTCATCTATGTTAATGGGGATCAATGATGTGGCACTAGACATTGCATTAACATGACAATTATCTTCACATGGGATGTTTTTGATAGAGAATTTATCAAACTAATCATGGAGACATTGAAACATATTATTATATGGAATGAGGTGTTATTTAGTTTGGTATCTATTTTTAACTTGATTTACAATTAATTTTGAATCCTCATAAAATTTAATTGATTTTATCTATAGATCTTGAGCTTCTTGAAGGCCTAAGATAACATCTTTATATTGTCATGTTATTGGTACATGAAAAACCAATTCAATAAGTGAGGTTTAATATGTGCCCAAGTGGTTTGATGAAAATGATTTTGGCTCCAGCACCAGATGCACATCTATAACTATCAAATAACATTATCCACATATCAAAAGTAGCATTATATATTATTAAGTCGTACCTAAAATCATAATTAATAGGATTTACATCCAATAATGGAGTTGTTGCCTTTTTAATTATCTAGCCTTTTATAGGTTTTTTAAAAATAATCTTGAGATCAAATTTTATGAGTAACATAACCCATTTTGAAATATGCCTTGAGAGATGTGGTTTTCACATGAGGAACTTTAAAGGATCAAATTTTTTAATGGCTTGTGTCTCATTGTTAATCATATAGTGTTAGAGCTTCTAAATAGCATATATAAGTGCCAAATAAAGTTTTTAAATTGTTGGATAATTTACTTTATCAAAAATGTACAATTGATGTAGTAAATGACCTGCTCTTTATGTTGATCATTGTGTTGTGATTGGAATGCACCAAGTGCATGATTTATCACTAAGAACTAAAGTATAAGTGGCTTGTTAGGTGCTGGTAGGACCAAGACAGGTGAGTTTAGTAAGTAATATTTAAGTTTGTCAAATCATTCTTGAAATGTGATATCCCATTCAAATTTTACACCCTTTTTAAGTAATATGGTGAATGATTGGGTCTTATCTATAAGTTGTGCCACAAACTAGCATATTGCCTAAATCTTACCTTGGATGGAATGAAGTTACTTTAAATTGGTAGGAAGTATATACATGATTGCTTTGAATTTTTTGGGGTTAAAATCAATATTGCATTAGTATATTATGAATCCCAAGAATTTACCTGATGAAACCCAAAATATGCATTTTTTGGGATTGACTTATACATTGTATTTTCTGAGTCTATCAAAAATTTATCA
Organism: Torreya grandis; assembly: GCA_037957365.1. Classification (NCBI taxonomy): domain Eukaryota; kingdom Viridiplantae; phylum Streptophyta; class Pinopsida; order Cupressales; family Taxaceae; genus Torreya; species Torreya grandis. The sequence goes on along the minus strand of JARHVA010001538.1, from coordinate 2,209,088 downwards.
TAAATCTATTGCATGATGTCACTCTTTTTATTTTATAATAAAATCATCAACATAATATTCAACTATATTATGAATGATATCATGAAATATATGTTTTATTATTCATTGGTATATTTCACCTATATTTTTTAATCCACAAGGCATGATTATATAGCAGAAAGTGCCCATGGTGTGGTAAAATAAGTTTTTTCTTGGTCTTCTTTAGTGATCTTAATTTAATTGTAACCAAAGAATCCATCCATAAAGGAGAGCATATCATAGCCTATTTTGGATTAGACTATCATATCGATGTTAGGTAAAGGAAAGTCATCCTTAGGACATTATTTGTTTATGCTTCTAGAATCACAACATCATATTTGGCTATTAGGATTTATAACAGGAATAATATTAGTAACCCATTACGAATGAGAAACTATTAGAATGAAATAAGCATCCAAGAGCCATTGGATCTTGTCTTTGACTAAAAAATCAATTTTTGGGTGCATTTTTTGAATCTTTTATTTGAATGGCTTGACACTAGAATATAGTGTAATTTTGTGTACTGGGATCATATTGGAATAAGCCCAGGTGAATACTTTAGGAAAATATTTTAAAATATAATGAATATTAGTATCTTATGTTTTATTTTAAAAATTAGCCAATAGTATGATATGAAGATTGATATATGTTCCATAATTGAATTTCACTATTTCTTCATTAAGTAATGTATATCAACCATAGTGTATGGTGTTGTCTATATAGTATTATTTGTGTTGGGTAACATGTCATCTGAGTCATCTAAATGCTCACCAAAGTATGCCTAGATTATTTTAGAATGAGGAAACATATTCTTATGACAGAAGGAATGGATATCCTCATATATGCCCATGAATTTTTAGATAGCCTCACTATTAGCGAACTCATCAAAATTAGGTAGATTTAGATAAGTGGCATCATTGATAAGATTGGGGTAAACAACTACGAGTGTAGAAACATGGTTTAATGTATCATCTAAACATGGAATAAGTGGTCAAAACATGATATGTTGAGAATTATGGTGAGATGATTTGGCATTGGATATGTTATATTTATATCCAAATCCTTATCTACCTTATTGATCATATGTTTCTATGGGATTCAAGATTCCCTACTCATGCTTACCAAGGCCCTGTCTTGTTTAACCACTTTTTTGGAATTATCTCGATGCAAAAGGATAAGTGAAATTATTATCCCATGCTTTGGAAGTAATTTGGTTAGTGATATGTGTGCTTTGAATAGTAGACTAAAGTGGTGTTGTAGTAAAATCCATGGGAGGAATATAATTGCATGAAGGCTCTCTATGTTGAATATATTTGAATGGATTTTTATCCATAGGGAATGTATAGATATGACCTCTATAGCTGAATTTTAAACATGCATGTAAAATGGATAGAATTACATGTGTATCATAAATCTACAATCTTCCAAGAAAAATATTGTAATTAAGATCATTAATCATAACTTGGCATATTTTAGGTAGAATTTTAGGCCCTAATGTAAGGTTTAGTATGATTTGAACTAATAATTTGCATGGAATATTATCAAACCCTTAGATGTTCATATCATAAGGATCCAAATCCTTAACATGCATATTAAGTAGTCAAAGAAAAGAGATATTACAAATGTTCAACCCTGATCCATTATTGACTAAAACATGTTCAACGCCTACCTCATTAATTTTTAATGAGATTTAGAGAGGAAAGTGTAAATATATGATGTGATAAGGTGGGAGATCTTACCTCTTAAATTAAATATGCTCTTCAGTCTATTTCATGGTATTAATTATGGAAGCAACATAAGTTGGTTCGGATGTTTGAGGTACCTGAGTGTCATGGAGTGTGGCATAAAAAATGTATTTATATGTGTCAAAATGTTGTAGGATATCTAAAATGGAAATTTTAGATGAAGAAGTACTATTCTAGTCAACAAATCTATAGACATGGATCTATATACATGGGTGTTGATAACCTACCAAGCTTCAAGATCACATGTGGACATTATAACCTAGATTGCAAGGTTTACTAAAAGTGTATAGATGGTAGTAGAGGTGGGATGGTGGATATATGTGTGTGATCAAGGAGGATGGATAATTGATACTAATGATGTCTCCTTATGTCTAGGAGTGATAGGGAAGGAATCAAAGTGAACCAAAGAGAAAAATGCATATAATAGAGACTTGTTAATTTTAGGTAATACAATTTTTATCTTATGTAATGTATTCTCTATGTGATTAAAGATTTGTGTCTTAATTTAATTCAACATAAGAGAAATATGGCATGATAAATAGATAATGAAACATGAAAAGCATTTTAATTTATATAAAGCATCATGTAAATATGTGTATATATCTTTTCTGAGTTCATTCTAAATTAAAAGGAACAAACATGAAAATAAAAGTATTAAACCTTGAAACAAAAAGTGATATGCCTCTTCTATCATTATTATCATAATGATATCAAATAAAATCAAAATGTATGAATCTGAAATCTAAATGTTGTAAATGTAAACCCTAGGGTTATCTAAGGTTAGGATTTGGAGCAATGTTCAAAGTAAGTCGAGTTCACCAAATGTTTTAACCTTTTAGGATTTAGTATATGTAAATTTTATATTTTTTAAAGAGCTAAATAAGCTAAATCATGTAAATAATATGTAATAAATATAGCCACTAATTTTTTTATAGAATTGACTAGCTTTGACTTTTGTAAAAATAGTAATAAATAGTGCAAGTAATGACTTGGCTAGAAAACACCTGATAAAGATGATTTTGGTGCTATAAACTAAGATGGAAGCTAGTCTGAGTATCATAAACTAGATCCTAGTGTCATAAACCCTCCTAGATAGTATTACCATAATTGGATAGTAGCACCATTATTGGAAAAGTGGTAGTAGTGTCATGATATTAGCAATAGTGTCCTCTATGTAGGACTATCTTGAGATTTTAAGTGTATCTATATCTATATTTCTAGGGTCTATTCTCAAATGCATGAGTTTTAGAACACTATATTTTTCCTATAATGGTTGATTTATTATGTAAACCCTAATCCTCCATGTAACTAGGGCATGAGCTAAAAAGTGTCTTTATTAGTATGGTAGGTTGGGCATCCTCAATACCTCAATGTGAAGAGATTTTCTCATATACCAATACTCCAAGGAGGGATCAAGCCTGATTTAGTTCTCCCCACCTAAGTGTTAGTGTAATTGTAAGTGATGCTAGTATGATAGTGGTCTTGAGTGCCTTAAATGTGCTTGAGACTAGAAATTTAGATAATATGAGCTTAGGGATATTATAGATGGTAGCATGTAGAAGTAGGGTAGGATAGGGATTGATAACCTTAATTATGATCAACTTGTTCTAAGTTTGAATGTGTATTTTACATTAGATTTCCATCTAGTGGTTAGAGGGTTAAAAGTCATGTGTTTATATTATTCTGATGATTGTGTGGGTGATAAAAGATGTTTAGGTTGACCTTAGGAGGTTATAATTTTGAAAAGATATCCATTTGGGAAAAGATAGGTTAAAACACATTAATTCAATTTTGGGGACACGTGTGTCATGTTGTACTAGTGTCTAACTAGCAAAACACTAAGCATGAAGGGTTAGGATTAGGAAATGAGGGATTAAGATTGCTTTAGGGCTGACTAGGGACACATTTGGCCCACATGAAGGTTGGATAAGTGTGATAATAGGCTCTAAGATAGGTCTAGGGTTAAGATATGGATAATTAGTCTCAAGTAGCACTCTTATCACTCAAATACCACTTTTGGGTGATTATAAAAAGAGGTCAAAAAATGAATAACATGAAAGAAAATGGGATAAAAAATAGTCAAAGGGGTAAGAAATGGGACCCTAAGAAAGAATAGAATGGTCTTTGACAACATGGGTTAAAAATTTCAAATTTCAATCTTTATATTCACCCCTAGGGGTAAAAATTATTCATTGTTACCCTACCTTATAGAAGAAAAGTGATATGGTTTTGTGCTAGAGGTTATGATTAAGAATGGTTCCCCATGCACAATAGAGGCATGTTAGAAATTGGGTCTAAGAGTATAGGTGGCCACCAAAGGATGGACAACTAGTTAGTAGGTTTTTCCCTTATGATTTTCACATTTAATTAAATTTATGACTAGTTATAGGGAAGAATTTGGCAATTTCACTGATTTCATGGAAAAGTGAATTTAGCAATTTCACCTAAGAAAATGGTGAAATCACCACAAAATCATTAAAAATGTTGAAAAATCAATTATTTTGCTGAAAATAGTGAAAATTCTAAAAAGGTTCAAAATCACCTAAATAACAAAAATGTATTAAAAATAAATCACCCAAATAATTGATGAAAACATGCAAGATGCAAAACTATCAAAGAAAATGGTGAAAATTCTAAATATAATACTTTGATCTAAGAGAGAGGAAAATATGTCTATTTATTAAAGAAGAGGTCAAGTGGTCTTGGGTAAATAATGATAGTTTTGGCATGTAAAATAGATTAGAGTACTAGATAGACTAGGTGATTTTGTGTTAACTCTGTTGCGTTTGTATAGTAATTTGTCTTGATTACATGTGAGAGGTGTTTTTATTGTTTTTTATCAAGGATATGTCTTCATTCCTAGGGAAGCTGAGGTTAGTACACTTCGCTCACCTATCGATAATTAAAGTAGATAGGGAATACCTTAGTGCACAAGCTGAGATGTGGCACTTAGAGACTTCTACTTCTCATTTTCTAGTTGGAGAGGACATGTGGAAGATTCTTAGGCTACCAATAAGAGGATGTGAATTATACTAAATAGGCCTTGTAGGGTGGCATCCATTTTTATATGACTTGATTAGTGGTTTTAATATGAGATTTGTTATTATACATTGATTTTATTGAGGCCTACATAAATATTTGACAAGATGACCTAGTAGTAGAAGAGCCTTCTCTTTTATCAGACATTGATCATGAGTTGGTGGTACTTATGGCCATTATTAATGACATCATGTTGCCTAATAATAGTGGTTAGTTATTTCATAGGTCCTAGGTGGAGTGGTTAGATACATGTTGGATGACACTACCATATTTTCTCAAAGGCTTGTTATATTATCCCCATTATACCATGATTTACATATGGTTGCATACCAATGTGGGCATAACATTGGTGCACTTAAACTACTCTAGTCTGGACTTGGTAGTAACATTTAGTGGGTATAAGGTGGATATAGGGTCCAAAGAATCATGTATCATATGGATGGGTCTAGACAGGGGCAAGGTGCTTAGGATATAGAGGGGATATTTACCAATATTGTAGGGTGATAGATGACATGGTAGATAAATATTTTTGTGGCATCCTTATCTACCTCTATAGATTTAGTGGTTGATTGATGGTTGGTATACAAAATTTATGACCACTATATGCTTCTTTGTTGGCAAGAATGCACATCATAAAGGAGTACGAACCTAATTAGGTACAAATCTAGTTTGGAATTTAGTAGGATATACCAAAGGCTCCAAAATTCCTTACCCATGTGACCAAAGAGATTAGTAGAAGGGGGACCACTGATAGATAGGTACATAGCTAAAAATAGTTAGGGACTAGTGCAATAGATTATTTGGACATATGTATGGTATAAATTAATGTAGGAATGATAATGTATTATATAACATAGTGGGTCATATTTTGACCTTATGCCATAGTGTGCTCTTAGACAATTGATACCAATGGTTGTAATGTATGGAGGAAGATAAGGATAGGAGTAGGTATAGGAGGCACAAATGGATGTATATATGGAAGGTGAGGCCAAAAATCATTTAGACGGTGATCAAGATAGTGATCCAGACCTAGGACTAGATGTTGATATTAAAGGTTCACATGGAAGGACTACTTGGGATACACAGATGAAGACAAGAGACCCAGATGAGATGGGTCCTTATGATACAAATAGATAAGGTCAAGATACTGATAGGATTGAGGAGGATATTATAGCAAGATTTTTTGAGATAAATGGCCTATAGGCCAAGGTTTTCTAATTATAGTAGTGGGTGACTTAAAGAGATGCAAAAATCATAGATATTTAGTTAAAGATTGTCTCACTAAAGGTAGAGGTGGCACAGATGATGTCCATTCAAGAAGAGAGACTAGGCCAGAGTAGATATATATAGGCTCTATAGGGAGTGATATACATTACAACAGGTGCTTACAGGTTAGGGTTATTCTAGATTATCCTTGAGAGCCTTCATGCTAAGGATGAGACTACATACTAAAGGATTTTATGTGAGAGATCTATCCTAGTAGAGGGAAAGGCACTAACCTTTGAGATATATGAGGCTTAGAGAGAAATCATGAGGTCCACAAGATCTAAGACACATCATACTTCAAGGTTTGGATAGTCAATTCATCAGCCACCGCCTTTACCACCACCAAGGTGTATGGGGCCACCATAATAGATAGAGCATAAGGATTTACATATTCAGAGCTAAATGATAGTAATATTTTGTATTATGACATGTATATATTCGTAATTTATATGACATTTGGTCTAATGAGATATATGGCTTTCATTTCTTATCTCTATCAATGTACGCAAACTCTTATATATATATATATATATATATATATATATATATATATATATATATATATATATATATATATATATATATATATATATATTATGTATGTGTGTGTGTGTGTGTGTGTGTGTATATACATAATGTATATGACATTTGGTCTAATGAGATATATGAAATTCATTTTTTATCTCTATCGATGTACACAAACTCTGATACATATATATATATATATATATATATATATATATATATATGTATCAGAGTTTGTGTACATCGATAGAGATAAAAAATGAATTTCATATATCTCATTAGACCAAATGTCATATACATTACGTATATATACATGTCATAATACAAAATACTGCTATCAGTCAGCTCTGAATATGTAAATCCTTATGTTTTATCTACTATGTTGACCTCATATGCCTTGGTGGTGGTAGAGGCAGTGGTTGATGAACTGACTATCCAAACCTTAAAGTATGATGTGTCATAGATCTTGTAGACCTCATGATTTCTCTCTAAGCCTCATATATCTCAAAGGTTAGTGTCTTTCCCTCTAATATGATAAACCCCTCATATAAAATCCTATAGTATGTAGCCTCATCCTTAGCATGAAGGCTCTCAAGGATAATCTAGAATAGCCATATATATGACATTTCTTTTTTGATTCAGCATTTTGTTACTATCTCATGATGGCTTAGAATAGAAAATGTTATTGGAGTCTTATAGTTATTTTTGTTGATCATGTTGATATGTTATGTACCAAATTTGTTTACCATTATTATGTGTTTGTACTATCATAGAGGTGATTCAGATGTTATTCCTTGTATTGTAAATTTGATATATTTTTAATTTAATAATTGAGATTGGCTTAATTGATCATGTGTGAGAAATGTTTATGACTTTTTGTATAGACTCATGTGTTCATAGTATCATGAATAACTTATATATTATTCATCTAACTTATTTTTCTTATCGTAAGCTAATATATAAGGAGATTTATTGCTAAAACATTATTTGTTAGACTTCTAGCACTTGATTTTTGATTTTGCATTTGACATTATGCATCATAATTAGAAATAAATAATGATAAAATTGGATGCCATAAGCATTATGATATGGTAAAAATGCAAATGTAAATAACCTAAGATCAATATATTAAGAATAAAAACTTAAGTGTAAACCATAATTCAAGAAACCAAGATTAGATTAAGTACAAAAATATCTATAACTCAAGAACATGATTTAAGAGATCCATACTTAAGTGTAAATTATAATGCACTAAACCTAAAAAAAATTATAAATATAAAATAAACTCACCAACAAAAATAAAAAAGTAATAATGTATCAAACACATAAAAACACACATAATTTTCATAAAAAAACAATAGAAAACATCCAACCAACCATTGGTGTGCGTATGTGACAAGGCATTACTCTAAGGTACTACCCCAAGGGTAGGAGACATGCTAGACATATAATTTTTAACATTATTGGGATAGGGGGAATCTAATAAGATGAAGTAAGTGGCTGAGTTATCTCAATATTCTCCATGCATCCAAGCACTACCCACATAGTCCAATGTACTTCAAGCCAAATGTATTTCTCTTGAAAGATGAGATAAGAAGAATAAAAATGTTAATAAATAATGAATAGACGTATAAGTGATAGACTCAAAAAATTACAAAAGTGTTAAATAAGGATCTCAAAAAATGACGAGAGCATCAATTGGTAATAGTGTCCAAGATAACCCAAGATGCCCCATGCATCAAGCGCTGCCTACATAGTCTGTGTGGACCTCGAGTTGATGTAGTTCTCCTATAGATGGGAGGATAATGGCACTATTGAATGGAAATTATTGTGACTAGACAAGAAGATCACACTTATTGAAAGGGATGACAAGTGTTATAGAAATATTTTGTAGATTTATATCTCTTGTGGAGATTTAAGCCAATTTTTGATTTTTTTATTTTTAGGGATTTTGGAAGTTTTCTAGTGTTTTTTAGGCATTTTAGACTTTTGAAAATGTTTAGGATTTTATGGAATAAGATATACGAAAAAAATTTTGATAGTTAGGAGTAAAATAGGATATAAATAAATGTACTAGAGAACTATCTAGCGAATTAAAAATGCAATCTTAAGTAGGGGTTCATAAGTTTGACTTGTAAAATGGTGAGAGCATGGCTTAAAATGATCAAAAAATGGAAAGAATGTAGATTAAAATGATTTCAAAAAAATTATATCATGGTATAAGGGTGACCAAGCTAACCTCTAAAATTGAGTGTTGCATACATAGTCCAAATGGACCTAAAGATAATATAGTTCAATCTACAATGAAAAATACTATTAATCAATAGTATGTTCAAGTATGAGAATGATAGAGTGGTATTAATGGTATAAAATTCAGAAAAATATAAAATATACAATTTTAGGAACCATAACATAGAAAAACCATGTCAAAGCATTCTGAGATACTATCTTCAAGGATGTGTTGATGATGACCAAATCTGAAGAGTTTATAATTTTTTTTTCTAAATCAACCATATAAATATCTCTATTGTACCTGTAAACTAGAATCAAGATCGAGAAGGCAAGAGGGACTACTACAATTAATAAATAATATGAATGGAATATGATAAGACTTGATCCCAAGCAAGGGTCCTCATAGATAATGTTTAATCAAATCAAGGGTATAAGTCATTGAGATACATAATATTCATAGGCTTATCTAGCTCTTGCCCATTTGATGTATCCAAATTGTATGATCTAGATCCATAGTTATCTATAATGATGAATGTACCTAGCCAATTTAGATCAAATTTGACCTTCTTTTCATGCACTATATTGGTATTTTTTTGGTTCTCTTTCAACATAATATCACCAATTTTAAATTCTCTAGGCTTGATATGCATGTTATATCTACATCATAACCTATTCTAATATGCTTGGAGATTATTCAAATTAGCTACCCATTTTTCATCAATTAGTTTTAGTTTTTATAACTGAGTTACTCTTTACTCCTCATCATCAATGATATCTTGCAATGAAATGCACAAGGAAGGTAACTCAATATCAATAGGGATAATAAATTTAGTGTTATAAACTAGGGAATATGGTGTGGCTCCTATTGGGGTTTGGGTATTGGTACAGTAAGCCTAGAAGGTGAGAAATAGTTATAAGTGATAATCATGTCTAGTATCATTAATAGTATTTTTAAGGATTTGAACCAGGGTCTTGTTAGATTCCTCAACTTGGCCATTGTTTTGAGGAAAATAAGGAGTGGAAAACCATTATTAGATATGGTTCTGGACACATAGTGTTTTGACATCCTTATTTTTAAAGGATATAACATTATTAGAAATGATGTTATAGGGAATTCCAAAGTGATAAATAAGGTGATTTAGAATGAATTTAGAAATTTGATTATTGGTTATGTAAATAAGGGGAATTAATTTAACACACATAGTAAATACTTGGTGGCAATGAGAATGTACTTATGGCGATCTAAAGAATTAGGATTTATTTTACCTATGAGATCATCCATATGTGGAAATTGACCAGGGATTATTAATTTTTTGTAATGTCATGCAATATGAGAGTCATTGCATGCTGGTAAGTAGTACTGACATTTTTAGGCCAAAAGGCATCACTTGATGACATAATGTTCCCCATGGAGGTTGAACATTATTTGTGTTGATCTTCAGGTGTTATTTTTATCTAATTATATCATAAGAAGACATCCATGAGAGATAAAATCTCATAATATATTGTGAAATATACAATCATATCAATGTTTAACAAAGGAAAATCATTATTTGGGCATGTTTTAATGATGTCTCTAAAATTTGCGCTTATGAAAATTACTTGTGGATTTTTGCTAACTAGGATGATGTTTGATATCCATTATAATTATTATATTCATAAAATACATCTTTCCCTTAATAATTTTTCTAATTCTTTTTTTATTACTATAGCAATGTGAGGATGCATTTTTCTGAGCTTTTGTTTGATTAGCTTGGCATCTAAGTGTACAATAAAGTGATTCACAACTAGAGAAGGATACAAGCCCAACATATATGAATAGGAATAGAAAAATATATCAATAAAATATCAAAGGATGGAAATAATAAGCTTGCATTCCTCTTCAATGATAGATGCCCCAAGCTTAATCCACTTAGAATCATCTAGGGTTCCAATGTTTACTTTTATGGTATCTTCCACAAGTAGTGTAGAACCATTATCTAGAATAATTGGTAATGGGGTGAACTGATCTTATTCATCATCTTGTGGCTCGATTAGTTTGTAAATATCTCCTATTTATGAGGAATATGAATCACCAAAGGTTGGTAAAGGCCACTCGGCAAAGGCATGTGAGGATTCTTGAACCAATTGTTTGAATAATTTCTAGTCTTTGAATCTAATTTCTAAATGGCATGAGTTTCTAAGACTAGAGGTACCATATGCTTCATTTGAAATAGGATTAAATTCCTCACTTAATTGTGCTTGACATGGGTTTTCACCATGATACTCATCTTTTTATTTACTATTTACACAATCTGAAAGTGCCTCAAAGAGGTTTTCACTTTAGGACCTCAATGTTTCATTTTCATTTTTTTATTTTTGACCACAAAATTTCACTTGCTCTCTAAAATAGGTGACAAGGTCCAATGTAATATATAATCCTTGATTATGATCACTAATTTTAAAACCATCTCTAAGGCCCATGAATTTGGAGATTACCTTGTCATTTTAGAAATCATCTAATGGCATATATGCATCTTTTTTATCCTAGTCAATTAATTGGGGGTGATGGAGGAAAATAAGGTAATTAAAAGTGATAAGGGTAATGGTAAAAATGGTATTGGTATTAAAATTTTGGTATTAGATAACTCATCATATATTCTATAATAGGACTCTATATTCCTATCAACATCATCATCATTAGACGATAATATTGATATCACTCTTGAGGTCTGACGGGTCACCCCCAAGTAGTTTGTATCCAATACCTTGAGTTTATTTGTATTTGGTGATAGACATTGGCTCAATATGACCTTGTTACTTTTCCCCCAAGACTTTGCCTATGCCTATAAACTTGACTATCCATTATCTTATTGGGAATAACATACATGTTACTTTTGTAACAAGTAGAAAAATTGAAAACCATGACTCATTGTCACTTTTGATATGTTCTTATTATTATGTAGTAGTCTTAATGAAATCAATGGGTCCTTTATAGAGAGAATCATATTTATTATGCCATTCCATTTTTACACTTTTCATCTTGGGTTAGCCATGTGATTTAGGTGTTTTATGAAATTTAGCTATATTAAAAGCATTATCAATTTGATACTCACCATGGCCTTTTTCTACAGTGGTAAAATGGTTGGATCTTTGAGGAGGTGGTATAGATGAAATATATGTAAGGCTACTTGGATCCATATAATTTTAATTAGAAGGTTGAACAACTACATCTTTATCATTTTTAGGGACATGCTCTAGGCCTAGCCAATAATTGTGGCTTTCATATTCTGTTTCAATATGTTTACAATACTGGTATGGATATAAATATATAAGTATGATGTAGTTTAAGCCTAAGTGAGGGCATTTGATAAACTAATTTAGATTATAAATTATTGTATATACCTCATATATCAAAGGTTCCCCAAGGAGTAAGTTGTATGACAATTCTAGGTCTAGGACATAGAAAAGTATATTGTGGGTTAAAATCCCAATGATGATAAACAAGAAAATGATGCCTTATGATTATCTCTCATCATTATCATAGGCCTTAATGGTAATGTTATATATTTAAAAATATACTATTATGTGGTCCAAATGGTTTACCAACTTCAAAGTTATAATATTCAAACCTAGACCATTGTCTATGAGGATACACTTGATCTTACATATGTAAATGGTTGCCTCTATATAAAGGGGTTTATTATGAAGAGGAACAAGGGGTGACATATCACTTTAGTCAAATGTGAGATGTTGGCCTAGGGACAAATTATTCACAAGCATTTGTAATTTTTCAAGATCAATTTTACTTAAGACCTTATATTGACTTAAAAAGTCATTTAATATGTTTTATGGATGTTTAATGTATGTAAAAGATATAGGATAATATTTTTTGCCAGTTTATTTTGTAATTTTTATAAAATATCAGATGGATTTTCATTGGAAGAAATAGATGGTTTAAATTTTTGAGGTAGAGGACCTTGAATTTGATTTTTAGAGGGAGAAGGTGTGGGACCTTTGATGGTAACCTTAGAGAGTCAATTTGTAATTGCACAATCCTGAGTTGGTAGGGGGTAAATACAATTGGAAGAGTGGGAATTCAGACCTAGAATGGTCACTCTCAGTCATTGGTTAGTGTTAATGCCATTTTGAACCAAAGGAGGGTTATCAGCATATGGGGGAGTAGGTCCTAAAATAGAAGGAAATTAATGTCAGGCATTGTTTATTACCACCTTAGGTTTGATTTTGAGAATATACTTTGATCACCCATTTATCAATGATGGCTTTCTCTATTTGTAATCCTTTATAAATAATCTCTTAAAAAGTGTTTGTACAATGAATTTAGAGATTATAAGTGACTATTGTCAATTTTGATGTCATTTTATGTCAAGGTTGATGTCATTTGATGTCAAGATGTATGGTGAGTGATCTATGAGATATGAGCCTTATGATAAGAGATAATTTGAAGTTAACCTAATGTCTCTTTATTGAGATAAAAATTTAAATAAACCTAATTATTCTTCTAATTTTGATGTCAAGGTTCAAGCCAAGGTAAGCATGTTTGATTATTAGTCTTTGAGTACATGGTATCTTAAGAAGCCTAGTCATATCATGAGCATGTGTATGATGAGAATGAAAAGGTATGTATATAAGTATGAAATTATTTTAGGAACATGTAAGGAATGTGACAAATATGTAAAATCATCAAAGTGTGTTTTAGGATCAGTTTTTAAAATTGTCGAGTGTTTGATCCTCGTAAGAGACTTGAGAAGGTTTGTACATAAGATGCCTGGTCTTATACATGAAAGAGCATGGTGCCTTAGTAATATGTATGTATAGAGTCATAATAGGATGTATAAGGTTGTTTTATCATGATTATAATGCATTGGATCACTTAGGAGAGTTTCAAGGTGAGCCTATAGGGGTAAGACCTTAAGTCCAAATTTATAACTAGACTAGCTCTAGACCCTACCTGACCTAATAAGATGGCATAAAGTGTTTTTAAGGCATATGAATGATATTAAGTAGTGTTTTATCATGAGAGAGGTTTTTTCAGTTTTTATATGAGGTGTTGAGCACTTGGATAGTGGTTATAAGGTCATTTTCAAGGCCTAATGTGACTTATAGCTTAGAGCCTAGAGAGTAGAGAGAGAGAGAGAGAGAGAGAGAGAGAGAGAGAGAGAGAGAGAGAGAGAGAGAGAGAGAGAGAGAGAGAGAGAGAGAGAGCATGGCTTAATGGGGTATAAATATTAGTTTATAAGGTAAAGTGTGAGTATGTGAGAATTTATATAAGTGTTTAATTTTATCTCAAGTATGTTGACCAAGTTTTATGTTATAATTTGAATTTTAAGGCAAGAAAAAGTTTTTTGAGGTCACTTGTGTGTATAAAATGAAGGGTTCTCAACCTGAAAATAACTTTCAAGTGTTTATTTTCACATGTAATCTCTACTTGAGAAAATAATATATTAATGGTAGATGGGTAAGGGTCATAGATCAAATTTTAAATCATTAGTTTTTGGAATGAGGGGCTAAGCTTTATGAATGATTGTTAAGATTGGAAGATGGTTTAAACCCTCAAATAACCCAAATAGTGACCTACTATGAAATAAGTTTTTATAAAGTGCTCATAATAGACTGGCATGGATATTTAAGTGACTAGGCGTTATATTCAAATCTTCCAAACATCTCTAGGTATAATTGGTTTGTTAGGTGAGTGAGTGGAACCTACAAGAAAGGCCTTGATTTTCATAGATTTATTGTAACAATCAGAGTTGACTAAGTTAAACTTGATAAACGAATGGAGTAAAAATATTTATAATTTTATAATCTATAAATGGTTATTAGTGAGTAGTATCTATCCTTCAGATATGCTAAAATAGTCATATAATTTGATCTATAGCTAATAGGCCTAATGATGCAAATAGTGAGAAACCCAGGCAAAAGTGAGAAGGTGATTAGGGATGTGTTATCATGGATTAAGGATGAATAAAAATATATGGAGACATTTTTAAATAATTTTAATACATTTTAATGTTTGATATATGTTTTGGAGGTCAATGGATATGATGAAAATGTTGCCCATAAGTTGACCTATGTAGTGTAGATGAGACAATGAAGGTGTAAGGTTATGAGATTGATCTAAAATACCAATATTACCATTTGACCATTTTAACTATGTATCTGAGAATTTTATAATGATCTCATCAGATCATTAAAATGCATTATAATTCTCTAAAACTATTCATATAGGTGTTGAAGGTCAAAATCACCATAACTGGTCTTAAAGGCAAATTGGCAATTCTGGGTAGGCAAGTTGCAATGATGAATTTAAGGCTCTATGTCCTAAGAAAAAGTACAAAATACACATGATGTTTTTTTTTTGTGACATATATGTCTTACCCATGCTTTGAATAAATTTTTATAGTTATTAAAAGTGATTGAAATGATAAAGCCAAAATGGGTTGACCAGTTCATGTTTGACTATGTGTATTAAAGACAAAAGATTGGTTTGCAAGACCAATATTTGGCATTATACCCTATGATATTTTTACTTAAAATTATTTATATATGTAAAATAATATATTTAATTTGGAATAGGTCATATTATTTATTATTTTAGTTGTTGAAGATCAAATTTTCATGACTACATTTTGAGGCCAATTAGCAGTTCTGAGTGGGTTACTTGCAGAGAAGGGTTTGAGTAATTTTGCCCTGAGTTGGGAAGTATAAATCATATGTTGATGACCATGAGGTTATGAATATTATTTATATGTTATTTATTTCCTTTTTTTTCCAAAATTATTTTTATACTTTAGTTGTTCAAGACAGACTTTCTTGGTATGTACAAGCCTAATTGTGAACAGTGCTAATGGTATGCTTCAAGTGGTGGTTAAAGCTAGAAAGTGTTATAAATCCTAGATAAGACTATAAGGATTATATTTAAGTGGAATATTATATGTTACTACCATGTTAATTTTTTGAAATTTCTCCAAGGAAACCAAAGTGTAACATGTTCTAAATAGACCTAATAGGATTAGGTCTCCATGATACCTAAAGGTGAGATAAGGCCTAATTGAGGTAGGTCAGGTCTAAAGGGGCTCAAAGAACATTTGATCCATCTATATGATATTTATTAAGATAAATTTCATGGCTAACCTTATATGGTAAGGATGTTTGGCTAACTAATAATGATATGAACAAGAGACTTGTATAAATACTAGGCAATTTTAGGCCTATTGAAATATGAAGAGAGCAAGCAAATATAATAACATATTGTAGAGAATAAGGTCTTATATACCATCATATGAGTGTATAGGATATATAATGAAGGTTTGATAGAGTTAATATGAATTAAAATCACATTCATATGTGTTGGGGAGTTTTCAGTGATATCATTGAGGTCTCCAGGTGAGTGGATGAAGTGTTTTGATAGTCTAAGTGTCAATGACAAAGTGTGCAATGTGTTCGTCCTAGTATGCTTGAATTAGGCTTGAATGATCTTTAGTTTTGGATTGGTTAATAATTTTTATGGATGATTATGGTGATTTTATGATGTTTATTTATTCGTATAATTTATGATATTGAGCTCTAAAGTTGACTATGTGTTTTGACCATGGTCTATAAGTGACCTGAGAAAGATAATTGAGTTTGTTTTGATGGTATTTGGATGTTTCAAGGTGACTTAGTTATTAGAGAGTTTTTTATACTCTATGATGATGATATGTATATATTTTGGAGGTTTGACCAATCTATATTCAGTATGAACATAAGTTGATTGTGTGTTCATTCATAGTGTTCTTGTGTACAGAACATTGTTTGAACAAATTGTGCTTTAGTAAAAGAGCGTTTTGGTAACTGTGATCATTTGAGGATGTCAAATGGGTCATGTGGAGTAGACCTATTCATTTTTAAGTGGTCATATGTTTCTTAGTTTGATCATAGAAGTGTCAAAGAGGTGAATGGGTCTTAATAGGATCTAAAAGATTACTTAGGCCTATTTGAAAGAGGGTCGTGCTTAAAGGTGACCCATGTATATGCCTTAAGAGTGAAGGAATGTGTTTTGGTCGATCAATAAGGTTGTGAAAATGATAAAAATCATGAAGTCTCTATAAAATCTGAAATTAAATGTGGTGATTTCTAGACTTGTGTGATTGGAGAGAAGAGGTGTGTGTGAGTTATGGAGTGAAGGAAAGGGTGTGTGCCCAGTGGATGGGTTAAAGAGTAGAGTAAGTTTATGATTGTGTTTATGACCTATAAGTTATATTTATAATGTCAAATATAGTTCTCTTATAGGTTTGAAGATTGAATGTGCTTAGAAGGATTTGATCATCTTATGGGTAGGTGTTCCTTTTGAAATAGGTGTTTCACTAGAGTTAGTCAAAAGGACTTGACCAGCAGGTGGTCAAAAGGACTTGATCATCTTAGGGGTAGGTGCGCCTTATGAAATAGGTGTTTCAATAAATTTTGGTTAGAAATACTTGACTAGTCTCATGTTTATGATCATCTTATAGGATAAGTAGTCCATATGTTTTTAGGCTTGAGAGTGGGTTTTATTCCCTAAGAGGGTTTCCCACATAGATCTTGTGTTGTGTGTGTGAACTTGAATTATCTTCAGTGTTCATTGTTATAAACATATTTTATGCTTCATGAATGGTTTTATTGAATGCTAAAGTGTTTGAAGGGTTTGGAAATTGAATTGGATTTTTTATCACCACTAGTTAACCCCCCATCTCAGTGATTTTACCTCTAATAATTGGTATTACAGTAGGTCCTCTGGTAAAGGCTTGATAGCTTGAAGGGCATCCAAGGTACAATATGGGTAGCCATCAAATGCAAATAGTTTTTTTCACTAAGCAAGTACTAATGTTTAATGGATCCAATTATAATTTTTGAAGTGAGAGGATGAAGACCTAAATCATGTCCCTAGGGTTTGACACTTGGAAATCTCTTGTAGATGGTTATTTTACACTTACTATTCCTCCATCTACTACTATAGATAAGAAGTTTTTTGAGAAAAAATCTAAGGAAATTAATGCTATCACTTGTGGCCTTTTAGAGACTGAATACACCAAGGTAATCCATTGCATATCTGCCAAAGAAATGTGGTATAAATTGAAGACTATTTATGAAGGAGATTCAAAGGTTAAGTTGGCAAAGTTTTAGACTCACCAAAGACAATTTGAGAGTCTTAAGATGAAAGAAGAAGATTCTCTGGCATGATTTTTATAAATATTTGATGAGATTATGAACAACATCAAAGGTCTTGGATATAATATTGAATAACCTACTATAGTTCAAAAGGTATTAAGGTCTCTCCCTCTCAAGTTTGATTTTAAAGTGTTTGTTGTAGAAGAAAGTTGTGATCTTATCCAATTTAAGATGGATGAATTGCATGGAATTATTACTACCTAGGAGATGAGATTCAATTATGATAAACCACTAAATAAGGAAGTAACATTTAAAATAAAAATGAATCCAAAGAAGAAGTTCCAAGGTAATAAACTCAAGGAGGATGACATATATGATATTGATGAAGATGAACTAATTTATTTGTTTGCAAGGAAATTAAAAATAAGGCCAAGAAATTATAAGGGTAAACTAACCTTCAAATGTTTTAATTGTGGAGAGGTAGGACATTTTTTATAATAAGTGCCCTCATAAGCATAAGAAGAATGATGATGATGATGATGAGTATGGTGATAGCCAAGATGAAGACAAGAAGACATATAAGTCTGATAAGAGGAAGAATAGATTTAGAATATTTGAAAACAAGAAGTACTTCAAGGACTAGAAGAGTATATACACCAAAAAATATTGTAACTCATATGATGAGAGCATAGACAGTGACTCAAAGTATGATCATGGTCATGTTGAAGATGAAGACCTCTTTATGGCTAAGGAAGGAAGTTTCTCATATCAAAAGGATTCTACTTAGAGTGATTCAGATGATGATAAAGATGAGGTGGACTGTGAGAATGAATTGATGAATGCTCTTGAAGAATTGAAGATTGAGAATAAGATTAACAAGAATATGAAGTCTCAAATCAAGGACTATGAGGAGGAATTTAGTGTTTATGAAGTAAAAATGAATGAAGATACAAAGGAGAATGAAGATATAGTCAAGCATCCTAGTTGTCAATATGAAATCATGTCTACAAGCCTAAAAGCTAAATAAGATGAATGTTCAAGGTATGTAATTTAAAATGAGTCATTAAAATTTGAGTTAGAAAAGACATCTAGTAAGATGTAGTCATTTATGAGATTTGAAAATAGCTCAAGTGATCTAGACAATATTCTAAGTGGTCAAAATCATGCAAGTGATAGAATTGGTCTTGGATACAATGGAGAACCAAAAAATGTAACTCAAGACAAGATTAATAATAACGTAAATCAGACCTTGAAGGTCAAAAATCAATCAAGGAATGAAGATATTGGTAGAATGAAGACAAATCAGATCAGACAACCAAATGCCATGAGGTATACAAGTTTCAATGATTATTATTACACATGTAATCAGTTTGGGCTTATAACTAGAGAATGTAAGAGATATGTTAGAAATGAATTTTCATGGAACTATGATGGAGGTCATTAGTCAAAAGGTGTGAACAAAGTTAAGTGCTTAAACTGTCTTGATGAGGAATTTTTTTCTAAGTATTGTCTAAATAAGGTAAGGCAAGGTGAGTCTTCTTCAAAAGGAGTAGTTTGTTTAAATTATCAATAGAATGGACATATTGAAATATTTTGTCCTAATCAAGAAAGGAAGGATAAACTTCTTGAAAAAGGTATAGTGTGCTTCAATTGTTAATAGAGAAGTCACATTGCTAGTTCTGCAAGTAAAGGCCTACAAGATATAATAGCTTTAATCAAGCTCCTAGAATGCAAGAAAAAAGGAAAGTTAACTCATGGAAACCAAAGGTGGTAAGTCTGAATCATGTTGAGTTTTTATATCCAAGTAATTTTTTTATGGTGGAGAATTTTACAAAATTTTGAAAGTGCCAAGAGCTCTCATTGTTTGTTCATGCTATGAATGAAGAGACCAAACTCCAAGAGAAGACCAAGGATCTAGTTGAGGCTAGTTTTGAGGTGTGTTTGGATGATAATGAAGAACCTACTATATGTGAGAAAGTTTCAAGATTGTTTCCTATGTTGTCAAGGTCTGAAGGTAATGTTCTATAATGAAAAGAAGCTACTTCAGTAATCAAGGTATGTCAAGATTTCATAGTTTCTCTAAATATTGTATATCCTATCATAGAAGAGAAAGTGAGTGATGTATAAAAGGAACAAGTTATCAAAGTTAAAACTAAGGAGAATAAGATAAATAAGTCTTATATATATAAAAGGATTCTAGTGGTTAATGAGGAGATGTGGGCCTCTCTTGGCTTCACTTTCTTTTAAGAGCATTTTGGTGTAGAGGAGGTTTTTGTCTATGATTCTTTAAAAAACTCATTTTAGTGGAGAAGTGTTGTAGTGTTGTTATTTAGAAGGTCCTAGAAGACAAGAGAGGATTTCTTATAGTTAGATTTGGTGTGTCAATATGGGATAAGTGCTTTGATGAGGCTAGAGTGATGTCATAAGGTGTTTTTATTGTATATGCACTATTTTTTAGGATTAAAATGGGTGTTTCTTAGGTGGAATAATGAGATTAATGGAATGTCAATAAAAGTTTGGTGCTCAAAAAGGTTTGTTTTCTTATTTTTGATGTGTTATAGGTGGTTTTGTGTCTTGTTGATCTTGTTTGTGCCTTTTGGAGGTTTTTATGTGATCTCAGGTTTATCTTTCTTATTATAGATCAAAGTCATGATATAGGAAGCCAAGGTTCCTAGAGGTGTGAATGCTCAAATATTGGTCTAGAAGTGTGTGATGGTTATCTCCAGGTTTGGAAGAAGCTTCATAGGTGGGCCTTGACTAGAAAGAGGTTTGTTGACCTTGTTTGTTTTGAGATTCTAGAGTTTTACATTATGCTAGAAAAGTGGTTTACCTTATGAATTGAGATCTAAGTATTATTAATAGGTTGAATAGGCCAAATGGGTTATCAAATAAAGATTAATAGGGATCTAAAGGTTTGTGGTTTTCAAATTATTCATTATTTTGTCAAAATAGAGGTATAATTAGCTAGTAGGCTTGTGAAGGAAGTATGTTTTAGAGAAGGATACAGGTGATGAAAATTAGTGTGCTTAAGGGGTAATATTATAGTGCTCTTGATATGAATTTTCAAGACTTGAAAATATGTCTAGTGAAAGTTATGGGCTCTTCAAGTTCCAAGTAGGGCTATAAGGAGTCTAGACAGGCCTAGTGTGAAGATTTGATTTTTTTACTCAATTTATCCAAAAGAGAAAGGAATGAGTGTTTAAAGGTGATTTCTTAGTTTAGTTTAGAGGATGTTTCCTATTTGGTGAGTATCATGAAGTTTTGTTGGTGGTCCTTGAGGTGACTTGAGAGAGAAGGCTAGTAAACTTATGTGGTGGTTCTTCATGTTGTGTGAAGATCCAAAGATTCTAAAGAGGTGAAATAGCTCATAGATATTAGGTTTAGTCCCTCTCAAAATTTGTTTGGTAATTTCCATAAAATTTTAGTAATTTTTTTGTTTTATTCATTGGTTGCAGTTCTTAGTTGAAGAGAGTGTTGGCATATATTAAAAAGAAGTTATCAAGGTAAAGAAGAGGTAGGCTCAAGGTAAGGTGGAGTTTCTATCATGTTTATAAGGTAGTACTCTCTCATTGATGGTTTTTTTAGGTCTTCAAGATTATTTTTTTCCCACCTTATCATTATGTCAAAAGGGGAGAAGGTTCCTATTAGGAGAGTGCTTGAACAAAAAGAAGGTAAACTATATGATGGGTGTTAACATCAATGACAAAGGTGAATATTGTTAGATAGTTTTTAGTGATTTCATAGAGGTGTAAAAGTGAGTGGATGAAGTATCTTGATATTCTAAGTGTCAATGATAAATTTTGTAGTGTGCTTGTCCTTGTATGCTTGAAGTAGGCTTGGTTGATCTTTAGTTTTGTCTTGGTTAAGGATACTTAGGGATGAGTATGGTAATTTAAGATTATTAAATGGGTCCTATAATAGGTCAAGTATGATTGGAGAGCTTGTGTAATTTCATTGTATTCATCTAATTCTTCATTATGTTCATCTTTGCATAGTTGATTCAGTGGTTGAAAAATATGAGTAGGTAGTTTGCTGACATCACCATTTCCACATATGGATGAGTCAAGGGTAGTTGGTGATATGGGTGTGATCACATTAGTCCAAATCTTATATGGTACAAATTTTAGGTCATGAAATTAATCACAACAAAAGTTATCAAGGTTTAAATTTGGCCTTCCAGGCAGATTACAGTAATTTTTATTCTTAGCTAGACCATCACTGCACATCATGCAGATATGGATGAACCATCAAGTTTGAGAATTTTTTTTGGAACCTATAAATTCAATATATGTCAAATTATTTTATGGAGATGTTTTATATAGTGTCAAGAAGCTACCCTAAAAATTTTGAGTCTTAAAAGTGTTGTATAGCTCAAGTTATAAAGCTTCAAAGTTGCTCTAGCAAAGTGTGATGGGTCAGAGACTATCAAGTTTAACCACATTGAATAATGAGGTCATTAGTCAAATGATATAATGGTTCACATTAATTATTAATATTTATCTAATGATGTGCATAAGATTAAACATGTCAAATGTTACACATGAAGATGACATGTGTCACAAGCTCACTAGTATGATATAAGATCAATGGTAAGTGATGGTTTGTATTGACAAAGATCAATGGTGTAAGACAAGTCAAAGAGTCAAAAATGCATGTGAGATTGCCTAGTGACACAAGTACAAGTGACTATTATTAAAGTGCTTAGAAGTCATGTGAGGGTACTAAATATCATAATATTAGGATTTCTATGAAAGATCTAATGGTAAGTGCTACAAGGTAAGGAATAGGTTGATCCCTAGAGATCGATGATGCTCATTTAGTCAATATTATAAGGGTACACAAGATGAGGTCAACATGTTTGATGTTTAATATTAAATCATAGTTAAAGATCATAAGATATTTATGGTGCATGTTTAATATAATATTTGAGGACATGATATGATGGCAAAGTGTTCCAAGTTTAATAGTTGCTCAGTGACCGTTGGAATTCAAATATTTGAATTTATGAGGGAAGACCAATCTATAGTAATTTACTCATATCTTTTTATCCAAGATGAATTTATTGATACAATAAAAATCAAATCCATTTAGGACTTCAAGGTTCATTCATTAATGTTGATTATAAGATTTGGATGTTCTTACAGTTATAAAGATTGAGCTCCAAAGTTAACTATGTGTTTTGACCATGGTCTATAAGTGACCCAAGTAGGATAATTGAGTTTGTTATTTGGATGTTTAAAGGTGACTTAAATATTGGATAGTGTTGTAGACTCCATGAGGATGATCTTTATATATTTTGGAGGTTTGACCAATCCATCTTCAGTATGAAAAAATTCTTATAAACTTACTGTGTATTCATTCATAGTTTTCTTATGTACAGAATGTTGTTTGAGCAAATTTTTCTTTAGTAGAAAAGTTTTCATGTAACTATGATCATTTGAGGATGTCAAAGGGGTCATGTGGAGTGGACCTATGCATTTTAAAGTGGTCATGTGTTTCTTACTTTGCTTATAGAAGTGTCAAATAGGTGAATAGGTATTCTTAGGATCTAAAATATGAATTAAGCCTATTTAAAATAGGGTTGTGCTTAAATTTGACCCATGTAGATGCATTAAGAGTGAAGGAATGTGTTTTGGCCAAAAAGGAAGGTTGTGAACATGTTAATAATCATGAAGGCTCTATAAAATTTGAAATCAAATGTGGTGATTTCTAAACTTGTGTGATTGGAAAGAAGAGGTGTGTGTGAGTTGTGGAGCGAAGGAAAAGGTGTGTGCCTAGTGGATGGGTTGAAGATCATAGTAGGTTGATGAAAATATGGATGACTTGTAGGTTATATTTTTGATTTCAAAGATAGTGGTATTATAGGTTTATATATTGAAGGTGGTGATAAGGACTTGATCATCTTAGGGTTAGGTTATCCTTGTGAAATAGGTGTTTCACTAAAGTCAGTCACTAGACTTGACTAGTAGGTTATCATAAGGACTTGATCATCCTAGGAGTAGGTGCTCCTTGTGAAACATGTGTTTCACTAAATTCTAGTCAAAAAAACTTGACCAATATAGTTTCTTTTGATCATCTTATAGGATAATTAGTCCATGTATGTGTAGGCTTGAGAGTGGTTTTTATTCCCCAAGAGGGTTTCCCACATAGATCTTGTGTTATATGTGTGAACTTGCATTATCTTCATTGTTCATTGCTATAAACATCTTGTATGCTTCATGAATGGTTATATTTAATGATTAAGTGTTTGAAGGGTTTGGAAATTGAATTGGATTATTTTTCACCATTGATTCACTCCCCCCTTAGTGATTGTACCTCTAAAAATATGACCTAATTAAGTTAAAAAGAGGACTACTTGAGAGAAGAAGCCTAGAAGGTAGTTTGAAAGTGTTTGAAGAGAGAGAAGAGTTTAATAAGGATATCATCATCTATTGTATATTAAAAAATTGTTCTAAAGGTGATCAAGGATTTTAGGTGGCTCAGTTAGTATTGAATCATCTAGGGGTTTGGTGCCTCCTTGCAAGTGAGTGCTTACTAAAGCCTAGTTGAGTTGGTGTTTAGCTAGTTGGGGTTGGTGCTCCATGTGAAACTGGTTCTTTACTAAAGTTTGTTTTTGTATTATAATAATGTAGTCCATTTGTATATATCAATGGGTTTTCATACCCTTGAGGGTTTTCCAAAAATAAGTTGTGTTATCTTTTGTTTTTATGTTTCCTACATATGTGAATGGTTACTTATTGGTTGATCTACATGATTTAATGAATGTTCATGAATTCTTAAGTGGAATTTATAAGAACGTGTTTTGAATACTAATTCACCCCCCTCCTAGTCATTTTTATTCCAACATTTCGTATTAGATCCTGGTCCTTTGAAGTAGGTCTAAAAGCCTTTAAAAGATCCTAAAATCAAGGATGGCTAGTTAGCAAGCTCAAGGTGGTCTCTCGACCAATAAGGCTCCATTATTTAATGGATCTAATTATACCTTTTGGAATTTTGGGATGAATATATATTTTATGTCTCAAGGTCATGATATTTGGAAATCAATTATAGATGAATATAGTGATCCTCTTATTCCATAAACTGATGAAACAAATAAGAAGGATATTGAAAACAATTCTAATGCATTGAATGCCATTCTTTATGGCCTATTAGAGGTAGATCTTGTAAAAGTGATACACTATATATCAGCCAAGTAAATATGGAACAAATTTAAGGCCATCTATGAAGTAGACACTAAGGTAAATATGGCGAGTTGTAGACCCACAAGAGATAATTTGAAACTCTGAAGATGAAACCATTGCATCCTACTTGATGAAGGTTGATGAATGTGTCAATGTCATTAGAGGATGGTGAGAAGTGAAAGAGTCTATATTTTATCAAAATGTATTGTGATCAATAACTCCTAAATTTGATTCTAAGGTATCTATAGTAGAATAAATGCAAGATTTGGACAAGCTAGAGATGGGTGAGATTCATGGCATCTTAACTACCTATGAGATGAGAACAAATGAAGACCTCCCAAGAAGGAATCAACTTTAAAATTTGAAAAGAATTAAAAAACCAAGAAGTTCAAGGATTATTAATGTTCAAATGTTGATGATGATCAACTAATAGTCATGATTTTAAGGAAATTGAGGTTTGGATCAGGAAAGTACAAGGGTAAGTTTCCTTTCAAATGTTTCAATTGTGGAAAGATTGGTCACTTTGCATCCAAGTATCCTAACAAGAATAAATCTAATAATAATTAAGAACATGATGAACATTATGGATATGACAAGAAGGTCTATAAGCCTAGAAAAATAAGAAGGAATTCAAGAAGTATGAAGGTAGGAAAAGAACTTTCAAGAATAAGAAAAGCTTATATACTAAATAAGATAACTCTTCTGATATAAGTGAATCAAGGGAATCTGATAATGATGTTGGTAGTAAATAACCTAAACATGACAATAATGAAACCTTGTTTTTGTATATAAAATTAGATAATGAGGGTTGCTCAAATGGGAAAGGCCTTATGGTTGATGTAGAATCAGATGAATGAGAATCAAAAGTGAATCTTGAGGCAAAATTAGTAAATGCCTAGAGTAATTAAATTTATAAAGAAGAAAGAATCATAAACTAATATCATTATTTAAGGACTATGAAAATTAGATTATCTTATTTGAGGAGAGATTGAGTAACACTTCCAAGGAGTATGATGATATCATCAATCAAATTGAATCATAGATGGAGATATTCAATATAAACCCAAAGGCTAAAGAGGCAGAATGCATGAGGTATGAAATTGAATTAGAATATTTGAAATCTAAGTTGAATCAATAATATATCAAGTTGAAGACATCTATGAAGTTTGAAAAGAGCATTGAGGCTCTAGATGACATCTTGGGTAGTCAAAAGTCTGCAAGTGATAAGACAAGTCTTAGTTTCAAGATCAAAAGGTGGTAGCTCAAGTCAAAGAGAAGGCTGTTGAAGACAAAAAGGTCAACATGAAAAGACCTATCAAAAAAAAAATTTCTATGAGGCATGCTAGTTCATTCAAAGGTTACTATTTTGTACGCATTTACTTTGGTCATAGAATAAGAAACTGTAGAAGACCATAAAAGAATGAGTACTCATGGGAATATGGAAGAAGTCATAATTCATATCAAATAAGAGGTATGTATGAGTATATTTTCTAAAGGTTTAATAATGTGGGACACATTTAAATATTATATCCTAACTGAATTAAAAGGTCATCAAGTCAAAACAAGAGGTTTAAAGCCCCTAGAATGCAAGAGAGAAGGTAAATGAATGTGTGAAAACCAAAGATAAAAAAGGTGAGTCATGATCAGTATACAAGATCAAATGGATTAACTATTATGGCATAACACATTTTAGATGAGAAATCAATTTAGGAATGCTCATTATTAGCTTAGACTATCGATCTCACAGGTGATGAAAAGGTCAAGTCTATATTTTCAATCAAGCCTAAAAAGATGTTGAAGGATATTCACTCTTGTGAGAACATGGAGATATAGGAATATCCTAAAATCTTGTTTTTTTAGTACCCTATGGAAATGGGTGACTTCATTATGTTTCATGAAGACACTATTTAGTTATCATAAGCATGGTAGATGTTTGTTTTGAGGGAGAGCTATTCAAGTTGTTGACTAAGCTTGATTTGTGTTGAGAAGTTATCTTGTAATCAGAGTTCATTTAAAATATGTATGCATTGAGTAAGGGGGAGAATTTTTCCTCAATTCATCTATTATGTGTGTTGAATCTATATTTCAAAGAATGTGTGGTTCTAGATGGCAATTTTTAGAAGAACCTTTGTCATTAATGTCAAAGGGAGAGAAAATTTGAAAAGGGAGATTGACCAGATTTGGGGAGATAAGAGTGATTAGACTGAAGAATTTTTTTCCCTTAAATGACAAAGGAGGATTTTTTTGAGAAATATTATCATTTATGTCAAGGTTGATGCTATTTGATGTCAAGTTTGATGTCATTGATGTCAAGATGTATGGTCATTGGTCTTTAAGATATGAGACTTATGACAAGAGAGATTTGTAAGGAAACATAATGTCCTATATTGAGAGATAATTTTAAGGAAATATAATGATTATTTTGAGGTTGATGTCAAGGTTCAAGCCAAGGTAAACATGTTTGAGCACTAGTATTTGAGGACAGGGTATCTTAAGAAGCCTAGTCATATCAAGCTTAGTCATATCATGAGCATGTGCATGATGAGCATGAATAGATATGTAAAAAAATTAAATTATTTGAGTGACATATAATTCATGTGATCAATATGAAAAATTATCAGAGTGTATTTCAAGATTAGCTATCAAAGTTGTCTAGTGTTTAAACCTAGTAAGAGACTTGAGAAGGTTTATGCTATGATGCTTAGTCTTGTGCATGAAAGAGCATAGTGGATTAGTAAGCTAGATGTATAAAAGAATTAAAGTATGTATACAGTTGTTTTATCATGCCTATAATTCATTATAACACTCATTATAGTTTTAAAGTGAGCCTATAGGGAGATGACCTTAAGTCCAAATCTGCAACTAGACTAGTTCTTGACCCTACCTAACCTAATAAGGT
Source organism: Torreya grandis (assembly GCA_037957365.1). NCBI lineage: Eukaryota > Viridiplantae > Streptophyta > Pinopsida > Cupressales > Taxaceae > Torreya > Torreya grandis. The sequence continues at coordinate 2,181,057 of JARHVA010001538.1, read as the reverse complement.
GTCATAAGGTGTTTTCAAGGCCTATTAATGATGTAAAGTAGTGTTTTATCATGAGATAGTTTTATTTATTTTGTATATGAGGTGTTGATAGATTAGATAGTGATTGGAAGGTCAGTTTTAAGGCCTAATATGACTTGCAGGTCAAATCCTAGAGAGCAAAAATAGAGAGCATGGCCTAATGGGGTATCAGGATCATTTTCCAAGGTTAAGTGTGAGCATGTGATCATTTAAATAAATTTTTCATGTTATATCAAGTATGTTGACCAATTTTTAGGTCAAAATTTGAATGTGAAGGCAAGAAAATGTGTTTTGATATCTCTCATGTGCATATAATGAAGGGTTCTCAACACAAGAAGAAATTTCAAATGTTCATTGGCATGTGTAACATCTACATGAGAACCTAAATTATTCATGGTATATGTATAAGGGTCCTATCTCAAATTTCCAAGCATTAGTTTCTATAATGAGGCTCTAATCTTTATGAATGATCGTTAAGACTGGAAGATGGTTTAAACCCTCAAATAACCCTAATAGTGACCCGATATGAAATAAATTGTTTTAATGTGATCAATATGGATTGGTATGGATATTTAAGTGAGTGGATGTTATATTCAAACTCTTATAGGCATTTCTAGGTGTGATTGGTTTATTAGGTGAGTGAGTGGAACCTATAGGAAAGACCTTATTTCTCAGAGACTTATTGTAGTAGTCATAGTTGACTAAGTTAAAGTTTTTAAATGGAAACTTGAGATTTGTATATTATGTCTATGGTGGTTTATGAGTAGGATCTAGGCCTCATATGTGATAAACTGGTCACATAATTTTATCTATGGCTATTAGGCCTAATGATGAAAATAGTGAGAAACATAACTAAAAGTGAGAAGGTAATTAGGGATGTGTTATCATGGATTAGGGATGAATCCAAATTCATGGTGATAGGTTGTCATTATACCTCTCATTTAATAAATCAATGGATTAATGTCATTTTCTACCAGGGCTAGTGTCTGATGGTTGTATGAAATAAGACAATTTGATATTAGAGTTATAAGTTTGTTATTTGTGGGGTTTTATTTCTATTATGGTTTCCAAATCCTAAAAATAGTAAAAAAGACTCTAACTCTATTTTGTAGAAAATTAAATATAAAAGGTTTGTTAATTGAAGATCTCGTATGGCATTCACACCATCAACATCCATAACTTAAACATCTAGGATAAGTCATATGATGTCCTCACTCAACTTTTACAGTTGGGTAGGACAATGTGAAATTCTAGAATCTAAAAATGTTTTCTATTATCACTTAAACATCTAAAAAAAATTAAATATGAGATGAATCAACAAACTTACTTTAATTGAAAGACACGCTCTTGCATATAAAGGAAACTTGCTTGTATTGAATTGAAATAAATCTTGAATGTAATGGAAACACAATTGCATTAAAGGAAACTTACACTTACTTTTGAAAAGGAAAATTCATGCCTCCTTTTAAAAGAAATCACTCTACAGTAAATGAATTATACCTGAATTAAATAAATACTTCTAATCTATAAACTAAAAGTTCTAATTTATCCTGATCTTTGGAGAGAAGTGATCCCTTGCTCCTTCCTCATAATAAGAACTACTTTACTCAGTAATAAAAATAAATGTTGAACTTTATTTTAATCAAAGGAATATATAAATATGAAACACTTCTTTTAATTTCTAACTTTAATAGATTTAAAATTCAATAACTGTTAATTGCTAGCTTTTTAGAATGAGAAGGAGATATGTATTTAAGCACATATAAACATCTATTCATAGAGTAAAAAATATGGTGATCAAAATGCCCAAATCTACTTATTCAAAATATAAATGATCTAGGAATTAGATCCCACACTTCTAGGAAGGTGTTGGAACTGACTCAACTAAAAATAGGTAGAAAATAACTAACATAAATCTAAAGCGACTTATCCAATTTTACAAAATAGAAGTAAAAATATATTTGGATTATTGTAGGCCATTATCATGAATGATAATATCTAAAATAATATATCTATATATGGAAATTTAATTTATATACAATAGATATCTTTAGAATCATTATCTCATTTAATAGGATCTAGCTGGATGTCTTTGGAGTATGCCTAGGTGTCTTCAAAGCATTTTGTACATATCTTCAAATCATTATGTATAGGTCTTCGAATCATGTCTAGACATCTTTAGATCATCATATACATATATTTGAAACACCCTCAGAGCATCTTCAGAGCGTCAGATCTTCAAATCTCATTTGTTGAATCCTCAAAACTATAGCCAAAAAGAGTTGTAAAAATTGTTTAATGTATTTTATAAATTATCCCACCATTTGGATGTGTTTATACACATAAAAATATTCTTATTCCATCGAAGTTAGACATAAAAATAAGGTAAAGAATTAGCAATATATTACATACAAACAAAGGATAAATTGCATTCATTTCCTACTTAGATAAGACCTTAACTATTATATGCAATGCAATATATAACTAAAGGCAATCATTATGAATATTTTTCATTATGTATAATGATCTATATGGAATGCTCATCATTTCTCCCCCTCACTTTTTTGCAAGTCCTCTTGTAAACAAGTGGGATAACTAGTCTTCAATTAAAAATTACAAATTCTAGCCATTGACTAAGATCATAAATCTGAAAATGGTGGCCCCAATCATGGTGACCTCTAGGCAAGAATCCAAAATCCCTTAATATTGTGTGCATCCAAGCCTAAAACTTAACTTCCACCTAATTATGTCAACTCTACCATGGAAATAGAGGATAAAGAATTATTAGAGCCTTGAATCTCATTCCAATCCATACATATGAAACTCCTTTATCTAAGAGTCAACTGATAATCTATGTAATTGACTGAGCTCTCCTAAGACTCCACTTGATGGTGGTGGGACTCAGGACTTCCTTACACTTTAAATCAATAGGTAAAGTTTCCCACCTAGCTATGTTGGCATTGATGGAATTGGTGGAATGTTGGTTCAAAAAATTCCTACAAGCTACAATATTAGCTTTCAATAATTCATGGTATTTATTCTTCATGTACATGTGGTACGTTGGTTGAAAAGTAGCAAGAAGATTCCTGGCCTTTGTAAATTGGGGTCTCATGCACAACCCTGTGGTGTTCTATAATTCTATAAATGTATTGTTATATTATTGCCATGATGTCTAATTTCTCAAAGTAGAGAGGAAGGCACACAATTATGTTTCCCATATAAATAAATTTACTAGAAAACCAGACTGAAAACCTAACATGTTAAAAATATAGAATTCAAAATTTTCATGTTGTCTTTCTATAGTATTTTTGAGAAAGACATCCATAAACATGTTCTCATCTTCAATAATCTAAGGAAAGCTAAGAGAAATTAATTGAATCTACCATTTGTATAATTGATCATGGAGAAAAAGAACATAAATAGAGGAAGGTTGTCTTCATGATAACAATTTTATAGAAATTGCATAAATATTCTAGATAGAGGCCTAAGCTTTTTGTAATTATATCTAAGTCTCTACCAATTGATGTTGAGATACCACTTTAATCTTAGTATTTTCTTCCTTCAAATTCTAAATTTTATGTTGGGTTTTGTTTCAGACTAGAATCATTTCATGGAGTGAAATGGGGAAGGAGGGAACAACTCTTGTAGGTCCCTTAGTCTGAATAGTTATTTCTCTCATCTCTCACTGTATTTTTTGTAAAGAGGCTTGTAACTCAATAGTCTTAATGGTTAACTCTCATATTCTATCAGTGTGTTTAATAATCAATGCATTTGTATCATAAATAATATATCATATATTGTTAATCTAAATATTTTTATCAACATTAGAATTTTACAAATCAATAATTTGGGTATCCTTAATGGTAAGAGAATTCTAAGAAGTATTCAATTCCTAAGTTTGTGAAAATATCAGATTGTGTACTCTAGTCTTCTCAACATTCATTACTATAAGAATTACATCTTATTCTCTATCTTGAGAAATACATTCTTCACATCTTCAGTCCAAATTAGAAATAATCTAGTTCTTACCTTGCAGGTTTGAATGAATAAAATCCAATTCCACTTGTTGCTTCCAAATTATTTATTCATGCCAAGATAGAGCCATGACATACTGCAACTCTTCTTATTTTTTAGTAGGTTGGGAGGAAGATAAACCTTCTTCTATCAATGGCACTTTAACTTTATCAACTACAGATGGTAAAGGTCACTCTACTTCTTGAGTCATAATTTATTCTACAAGTTTTCTTCTTCAAATACAATTTCTTGTTCATGGGGTTCTTCTTCAGCAACCTATTTAACATATGAATGTCTATAAGAGAGCTTAAGCTTCCAAAGTCTCAATGGTATAGACATCTTCTTATTCCTCTTACAGAATAAGCTAATGATTAAATCAGAGCTTAGATGAAGGATTAGGGTTATCTAAGGAAATTCCCATTTATCTTTTTGATCTTTGACATGGCATCTTTAGAGCTAAGGGCATCAAAGATGGGCCTTCTTCATTCTATATTGTGGTAAAAGGAGGAAAGATAGGTTGTAGTATTTTCTTGATATAAATTTATGAGAATTTATAGATAAAGGAGGGTCAAGCCTTTTCACCCTTAGGATTTTGCAAGAATTAATACTGATAGATGAAGGTAACCAACCCATGGTGTCAGATAGACCTAGTACCTCTTCTTAATTTTTGAGCAACATTGATGAGGGAATTGTGAATGAAAGATGGAATATTTTCTCGATATTCTTTTTTGGCTTCTCCTTTCCTCATGTGAAGAATAAGTCACATGGAATCTCCACTAACTATTGTCAATTGGCCATCACAAGTAATATATTTCATAACCCAAAATACAACATTCTATCATGGATGTGGAAGGTTGTCTCTCATAATTCCCTTGGCCACACCCTATGTGGATTTAGACAATCTAGGATAGGTCTCATTTCCTTAAATAAACACTTGGATTAAGTTGACAAAAATTATCTTATCAATAACAACTACACCCTCCTTAGGAATAACAAAGAGTGCAATGATCATAGAAGGATCCATTGGAATGTGTTTACCTCTAACAATAGAATTGTTTTCATAAAAAATTTCAAATAATTTTTATATAATCTCTTCATGAAAACCCTAAAACATTTTTAGTAAATTTAACCACCTCACTGACTTAAATATATCTCTAACTGATTCATCTTAAAGTAATGCATCTGAAGATTCTAGTTCACTTTTCTTCTTCATTCCTCCCATATTTAGAGTTGTCACTATTTTCTTGAAAACTTGACTGTGCTATGAAAAATAAAATTCAAAATTGTGCAAGGTATAGGGAAAGGCAAGAAATAGATATTTAATGCAATAATGGATGACAATGATAATGCAACAATGAATATAAAATCAAGGTATATCATGGAATTATGGAAACAATTATGGCAAGTACTTTGAAGTATGTGAGATTTAACTAGTCATTATCAATGATGTGGTGTAAATTTCATAATTGGAAGCACTTGAGCTAATATCTGCAATGATTTTTGCATCACAATAAATATTATTTTGAAAAAGGCCCTTTTTAAAAAATCATCACATCAAATAGGTTTGAAAAGGTATTTTGAAAACATTGTCACATCAAATATTTGTATGTGGTGATGTTGTTGATTTCATCATATCCATGTGACATCACCAAAACTTATCCATTTGAAAAGTGTTGACTGCTTAATGATTACACATGTATGACATGAAAAATAAAATGCCTTATCCTTTAGGGAGAAAATACAATTGTACCTTTGTCATACAAATCCATGCCTATCTTCTAGGTATTCCATGTGTATTGTAAGGATAAACAAGTCTAAGAAGATATGATAGTTGAAAAAAATTCATATTTTATTGTAGAATTTTCTCCTGAAAAGTGCCATTTTCTAGTTTTCACCTTTCATTTTTTTAATAATTTTTTTTATTTTCTCATTTTTTATATTTTCTCATTTTCTCATTTTTATATTTTTTTAATTTTTTAGGAAGAAAAATCACCATTTTCTAGTTTTTCTCACTCATTCTTTATAGGACAACTATTTAAAAGATCATTTAGCCTTAGTGGAAGAACCAAATTCTTCCACAAGGTCAAATTGGTCTTGATTCTACTTAATAAAATCCTTATTGAAAGGTCTTTTGTACACCTTAAGCCTGTGACCATTGACCAAAAGTGTCCTTTGGACACCATTAATTGGTTAAAGTTAGATCCATTACTAAAAATAGCTTTTATTAGGTATGGTCCCAACCATCTTATCCTAAGCTTAACCTTGAAATTCTAGAATTTAGAATCAAATAAAAGTGCCCAATCACCCTCTTGAAAATATATTTCTCTGATGTGTGTGTCATGTTATTGCTTTCTCTACTTCTAGATCATGTTGGTTTGAGTGAATGAATCCATTCTCAATTCATCCAACCCATTTAGTTTCATTTTTCTTTCTTTTTGTGATTTATCAAGATCAATTCTCATATCAGTTGTCTTCAATGTCTGTAGTTCAAATTTTATTGGTAGTAAAGGTTTCTTTCCATAAATTTCATATGAAGAGAATCCTATAGTTATCTTCCATGTTGTATTATATACCTAAACTACTTTAGGTACTTTTTTTTACCAATCTTTTCTATTATTATTCACTATTTTGGTTAGGATGTTTTCCATCTCTTATTTGGTGACTTTCACTTGCCCATTATCTTGGGGATGATATGGTGAAGATTTCCTATGATTGATCTAGTATAGGTCTATAAAATCCTTGATCATGTTGGATATGAATTGGGGTCCTTTTTTTCTAACAATAGATCTAGGATCTCTAAATATTAAAATGATATTATGGTATAGTAAATAAGCAACCATTTTTTCCCTAGAAAAGGTGAGTGCTTACACTTCATCCCACTTAGTAACATAATTAATACATACTAATAACTATTATTTTCCTTGAGATGGTGAGTTGATTGGTCCAAAAAAATACAAACCCCATTTTTTAAATAGTTTAAAACTTATTTGAGGATAAAGAGGAATTTTAGATGACAAATTAGGCTTACCCATCCTTTGGTAAGGATCACATTGTCATACAAACCTTTTGATAGTATTGTAAAGTGATGGCCAATAGTAACATGCACCAAGGATTTTATGAATGGTCCTTTTCACTAAATAATTTCCTCCTTCTGGTTCACTATGTCATGCTTTGATGATGTTATATACTTCATCTTCTATGACACACTTGTAAAGTATATGATCAAGTCCATTTTTAAACAACATTCCTTTAAACCATTTGAAATGAGAATTATCTCTAACCAAACATTTTATTTCGTTATAGGTAAAATAATGAGGAAAATTCCTTATTTCCAATTAGTTTTCCATGTCTAAAAACTATGAGGATTATGTAGATATAGAAAATAGTTGTTCATATGGAAAATATTCTTCCATAGGTTCATCTTCACCTATAGTGATCAATCTAGACAAAAATTCAGCAATAACATTATACTTCATTAGTTTGTCTATGATTCTTATGTTAAATTAATGTAATATCAATATCCATGTAATTATTCTCCCACCTACTAATGGTTTATTCATTAAGTAATTAATTGTTGAATGATTTATATAGATGAATACCTGATAACCAGTAATGTAATGCCTAAACTTGTTTATAGTATAGACAATAGCAAGAATTTTTTTTTGTGGTGGTATAGTTTTTTTCTATGAGAATATGATTATTATTGATATAATAAATGGCATACATCTTTCCATCCTCATCTCTTTGACCCAAGACTGCTCCTAATGTAGTATTGGAAGCATCAGTATAGATATGAAAAGGTTTTTCCCAATTAGGTCCTTTCAAGACTAGGGTAGTCATGAGTTTGTTCTTTAATATTTCAAAAGCTTCTTGACATTTATCATTCCATACAAATTCACTATCTTTTGCTAACAAAGAAAACATATGGGAAACTATCTTGTTGAAGTCTTCAATAAATCTTCTTTAATATCCTACATGACTGAGAAAACTTTTAACATCAATTTGTGTTTGTGGAATGGGGAGGTTAGAAATTAACTCAATCTTTTTGGGATCTACTCTTATGCCTTTATAAGAGATATGATGTCCTAAGACTATCCCTTCATTAGCCATTATGATGCATTTCTCATGACTCAAAGATACTTGGTGATATTTACATATGGTAAGCACTTTATCCAAATTATTCAAAGCATCATCAAATGTAGTACCATATAAAATTAAATCATCCATATACACTTCCACACAATCATTTGTAAGATCATAAAAGATGACTAACACTGCTCTATAAAATCTAGTTGGTGCATTACACAATCCAAAAGGAAGGATTGTATAAGCATATGTTCTCCAAGAATATTTGAATGTAATCTTATCTTGATCTTTAAGGGCTATTCTAATTTAATTGTATCCATTGAATCCATATAATAAATAAATATACTATTTCCTACAAAATTGTCCAAAACATTATCAATAAAAGGTAAGGGAAAATAGTCTCTCATGGTGGATTTGTTTAGTTATCTGTAGTCTACAAAAACTCTCCATTTTCATTTATTTTAAGCATAATAAATAGATGTGAAACCCATTGGCTATTAGATATAGGATAGATAAAGCCAACTTTCAATAGTTTCTTATTTCCTTTTTGACAATTTCTTTCAATGTTGGGTTAATCCTCCATTTTGGTTTTTTGACTGGTCTAACATTTTTAATGTAGATGTGATGTGTATAGACACTAGGATGTATTCCTTTCATTTCATTGTAATCCCAAGTAAAATATTTTATGTGTTGTACCAAGACATCAAATAGTTTTTCTTCATACTGGTTTGTTAACTAATTTTTGATAGTTAACAATTTACTAGGTTGGATTACAATATGTTTAATGCCTAGAACATAGAATTTAACTATTTGATTCACTCATCAAGGCATTAAATTAATGTGTGTTTGGTAGTAAAATTTCAAGTGTGGATACATCCTTGTAAAATGTTTCACTTGTGAAAAGCATATTGGTCAATGGATAATGAAAATCATGTAAAAATGAATTCTGCCCATTTTGAGCCTAATCAACTATGGCTTATTAAATATCTTGTAGACTAGATAACATTTTTGGTGGTCTAATGGAATTATCTTGATTTTAAATAATGGAGGTGGATTCATCCCATTCATGATTTTTCATCTTAAGTGCATAGTTATTAATCTTTGGATCTAAACCACTAGTCTTCAGAGCTAAGCTACTAGTCTTTGGAGCTAAGCTATTAGTATTCAAAGTAAGACTGTTGGTATTTATAAAAAAATTATTAAACTTTAGAGAAAAATTATCAAACTTTGAAGCAAAATTATCGGACTTTGGAGTAAAATTGGCGGACTTTAGAGCTAGGCTCTCTTAGTCTAGATTTTTTTTAATTTATTCCTCAAACTCTTGAGCATGTTCTTTGATGGTAACCATGGCTAAGGAAGACACACTATTTTGGTTTTATTTAGAATGATCCACCCATATTCATTCAAAAATACCCATTGAAGTTTAGTAGTTGGATCTAAACCACTAGTCTTCAGAGTTAAGCTACTAATCTTTGAAGTTAAGCTATTAGTATTCAAAGTAAGACTATTGGTATTCATAACAAAACTATTGGATTTTAGAGAAAAATTATCAAAATTTAAAGAAAAATTATTGGACTTTGGAGAAAAACTATTGGACTTGAGAGCTAGGCTCTCTTATTCTAGATATTTTTTATTTGTTCCTCAAACTCTTGAGCATGTTCTTTAATGGTAACCATGGCTAAAGAAGACACACTAGTTTGGTTTTATTTAGAATGATCCACCCATATTCATTCATAAAGACCCATTGAAGGTTTAGTAGGTAGATAGAGAAATATCTATTTAGCATGAATTCCATTAGAAATGGTCATGTTTCAAGATCTACAGTCAATTTTTTATGCAATTATAGCTAACCAAGGTCTATGAAGGATGATTAGATATGCTAACCTCTTTGGTTTAGGTTAAAGGATCATGAAATTAATAGGGTATTTCTAATATATTATGGTGATTGGTACATTCACTATGGTTCTTTTAGGGACAACAATGGATTAATCCATCATTTGCATGATTATTGTGGTAGGTTGAATACCTATGAGAGATAAAGGCTCTACTATGTTGATAGTTATGTTTATGGTAGCACCTAGATATACAAGCACATTTGGAATAAACTTGTTCCCAATTGTCATAGTCATCATAGGACTACCAGGATCTCCATATTTAGGAATAAGTATGTTTCCTACTAATAAATCAATAATTTAATAGTTACCTAAATTATTTTGGGATATTACTTCTTTCTTCCTAGTGATTTGATGCACAATCATTTAATGATTTTATTCAACTCAAGAATATCTTTAATGGCTATTAATAGTGAAATTTCTATCTTTATTTCTTTTAATCCATGCAAAAATTTAGAATCTTCCCTAGGTTTCTCTTCCTTAAGTCTTTCAGGAAGTGGAACAGTAAGGGGATCTTGAATTATGGTTGGTGTGGTTGTGGCTTCTACCTTTTCTTCAATTTTTTCTTAGACTATAGGTGGCTCAAGAGTGTTTTCATCATTGGTAATTCTAATTATGGTAATTGATGAATATCTTACTACCTTTCTTGATCTAAGTTGAATATTATCACATTCAACTAATCTAATTACAATATTACTTTCTTGATCAACTCCATAAACAGGTGTATTTTTCCTATTCTTTGGGTTTGAAAATAGTTGGGTAGGTAACTATGATTGATTAACATGTTTCTTAATTGGTAGTGGTTGAGATTATGAATGCATCAAGGTTTATTGTGGAAGAAACCTTTTTTATGTCTGGTATTATTGATTTGACCATTGAGGTGGTGGTTGTTGTATCTAATGTGGATATTGGTTTTGTTGTTGTGCCCAAGGTTAATTTTGAGGCATTACTCACATCTATGTCATACATTCTTGAGTAATCCATAGTTTTGGTTGTGGTGTTCCACACATTGGTGGTGTGACTTGTCTAGCCTATGGTGTCATCCATGGGTTGGGAGGAAATCTTAGACCAAACTGATTTTGAGGTTGGGAGTATTGGTTTCCTTATCTTTGAATAAAGTTTACTTACTCAACTGTATGTGCTACGTGTTTCACTTGGTTTATTATAGTGGGAAGGTGTTTGCAATTCTTGGTGCCATGGTCTAGGTCACAAATACCACATACCTCTATTTTGTCTAAAGGGAAATCTTTTACCCATTTTTGAGTTTGCATCTAGGACAATATATTGACAACTTTTCAATGTTGGTAGCATTAGATTTTACATTGAGTCCAGCTAAGGTAGATGTTAATTATAGTAGAATGTCTATCTTAAAATTATTAAATTCTTCCATTAATTTTCCAAATTTATTTTATTTTTCTAACCTTGATTTACTTATGCTAGGTCTTATCCTGGAGTAATTAGTACACAATGCTGAAATTTGATGAATGGTTAACTTGTCAATGTCAACCTTTCCTATTAGGTTCAAAGCATTGTGTACATCACCATCTAACCCTTTAAGAAAAATTATTTTGAAAACTTCCTTAGTGAGTTGGTAACCACTCCTTTTATGGGTAAATATCAACCTATCAAGGTAATCTTCTAAGGTTTCATCTACATTTTGTATAATCTTGAAAAAGTTTTCCTTATGTTCTATGTCCCTGCAATAATTCTAATATTTATCTAGAAATGTAGTTTCCATTTCATCCTAGGTGGTTATGGAATTACCCTCAAGGCCCATGAACCATCTCATGGTTTCATCCTTGAGTGTAAATGGGAATAATTTCAACTTTTGATTTTCTGTGACATAATCATATGTTTGGTAGAGAACCTGAAACTCAAAGAAAATTGATCTAGTTCCTCTAAGGATTTACCTCTAAAAGTAGGTGAAATGGATCTCAACAATAATTATTGATGAAATTTCCTATAAATGACACCAAAAATGATAGGCTATCATTATACCTGTCATTTAATTAATCCTAAAAATAGATTGGTGTCATTTTCTACCATGGCTAGTGTCTAATGGTTATATGCAATGAGACCATTTGATATTAGAGTTGTACAATTTGTTGTTTCAAGGGTTTTTCTTCTATTGTGATTTCTAAATCCTAAAAATAGTAAATAAGAATCTAAATCTTTGTTTCAAAAAAGTAAATCTAGAAGGTTTTCTAACTGAATATCTCATATGGCATTCACATCATCAACATCTAGAACTTAAACATCTGGAATAAGACATATGATGTCCTCACTTGAATTACATGGCTGGTTAGGATAGTGTGATATTCTAGAATCTGAGAATATTGTCTATAATCACTTAAATGATTTCTAACAAATTTTGAATATGAGATGAATTAACAAACTTAATTTAATTGAAAAACACACTCTTACATAAAGTAAACCTACTTGTATTGAATTGAAATAACTCTTGCATGTAATGGAAACACACTTACATTAAAGTAAATTCATACTTACTTTTAAAAAGGAAAACTCACACTTTTTTTGAAAATAAATCACTTTGCGGTAAATGTATTATAACTAAATTAAATAAACACTTATAAGCTATAAACTAAAAGTATCAATTTGTCTTGATCATTGGAGAGAAGTGGTCCCTTGTTCCTTCCTCAAAAAAAGAACTTCTTTACTCAGTAATAAAAATAAATGCTGAACTTTATTTCATTCAAAGGAAAATATATATATGTGAGATGCATCTTCTAATTTCTAACTTCAATAGCTTTCTATTTCATAAACTACTAATTGTTAGCTTTCTAGAATGAGAAGAAGATATGTGTTTAAACACATCTCAACATCTATTCATAGAGTATAAAATTTGGTGATCAAAATTCTCAAATTTGCTTATTCTAAATATAGATGATCTAAGAATAAAATCACACACTTCTAGGAAGGCATTGGAACTGACTCAACTAACAATAGATAGAAAATAACTAACATAAATCTGAAGAGACCAATCTAGTTTTAAAAAATAGAAGTAAAAGTATATCTATATTATTTTAGACCATTATCATGAATGTTAATGTTTAAAATAAGATATATAAATATGGAAAGTATATTTATATAAAATATATATCTTTATAATCATTATCACAATTAGTAGGATCCAAATGGATGTCTATAGAGCATGCCTAGGGTGTCTCTGGAACATTCTCCACATGTATTTGAGCATTTTGTATAGTCTTTAGAGCATGTCTAGACCTCTTTATAGTATCTTGTATAAGTATTTGGATTTCCCTTAGAGCATCTTATGAGATATTTTAGAGTGTCTTTGAAGTTTCAAATCTTTGGATATCATTCATTGAATCCTCAAAACTGTAGTAAAAAATAATTGCCAAAACTATTTGATGTCTTCTCAAAATTATCCCACCATCAAGATGTGTTTTTGTTCACAAAACTATGCTTAATATATCTAAGTTATAAATTAAAATAAGGTAAAAAATTATTAATGTATTACATACAAATAAAGGATAAATTGCATTCATTTCCTACTTAGATAAAACCTTAACTATTAAATGCAATGCAATATATAACCAAAGGAAAGACTTATGGATAGTTTGTATTAGATATAATGAGATATATGGAATTATGATCACATGGAGACATTTTTCAATACTTTTAATACATGTTCATGTTGTATATTTTTTTTGGAGGTCAGTGGATATGATGAAAATGTTGTTCATAAGTTGCCCTATCTAATGCAAATGAGACAATGAAGGTGTAAGGTTATGAGATTGATCTACAAGACCAATATTATCATTTAGACATGTTAAATATGTATCTAAAAATTTTATAATTATATCATAATATCATATAAATACATTATAAGTCTCTAAATGTGGTCATATAGGTGTTGAAGGTCAAAATCACCATGACTAGTCTTCAAGGCAAATTGGCAATTCTTGGTAGGCAAGTTGAAATGATGAATTTGAGGCTTTATGTCCTAATCTAGAGTATCCAATACACATGATATTTTTTTTGTGACATATATTTCTTATGAATTCTTTTAATAAAGTTTTATAGTTATTCAAATTCATTTAAATGATAAATCCAAAATGGGTTGATTGGTTCAGGTTTGATTGTGTGTATTGAAGACAAAAGATTGGTCTGCAAGACTAATATTTGGCATTATAACTTGTGATATTTTTAATTTATAATGATATATATATTTAAAATAATATATAAAAAATTTCATAAGTCATAATAATTATTCTTTCAGGTGTTGAAGATCAAGTTTTCACGACTGTGTTTTGAAGCTAGTTGGTAGTTTTGAGTTGGTTATTTGGATAGAAGAGTTTGAGTAATTTTGCCCTGAGTTGGGAAGTATAAAGTATATTTTAATGACCATGGATTCATGTTAATTTTTTATATGTGATTTATTTCCATGGTTATTTGGCAAAAAAAATTATGCTTCAGTTATTCAAGACAGACTTTATGGGCATACACAAGTCTAATTATGAACAATGCTAATGGTATCCTTCAAGTGGTGGTTGAAGCTAAAAATTGTTATGAAGACTATATGAGATTAAAATGGGTCTATGTAATTTTAATATGATATTTTAATTCCATGTGAAGTGTTTTAAATTACTCCAAGGAAATCAAAGTGTAATGTGTCCTAAATAGACCTAATAAGATTAGGTCTCCATGACACCTAAAGGGGAGATAAGGCCTAATTTAGGTAGGTCATATATAAAGATACTAAAATAAAATTTTATACATGTATATGAGATTTCATAATATCCATTTCGTGTCTGAATTAAGATGGTAAGGATTTTTGGTTGACTAACAAGGATATGAACAAGAGATATATAAATACTAGGTAATTTTAGGCTTATTGGAATGTGAAGAGAGGAAGTGAATATAATAACATATTGTAGAGTATAATTAGGTATTTTATACCATAATATGAGTGTATAGGATATATTATGAATTTTTTACATAGTTAGTATGCATGAAAATCAATTTAATATGACCTAATAAAGTCAAGAAGAGGACTAGTTGACCAAAGAAGTCTAAAAGGCAGTTTGAGAGGGTTTGAAGAGAGAGAAGAGATGAAAAAGGAGATCATAATCCATTATATGAGAAATAAATTTTTATAAATGTGATAAATGGTTTTATGTGGCTAATTTAGGGATGATTTATCTAGGGGGTTGGTGCCACCTTGTAAGTGGGTGCTTGTTAAAGACTAGTTGAGTTAGTGCTTAGCTAGTTGGGGTTGGTGATCCATGTGAAGTTGGTGATTCACTAAATTTGGTGTTTTTATTATAGGACTATAGTAAATTTTCATATATAAATGGTTTTTTATCCCCTTGATGGTTTCCCACATATAATTTATGTTATCTTTTGTTCCTATGTTTCCTGCATATGTGAATGTTTACTTAGTCATTATTTGATCTACATGCTTGAATGAATATTCATGAATGCTTAAGTGGAATTGATAAGAATTTTTTTTAAGATTGATTCATCCCCATCTTATAAATATTTCTTATAATATTTATGTCTAATTGTATATTTTAAGTAAATACTATGGCCAACTATTTTTCAGTGAGATTATGTGGGAATCCTTTGACTAAAGCATGCCACCATTGTAAGTAAATAGTAAAGTTTTCTCCTAATATTTGTTTGGCATGAAAAAATTCAACCATAATCAGCTAATTTTATACATTATAGGAAAAAAAAATTTCAAAAAATTCATCAAAGTTATCCACATAAGTTTTAGGTATATGAATAAACCACTTTAAATCTTGCCCAGCCAAAATGTGGAAAAATAATTGAAGTACACACTATTATATGAAATTTCTTGACAAGTGACAAAGAACTCTTTCAAGTTTTCCTTTAAATTTCCATTCCATTTTTATTTTTTAAATTTGGGCATCTCAAAATGTTGTGGTAATGGGATTTAAAGATAGCTCATACCAACGGGATAAGAAAATATATCATCCAATTTGAACTTCTTATTATGATTTCCTACTTGAATGGTAAAAAATTCATCTATTACCTCTTGTAGGGCCTAAAAAGTAGGTGTGGATTGAGATGGATTGGGTATTTAGGGATGGATTACCTTATTCTAGATACAATGGTGGTTAGGGTATTGAGAAATTTGTACTTGATTGGTTCTATAAAGAATGTTTATCTATTGAGTAGAGTCATATTGTTGATAGTGAAATTGTTATTAGTAAGGAACTTATTATTGAGTGTGATGTTGATTTGTAGGTAACTATGGCCTAAATCAAGGAATGGTTTTTTGTGGATTAAATGGTATTTTTTGGGTACATAAAAGAACCTGTTATTGACTCATAGGGATCTACTATATGAAAGGATTTTTTTTCTAATTAGGCAGAATGTGTTATTGATGGGAATAAGTGTATTATTGATTATAATTAGTATGGCATTTTATACAAATAATGAATTTTTGGTTAGATAATTCATATTGATAATTATTTACCAATTTTGAGAGTATAATAATAGTCATCACCTATTGATATGGAGGATTTATCACCACTTATTGAAGTGGAATATTGGTCACCACCTATTGGGGTGGAAAGTGGGTCACCACCTAATGAGTTGGAGTATTGGTCACGAACTATTGAGTTTGAGGATTGCTCACCACCTATTGAGATGGTGGATTATGAGCAACTTGATTTTAAGATTGAAGCATGTTTGCAATTTTTTATTGAAAATTCTTAGGAACATTAGAATAAATAATTTGTTGTTGAGTTAGAAGAATGTTTTGTTGGGTATGGGATAACACTTGATGTGTATGGGATTAATTGGTTGAGAATAATAAACCACCTACTAGGAATAATCCATGATGTAAATGGAAATAATATTATCTAATGGATTACTTTCATTTATAGGTGTGCTAAACAAATCTGTAACTAAGGTGTTACTAGGAAATAAAATGATGTTAGGTGTTATATGAGATAACTATTTTGGTCACATTTTAGTTGTTAGAATTATATTTACAAGTGGTGGTTTATAAATATTGAGATTATCTATGTAGCTAACTAAAGTATCCAAGATCTGAATAGCCTATTATATTTGAGAGGCATGAATTGGCTTTGTGAAGTTGAGTCAACTAGTTCACCCTTTCTTTTACTAGATATTGAAAAGGTTTTATCCGAAGTTGGTATAAGGGTATGACTTTGGATATATGTTTTTTTATTTTATATTAATGTAAGGGGTATCTCTTTAGGATTTATAACCAAATATTTTAAATAATCTATGAGAAATCTAGTGGAAATTTAGCACCCATTTCAAACAAACTTAAAAGATGTTTGTCTTAGTTATCAAAGATGTGTCATGTGAATTGGTCCTATCCATAATTAACATGTGATGGAACATTTGAAGGTAATTTTTGGTTTTTTTCATGTTCAATATTATTCAGTACACTTGTAAGGTATTATTGATTTTGTCCATGTTTAATAGTGGATGGATCACTTGGGAGGCATTGTTGGTTTTGTCCTTAGTTGGTATTTGATGGTACACCTTGAGGTATTATTGATTAATGTATTATTCAACATAATGTTCATATTTATATAAATTTTAAATAATTTGTTCATCAAAATAAAGATTATAAATAGTGCCACTATGAGTATGCATTGTCATGTTTGGGTATATGATATTCATCTTGGAATAAGCTTGGATACTTTGAATTTTATTTTAAATTGGAATGTAGCCTTAATTATAATGTGCTTTTAAAGTTTTAATGTAATTTGTTATTATGTGAATGCAAATGTCAAAGGATGAAT
This sequence comes from Torreya grandis, assembly GCA_037957365.1. Classification (NCBI taxonomy): domain Eukaryota; kingdom Viridiplantae; phylum Streptophyta; class Pinopsida; order Cupressales; family Taxaceae; genus Torreya; species Torreya grandis. Next base: position 2,163,251 of record JARHVA010001538.1, on the reverse strand, counting down.
GGTTTAATCAAAGGTGTAACTATGTAAGGGTTCTAATAAGATGCGTATGTGAACCAAGTTGGTCTAGGTATTTCAAATGTTCTCAAATGTTTGTGTCCTAATAAGGTTACAAGTAATCTATTAGTTGGCTATTTGTATGGTTTGAACTTGTATTTGATTTGGAACCTCTTTTAGTGAATCTAGAAAAAAAGCTTGTTTGTTTAGGAACTAGGAATTTGAAATGTTTATACTAAACCATTTGATTAAATTGTAAATATTTAACCTTAGGTTTTTTATGTTGTACAAACTTTGGATTGAAGTTGAATTTGAATAATGCTTGACTATATTTGAATTAGGTATTAACTTTCTAGAAATAAGAGTTTAGTTTTGACTTTGGAACTAGGAATTCAAACATGTCTCACTCTAGAATTAGAACTAGAATTGGAAGTTGGATTAGGTTTTGAACTAAATGTATGGCATAACAACAATGGTTGGTCAAGAATTTAGACCTTGGTTTAGAAATTATATTGAAAGTAGAAATTGGAAATTACTTTGGAATTAAAAATTTTGTTCAAATTTGATAGCTTAATGATGTGGTTTGGATAAGAATTGTACATTTTTTAACAAGGTTTAACAAGAAAACTAGAAAGAGTGACTTTCAACTCGGTAAATGGATAAAGTAATGCCTCTTTTCGGAGATATGATATATTAATGTTTTATATGTTGGTTTAGGACTTTAATTTTTTTTTGGTAATAGAAACAAGTTTTTGACATAAAAATAAAGCATTGAAACACAAGCATCACAAGGGTACTTTAATAATTGACACAAGATTACATCACATCCACTAATCCTTTGATATACTTGCCTTTGATATGATTAAAATTTTAAGAGATCGTTAAAAATTTGAATATAATTATTAGTGGTGTTTTAATCCAACCCTTATCTCAAAGGTTTGTATGTGTAAGGAAATATTTACGGGTTGTTACCTTTACACCCTTTCATCAATTAATGTTCTATGGTAAAAGAGGCTTTCTACACAGTAATACAAAATTGGGTTATTTGCAGGAGGGTCCACTTCATCTAGAGGATTTTGGTGAAGTTATACCATATTTATTTTGAACTACGTTAATCTTTTACTTGTTTTTATGGATGGTCCTCAAAGGGCTCAAATATATCAAAGAAGAGATCTAACCATCTAGTTGCTCATAAGGGGATGCATCCCGTATCAAAGATACCTTATATTCCTTGATGGTGTTCTCTAATAGCTTAGCATTAGGGATTTAACCCTTTAATTTCATGAAACACTTTATGAGAAATTTTTTTATACCCTATGTAGTCATATAAAATGAAAAATTTGGTTACTTGAGCATGGCTAATGACACCCAATCCATAGGTCTTCCTACTTGTTAACACAACCCTTCTAGGTTATTCCTTCATTGATTCCCAGTCACCCATAACCTTCCAGACTTAACCCTTATAAAACCAAATATCTCTTTTAGGCTTAGATCCATCCCCATAGGTCTCATTCCATTAGTAAAATAGTTCCCAAATTGGATAGGAGCGTTGGAACCTAGGGTGTCATATTTCTGGTGTTGTTATCTAAGTTCATTTTTGGTCTTAATGATCACATTCTTTTGGATCTTTATCCTTTTTCTTGCCATCCTAACATGAAATAATTTAACCCATGATCATTTAATCCCATATAAAATGCCATTAAAAATTAATTTATAAGGGTTGACACTCATTTACAAGAGAGGATCAAGAATACAAGAAAGTACACTCAAGCACTCTTCCTTATTCTCTGCATATAGCCTTCTAAGATCATTTAAAACTTATTAAAATCTTTACATCAATCCATATCCATCTAAAGTACATCCAATTTTTCATCTAATTGAATTTATCATACATAATTTCACTAAGCACTTCAATGGGAGAACTACATTAGCTTGACCCCTCCTTAGAGTATTGGTATGTAGGCAAGTGCCCGCATACAAGGTGTGAAGTGTGTCCAATGTATCTTTTACACACTAACCCCTTAATTATATTTTCTAAGATTATATTCAAGTTAAAACACAAAGATTTCCTAGGGATTTGAAGATTTAAAATAGATGCATAGTGAGCTTCATATGCTTCCAAGCTTTGATTTTTCACTGATAGGGTAACATAGGCCTATCAAATAAAACCCAAAAATCTCAGACCACCTAGAAATAGTGATAAAAAAGGACTAAAACATCAGATAGTAAGGTGTCCCACTTTTAATTCTCCAATCCAATCCATAAATGAGCCTTGGGATCTAGTTTTTTATAGTTTCCTAGTCTTGCTCCTCCAGTATCAGACTTTGTCTCAGTCCAGATCATTTAGAATAAGCTAAGTTAGATTTCTCTTATTTATTACTATATTTAAAAAGGAAAAAATACAAATCTATTTACATAAATTAGTAGCTTAATTCTTGTATATTATTTATTTATTTATTTTACTTAGATCTATTTATTTAACTAGGAATAAAAATCCATTATTTTAAAAACAATAAAACATTTGGTGAACCTGACTTTGAATTTTGCACAAAATCCCTATAAACCCTAGGGTACAAACTAATTGAAAGATTATCATATATTTTGTTAAAACCCTAGTTTGCACATACTAGGTCCTTTTTGCATACAAACACATTCCAAATACTAGGAAAAATATATTGCTAATTTTAGAAATATTTTTTGATTTTTCCTAAATTTTATATAAAAAATTTATATAAATTCATATCAAAATTTTAAAATTATCATACTAATTTTAAAAATTAATTCAAAAAACCCTAGTTGTATCAACTAGTTTCGAGTTATTTTACAATACTCTTCCAATCATTTTTAGCATTTTTAGTTACATATGAAATTCAAAAAAACAATTTCAAAATAAAAAATTCATATATTTTGAATAAATATTTTTGAAAAATACTTAGTTGCATATACTCACACCTATTTTCTTCTTGAGGTATCACCTTACATGTTTGGGAACTTCATATCCTTTCTATGCATATTCCAATTCCTTATTTAGATTATATCAGCTTAATATTTTTTTTTATTATCCAAGTTTTTTTCATTTTTCCATCTAAGTTCCTTGCATCTCTTCCTTTGAGATGAAGTGTAATACTTAGTGTAAATCCTCCTGAGTTCACCCAGATTCCTACAACTCAACCACATACCATGGATAATTAACCAACTCAGATTCCAGTCGTAGATTCTACACATCTAGATTACACCAATTTCAATGAGGATAATTTTGACAAAGAGAAATATGAAAATACAAATTATGATGTATGCACTAATGCTCATGCTCCACCACATTGGGCTATTGATCCACTTCCACCTATTGTTGATAATGAAGTTATACTTAACAAATATTTGATTTTAAAAAAATTTAGAGAAAGATTTAAGGAACAACCTAAAGATCATACACTAATCTTACAATCTATCATGGAAATTAAAAAGGAGAATCAATTTGTTTCTTCCATCCCCATAGAGCAATCAGTTAAAAATGACATTATCAAGGCAACTATGTCTCAACAACCCCTATAGCAACCCAACCTTCTTCTATACCACCAGGTATAACTAGTACATCCCTATCTCCTGATGTGGCAACCTATATGCAAGATATAATATCTTTTCAATCCAAGGGTTAACATATTTTTCAAGGTACTAGTAGACCTACATAGGCATTGGATTCTTTTTATTTACTACATACACCATTGGCACATCACATTACTTCTACACCCTTGCCATAAGGTTTTGTTCAACCCAAGCTCACTCTATATGATGGAAAGGGTGATCCAGAGACAAATTTGAGAGCTTTTCATGTAGCATTTTTGGATTATGTATCCAATTATTGGCTACTTACCAACCTATTTCCAAAGAGTTTGAAGGATTGTGCTTTACAATGGTTTTATAGTCTATCAAATCAGTGGGTCATGACATTCAATATATTAGCAAACATGTTCCTAGAACATTTCAGTATCAACATTGGTGATAAGGTTTCTTATGTACAAATTTCTCAGCATAAACAAAGGTCAAATGATCCCCTCACAGATTATGTTCTTAGATATAAGACTATTCTAGCTAAGCTAACTAGCCCCATGGTTGATCAAGAGTTACAAGATATTTTAAAATAAAGTATTTTACTAAAATTACATGAATCTATTATGTTTAAAAGATTCTATTCCTTCACCAAATTATGTGATACACTCAAGGAAAGAGAATTCAAGCTAATTTCAATGGGAAAACTTAAGTACTCAAGTATTTTAGACAAAATAAACAATAGTAATAGAAAAGTCCCATATAAGGTCAAAATCAATGATAATAAGAATTAAAATCAACCAACAGTCAATGCAGCTTTAGAACCCCCTCAGCATGTGGTTTTATTAGCACCTCATCATCGTACATTCACTAATCTACCACCTTCTCCAACCAAGATTTTATAATAGTTATTGGAATGTAACATCATCACTCTCCCTCCTATCTAGGAAGCTGACCCAATGAAGCCTCTTTCATGGGAATATGATCAACATGCATTTTGAAACTTTCATAGGGCACTAGGCCACACAATAAATAGATGCATCGGTTTGAGACATAAGATAAAAGATTTGATAGATGATAATCTACTTGATCTAGCCACTTCAATTGAGCCTCCAAAGGCAAAGACAACACAAGATAAAGCCTTGAAAATATTCTCAAATCCATTTACATAGCATTATAAATAGGATAAAGAAGACACCTTAGATGTTCACCATACATACCATGCACATCCCCCACCAACTACATACCAGACACCTTCAGTTGAGGCATGTCCTTTGAGAGGTATGATAGGTCTGTATGAGTCTAGAGTTCTAACCCAACCTTCCATATCTTTTTTAGTCCATGATATTATGGAGTATAATATAGGTTTTAATGCACTTTTCATTAGAGCACATATTCATAATCATCCTATTCATAGTGTGCTTATTGACAACGGTTCTAACCTTAACATGTGCACCTTGACACTAATATAGCATTTGGGTTATTTAGAGTAGGATATCACACTAATAGACACACTTATGAATGGTTTTGGTGGGCATATATAGATTTCATCAAGTGAGATAGTACTTCCACTACAGGTTATTCCTACATATTTGGCAATACCATTCACTATAGTTCCTAGTGTAGGAGTTTTTGACATATTACTTGGTTAACCATGGATTCAAAAACTTAGGTCAGTACCCTCTACAGTTCATAGATGCATTAAATTCATTCATGTTAATTAGGTTATTATAGTCGATAGAGTTCTTTATGAGTCACCACTCCCCACTTTAGAGCCATCTACTAGCTTACAAACACCAGCTCCAATTCTTCCACCTATTTCAGTTTCATCTCTAGTTTTAGTTTTGTTTCCACTTCAAATCCAACCATAGTTACAACATCCATATATAGTATAGAGGTTTCACACACCTCCATAGTTTCAAGATTCTAGATAGCTTCCAACTATAGTGTTCACACCTAGAGAAATAACATTAAGGTATCATGCAGCTACATAAAGAGTAGCTATTTAGAGAGCTTCTTCTACTTCCATATGGGTCCCTAAGAGCCCTATAGTTTCATCCACTTCTTAGAGTTACAAGGGGACCCCACATTCGATTTCCACTTTAGATATTTTAGAGTAGTTACAACATACATAGCTTTTATTTTTACAATCTTAGACATTCAATCATGCCTCATGATCACTCACGATTTAGTTATTTGATATAGGACATCATGATAGAGAGTCTCATCTAAGACTCATCAATTAGTATCATTTCTTCCTAGTTTTACTTGTACATAGCTTATATCAAAATACAAAAAGAATACAAAAAACTCAAAATATATAAAAGCATTCAAAAATGTCAAAACATCAAAAAAAAATTGATCGTATGCATCATCCATGATTTACATTGATACTACTATGTTAGGACTTACATTTGATGTTTCATGCTATTTTATGTCAATTTATCTACATTAGCATGATTTACTTGATCTTATTTGAGTGTGTGAAGTGATATCTAGCTCTTTTATTGCTTCACTCTACCCATTGAGGGGGCATTCTTATTTCTATATTTGAGACACACATCAATATACCCACCCTTTGTGGGCATATTCTACATGACTACACCATCTAGGTTATGTCATTCCTACACTACACACTTTGATTTATCAAGTTGATGTACATTCCTTTCTAGATTACACAAATTACTATATCAACATTTCACTAGTATCTATCACTTGTGTATTTCTTAGCATATACATATTATTTACTACACATGATTTTCATACTTTCACATTTGCTTTGATTAGTTAGATGTGATTCTACCTTTCTAGTTATTACATGTTTTCTCCTCTTGCTTAGTGTACCTTGGGTGATTACATTTCCAATTATTACTTATCTCTTTTTTGTGCCTTAAGACATTTTCTAATTTCCTTTACTTCTATTCATGTGTGTGCCTTAGGACATTTTCTAATGTCCTTTTCTTGTACTCTTCCATGTGCCTATGGCCCCTGTGCCAACTTTGCTTGTTTCACTTGTATGTGTATGTAGCATTTGAATATGCCTTCTATGCTTGTTTCTAATGTGAGTGACCTGTGCCCATGTCCCTTATTTGTACGACCCCTTGGACATACCTATATGCTTCTTGCTTCTTGCATTTTTTTTTCTCAATATGTGTAATATCATGATCCACACCATGCTTTTCCCTTACTTTTTTGGATGCCATGATGGAAATCATGCTCTGTCCCTCCAACAAACATCTAACATTTCCAATTTTAGTTTAGTACTTTACACATGATTTTAAATTTATATATATATATATATATATATAGGCATACCCCTATTGATCTAACAATCTCTCAATACAAACATTGTTATATCTAGAGATATCTTATCAAATATCATTGTTATATCATGTATCTATGCAGCTTAACACACTTGTAGGACTCTTTCTTCTGAGGGCAGTCATTACAAGTTCATCATTCCTACCCTTAGAAGAGGGGATAATAAATAAGTGTTTTATCATAGAGATCAAATATTCTAACAGTCAAAATAATAGCATTCAAATCACCCAATTCAGAATCCAGAGGTCAAACCAAATAGAACAGAGCAAAAAAATAGTCATAGTTCTAGATCAACATCCAGTTTTAGCATAGGAAAATAGCATAAAAAATGGATAGTAATGCCAAAAACAAGGGTGTTCTCATTTTTACACTCCTATAAAGGTAAAAAAACACTCAAGTTTTCTAGAAATAGGAAAAATGTTTAGTTTAGATGCAATTTTTACACATCTAGATTAGTCAAAATCAACAATTCAGTACAATTTTCTCAAAGAATCTAAATATAGGGATTTATCATGTGCGGCATGACGGTTCTCACTTTTAGTTTCAAATTAGGTAGTTGACATAAATTTTAGATCAAAATCCATGTTCTAGAGACTAGTGATTGGGGGCAATGTGCATGACACATTGGTCTTCTTTTATTTTTGAGTTCAGTTTATTATCCAAGCATTCTCATAGTTACATGCCTTAATCCATCTGTAGATGGTTTACATCACTTTCAAGTTTAACTTTCATATAAGTTTAACTTTCCAAGTACCCAAGTTTCTGAGTTGGCTTTCATATAAGCCTAGTACATCAGTTTTAGAGTGGCTTTCATACAAGCCTCACCTCCATCTTTCAAAATGGACAAGAGTGGCCTAGTTTCTAGCATAAATTCAGGCTATGCACACCACATTGTTAGATTTGATACATCCATGGGATCCATGAGCCATCTTAAATGAAATATATTCTATATTTGTATCACTTCATAGCTTCACTTCATGAGGCAATGATGGAGCCAAAGGGTTAGACTTTGTATTATTGGGCTACCTATTCAGAGGGATTGGACACATAATTTAGACATCAATTGACACATGCATGATTTATTAACTTCACTTAGTTTGAAATTATGGATCCAAAGGGCCAACATTTATATTTTTGAGCCACCTATTTAGAGGGATTGGACACATAGTCTAGACATCGATTATCACATGCATGATAATATAGCTTCACTTAGTAGGTGATGATGGAACCAAAGGGCTAGCCTTTGTATTCTTGATCCACTTTTTGAGGAATTGAGAAATCAACTCCATTCATGATATAAATTTTGGTATAACATAATCCAGCATAATCCAACATTACTCAACCTTACTCAAGATCATAATAGGTTTTGTATTAGTTCACGTACCTGATGAGGTATATTCATTCCTTTCTCTTCCTTTTTATTTTACTCAGATTTTTTATGTTCTTATTTTATATCACATATAATAATAATTGATCTACTCTTTGTTTCATTTCATAGATTCACACTTGCATAATGTGCTCTTTAGGCACTATCCAACATTACTCAGCATCACACAAGCTTCATGGGCTTCACCTTTGTAGGTAAGTTTAGGTACGCTTTCTATTTTTTTTCTTTATCCTAGTATTTCACTTTGTTACATCACTAGAATAAAAGTGGGGAAATGTAGTCATATAAAATGTGAAATTTGGTTATTTGAGCATGGCTAATGACACCCAATCCATAGGTCTTCCTACTTGATTATATAACCCTTCTAGGTTATTTCTTCATTGATTCTTAGTCACCCAAAGCCTTCTAGACTTAACCCTTACAGACCCATATAGCTCTTACAGGCCTAGATCCATCCCCCTAGGTCTCATTCCCTTAGGATAATAATGCCCAACTTGGACAAGAGCATTGGAACTCAGGGTTTTCTATCTTTGGTGCTATTGTCTAAGTTCATTTTTGGTCCCAATAATTAGATTCTTTTGGATCCTTATCCTTTTCCTTGTTGGCCTAATGTGAATTCATTTAACCCATGATCATTTAATCCCCTATAAAAGGCCATTTAAAGTCCATTTATAAGGATTAGCACTCATTTCTAAGAGAGCATCTAGAATACAAGTAAGTAAACTTAAGCACTCTTCTCTATTCTCTATATATAGCCTTCCAAGATCATTTCAAGCTTATTCAAACCTTTGCATCAGTCCCTATACATTCAAATTACATCTAGTTGTAATTATCATACACAATTAAACTAAGCACTTTAATGGGAGAACTATATTAGCTTGATCCCTCTTTAGAGTATTGGTATGTAGGCAGTGTGCCCACACATGAGGTGTGAAGTGAATCCAACATATCCTTTACACATTAACCCCTTCTCTATCTTTTCTAAGTTTCCACTCAAGTTCAAGCACAAAGAGCTCTTATGACTTTAAATATTTAAAATAGATATACATTGAGCTTTATAATCTTCTAGGATTTGATATTTCACTGATAGGGTAACATAGGCCTATTAAACAAAACCCAGAATGCTTAGATCACCTAGACAATAGTGTTGAAAAAGGACTACAATTCTAGATAGTAAGGTGTCCCACTTTAAGTGCCTTTGTCCAATCTAGAAACAAACCTCAAGATTCAATTTTTTATAGTTTCCCAGTCCTGCTCCTCTAGTACTAGAGCCTGTCTCAGCTTGAATCATTAAAATTAAGCTAAGTTAGATTTATCTTATTTATTAATATATTTAGAAAAGACAAAAATATATATCTATTTACACAAATTAGTAGCTTAATTCATACATATTATTTACTAGTTTATTTTACTCCGACCTATTTATTTAACTGGAAATAAAAATCCATTATTCTAAAAAATAATAAAACACGCTAACAATAACTGCCAATAATTTATATCTCTCATCAAATATATAGGGCTGGTATGAATGTTGAGTGATGAAATCCAAATCAAAATTCCCTAAAGACCTAAGAGAATTCAATGACACTCCAATCACATAGCCTAAATAGAAAAAATGAAAGGTATCACCATTATGATTTGAAGTAATCCCACTAAAGGCAAGGGAAGATCATACTTGGTGCATCTCTCAAGAAAAAGGTAAGTGGCTTTTTTCACATTTCAAAGTCACTCTAAGGAGGGGAGAACATATATGTGAAGTAACCACATAACACACACAATCAAAATGAAACAAATGCAAGGAAATAAATGACTTGTAAAAGAACAAAATTTTAAGCCCAAATTGAAATTTATATGTCCTTTTTAAGTCCAAATTAAAATGTTTGTTCATTTTTATGCCCAAATAGAAGTTTTTTTTGAAGATAAATAAATATTGGTTTACTCTTTAAGTTAGAAATACACCTTTTTATTGATGAGATGTGGGTGATTTGGTAAAGTTTACCTTTCCCCTCTATTAGCTGAATAGAAATAACTTAAAGCAACTAAATCAGATTTTGTCGAAGAGAATCTGGGTATTGACCAACATACTCAATATGTAAACATTGATCTAATTTGCACTAAAAGTGAGGAATAAAATTTTAAATATCTACTAATAGAGTAAAACTATGTGATTACTTGGACATATAAAAATATGAAGGTCTTTAACCCTAGGATCATCACACATATCATCCATTTAAGCTAGAGCATAATCCTTTTAGTTAGCAAAAGAGGCTAGTAAATCCAATTTTGGAACCTTTCATCCAAATATAATTATAAAATCTATTGGATGCTAAGATTGGTTTTCCAATTGGGAATTATACTTGAGTAACCAACCTAGTACCAGTCAAGAAAAAGAATAGAGAAATCAAACTATATATTAACTTTAGAAATATGAACTAAGCATTAGAAAAGGATAACTATCCTTTAACCTCTCTAGATGAGGTAATTTGAATGGTTAATGGATTTGAGATGATTTCCTTATTGGATAGATTCTTAGGTTATAATCAAGTGTTAGTAGAAACATAAGATAGAATGAAGAATACCTGCACAACTAAGTGGGAAATTGTTGCATAAAAGAGATGCCTTTTGGCCTAATTAATTCATGATAAAGCTTTTAGAGAGCCATGGATTTCACCTTTCAAGGGATTATTTTCAAGTTTATCATCATTTATATGGATGACTTAATAGTGTTTTCAAAAGATAGAGTTGATCATGCAGACCATCTACATAAAGTATTTTATAGGTATAGAAGATATGGAGTCTCACTCAATCTAAAGAAAAGCATATTTGGAGTCACTAAGATAAAATTGTTATTCCATGTCATTAATAAATATGTGATTTCCATTAATCCATAATGAATCTAGGCTATTTCTAATATGCCACCTCCTAACAAAATAAGGATTTGAAGTCTTTCCTTGGAAAGATAAGCTTTGTGAGGAAATTTATTTCTAGGTTTACAGAGATTATCAAACCACTAAATTCCATTTCAAGTAAGATGCAAAAATAGAATAGACAATAAAAGATAATAAAACTTTCCAAAATATCAAAACTTTCATCACTTAAGCTCTAGTTCTGATCAGCCTAGACTTCACCAAATACTTATTCTTTTATTTGTTTTCTTCAGAGCACATTATATCAATTGTTCTTAGACAAAAGATAGATGACAATGAACATCCAATTACCTTCATGAGAACTAACCTGAAAGATGCAGATTTATAGTATTCAATGATAGATAAATAGATTTATGTGCTAATCAAAGATGTGAATAAGTTTAGGCATTATATTTTTAGGAACAAGATGTATGCCATTATTCTAGGCCTAGTTATCTAATTTATGATCAACTAAAATGAGTTGGGTGAAAGAAGAGGTAAGTGGATGGAAAAATTAAAAGAGATTAATCTTGAAATTAGAACAACCAAGATGGTGTGAGGCCAATGAATCATCCACCTCATGACTAATATCGATCTACACATCTACATTGAACATATCAGTGAGTCTTAAGTAGCTGGTGGTGAATGGTATGCTCACATCATCCACTATTTATTCATGAATATGTGTCCCATTAGCTAAACAAAGTTAAAATGTGAACCCTTAGGCTTAAATCAGCCCATCACATGATAAAAATTTGAGTTTTATAATGCAATAATAATGAAGGCATCTATTTGAGTTGCATTTCAAAATAAGAATCTAGAGACATATTGGATCATCTACACCATAATATAGGTAATGGAAATCCATAAGGAAATGCAATAGCTCATAAAATATTGAGAATGGGATACTACAAGCCAAATATTTTTAAATATACCCACAACCATATCAAGACCTACCATGAATGTCATCATGCCTCTATAACTAGTCATTGAATGATTTCCTTTTATTCAATGGGGTTTTGAATTCATTGGGGTGATCAACCTAATTCTTTAATAAGGCATAAATGTGTCCTAAAAACTAGTGACTATTACACTAGATGGATAAAAGTTGTAGCCACTGATAATTCAAGAGCACTCAATGGTATTAATTTTATAGAAGAGAATCTACTGACTAGGTTTGGTACTCCAATATCCTTCATTTATGATAATGGTCCATCTTTCTAGTCTACTAAATTTAGTGAGTGGGGTTATAATAACCATACTACCATTAAGTTATCTTCAAATTACTATCCACATGGGGATGGAGTCGCTGAATCTACCACTAAAAATCTGATGGATGTCTTAAAAAAATTAGCACAAGACAAACTAAGATAATGGAACCTACTACTAAAATATGCACTACAGGCAGATAGAACAAGGCATAAGTAAGATCTCAATGCTTCACATTTTTTTATAGTGTATGGATAATATCTAATTTTATTTATCAATCTTAAAATACTAACATATCAATTTATGGAGGAGTAAATGGGAGAGGAAAAATAATCCAATCTAGACTACTTACTATAGTCCAAATGGAAGATGCACAAACTGAAGCACTACACAGCTTCAAAAAACACCAAGACATTAAAAAAATGTGGTTTGACAAAAGGTATAAAAATAAAATATTTTAGTATTTCATACCTATTGCTTTTATGACATAAAACACATGATAATAAAGGAAAACATGATAAGTTTACTCCTTTATGGATTAGCCCCTATCAGATATCTAAAATATTAGGTAATAATGCCTTTTACTTGATGGACCTTGAGGGTAATGACCTTGATTTTATAATCAATGGATAACTTTTGAAATATTATTTCATGGCTACAACTAGATATGCTTTTAAATGATTGTGGGTGTAAACATAGATGTAGGAGTAGAATATATTTCTTCCTATCTAGGTTAATCTTTCTTGATTTCTTAGATTAGTGTTTCCTATTTTTTGCATTCACTTTTGGGAGATTAATTATTGTGATTTATATATTATTTTTTTAAATTGTAGAATAGAAAAATTGATTTCCTATGTTTTAATTATAAAATACTTGACAAAAATAAGGGGCAGTTTAAAAGGAATCACAATTGGCATTTACCAAGACTTATTCTAGCAGTGATTGAGGTTATATGATTGAGGTATGTTTTATGACTAAATTAAGTTCTACTTGGATTAAGTGAGTTCACTAGGCCTTTGGTATTTACTTTGATATAGACATGAAAATTTTAGAAATACTTCTCATTTCCAAAAGATTAACTGCACTATTGCATGTTAAAACTTGGATGGGAGATAATAAACATTAAAATGGATGTACACTCATAAGGATGTATCAATTAATATAAGTTTTATTATGCATACACCCATGCAATGGTGATTCCAAAACCTTATTCTATATGTGTTTAAAAAAAGTTCAAGTGAATTTTTGGAATAAGGGTGATTCAAGTAATATCTACCAAAGCTATGAACACACAATTGGAAGTAAGGTAAGGCTTAGAGTGGAATCAGAGGCATATCTATCAAGGTTATGGATGCCTAGTTAGTAGTAGAGCAATGCCCAAGCTTTCCTTACTATTTGATTTCAAAGTATGAAATCAAAATGAAACCTACAATGTTTATTCAAGTCTTTCATAAAACTCTCATAGCAATGGGAAAATTAATTTCACAAAATCACACACCTAGATCCTAAGAATGAAAAGGGTTAGTATGTTTCATGAGGAAGGAGGAATCTTTCTTAGATAAATAGTTTACTTATTCCTTTCTTGTTAGAACTGAATTTTTATTATAATGCATTATTGATATTTTGGGTTCTCAAATACTAAGGAGTATTTATTCACTAAGTCACCATTTGTTGTGCTCTAACACACATACACCCATTTTTAAAAATTTAAATAAGGACACACTATTGTTTGAATATCCTTATATAAAGTACTATGAATCTTATAATTCCATGACATTAATTTTGGTATGCACAAGTCTAAGGTTTCCCTCAAATTCTAAAGTTATAGATTCTAAAATTATGAAAATTAAAGTTTGAGAATTTGTTGTGATTTATATTAACCTTGGATTTACATAAATTATCCCAAAATTAATGTTGCAATTTTATCAACTAATAAAGTTAACACATGATTTCCTAGTGTTTCTATGATTTTTCTATATATTGAGGACTATTCCAAGACTTGAAAATTATCTTATTTTCTAGAGCCCCTAAATTGTTAAGTCTTCTAAGTTTTCAAACTCTAAGATTGAGATAGGTGGAAAGATCAAGTTTATCCTCAGCCCTTCAACCTTCATAGATATTAAAAATCCCATTGACTCATACATCCCAAAGCCTTAAGACCTTGATAAATGGAATCATCATGTTAATTATTTCTCACCAAAGTTTGACAAAGTTTTATACCTTTGAGGTAGTCAGATCACTATAAGCCATCCACATAGTAAGATCACATTCAACTAGTATAAAGTTCAAGTCATAAAAAAAATTAAGTCATCCAAGTTATCATAGCTCTGAGATAATGCAACATGGTGTAATCCAATAAACTAGGAACCTAGAAGGTAAAATTAAATTTAATGGCCCTATGGCCCTGTAGCTCCAATCCTTTTGAGTTCCCATAGCCCTAAGATCAATATATATATCACAATTTTGCTCACTCAGATCCCTTTGCAAGAAATACTAATTTAATGGCCTTAAAACCTTATGTCTTCCAAGTCCCTAGATCCCTGAGATCATTCCACATGGCATAATCCCATAAACCCATAACCTAAAAGCTCAAAAAATAATTTAAATTTCCAAGAGATTTGAGATTTGAGATCAAGATAGGTGGCTTAATGCCATTAACTTGTAGCCTGTAGAGCATATAAATCAAAGATCATAAGTAAAAAGACCCAGGTAAAAAGATGAAGACAAGTCTTATGATCAAGGAGATGAATGGATAGAGTAAAAATAAGTGAGTTCAACATCTAATTAGAGGTTGATAAGTGAGTGATCGATACTTATCTTAAAGATTTGACTAGGTATATAGAGTCGATGGAAAGTTTCCATATGGAAAGCAATAACAAACCAAAGCTAATTGGAAAATTTAAATTCAAGTGGAACAAATTAAAAAAGATATTCTTCATATATATGTTGCATGAAATATGCATTCAAAAATTAGGATTTAACATTATACGTAAAATCCAAGCAAAGACAAGTCACTTTACCATTAATCCATAAGTTGAACATTAAAATTTTGAACTCTCGAGCAACCAAAACTTTGGTTCCTTCCAATGAATTTTCAAGAGCATTGAGATAGTTTTCAAAGGAGATACATAGCATTATATTTATAAAATGGATTCTCTAAGACTTTCACATAGATAGGACCCTTTTACATACTCCATTTTTTAGAGTATTAAGTACATAGACACAATATTAGATAAAAGTGCCCTAGACTTCAAGTTTCCCTACTATTAACTATCTAAAATATAATAGAGTCCACAGTACCACACTCCTCACAATATCACCTATTAGAGAGGAGAGGTAATACATTGATGATCTATTTCTAATCTAGAATATGGGACTAAATAATGTGGTTACAAAGTTAAAGGTAATGCCATGCATAAATTTACTTCATGATTTGTTCTTTAATGGCACTTGCTTTAGGGATTATTTACATCTTAGGAAAGGAAATAATGTAGTTGCATATGTTTTGAGATAGGAATTTTATAGTTACCTTAGGCTTCCAATGCCCAAAATTGACTATAATTAGGTCTTGGCTAATGTATGGCTAGAGCATAACACTGTGGAGGGTAAATTGAAATAGTGGTTATTGAAAGAAGAGAGGTTGAATCCCACAAGAGGCATTTCCTCTAATATCATGATCAATTTTTGGCCTAATATTATGGTAGATATGTCTCTTTTGAATATGTTACATGTCTCCACTAGTATTAATTACATGTAGGTAGAATAGGTCCCATTGTTGGACATTCTATTGAATTTAGATAAAATTGTTGACCTAAGGGAAATTATCAATGTCAGATTAAAGGCACAAATGCTCAAACATGAACAAAGGTTGACTGATGGAATTTTTTACATTATGTCCTATATGTTAGATGCAGTCATTAGGATGATTCATACAGCTCATAGGGAACTATGGGCATAGTTTGTCAGTTATTTGGGTAATAAAATTTGTGAAGACTATTCTTTCTTGTTTGTTTTACATTTTATAAATGAGATTATCTAAATTTGTGAGGACATTTATCCTCAAGTCTACCAAGATATTTATGGCACTTAGATGTCTAAGATATCTAAGAATTTGAGAACAAACATCTCTAAAATGAGAGCTTACTAGTACTACCCAGATTGTACCGTTATTAGAATTAAGGGAAAAAGACCAACCCCTTTGTTTTCTCATGCCACATCTTAGACAAGGTAGAAAAATAAGAAATTTCACATTAATGATATAAAAATATAGATGAATATCTTAATTTCAAACATTAAGACTTTTACCACAAGACCCCCTAAGCATTGGGTAGCTTCAGTTTTCAATGATGACACACTCAACTAAGTGGGCAAAGTCATAATCCATTAAAAATTGAATTTGGCCAAATTCATAAAATGGGAACCAAGGGGAAAAGTTAAGAACTATATTCATCTCCTCAAGGAGAGAAAAAGGGTGACCATTAGATATGGTCACCAATAATATGAACATGATGCTATCTTTTTGAATGCTTCAAATGATTATAAACTCTCAAATCTCATGAGAGACAATCATATGTAAATTATCATTTCCCAAACCCTCCAATATGACCCAAAAATCACCAAGGAGTGGGCACAAGAAATGATAAAGGAAGTAGAAAAGTCCTGGAGTCATAAGTGGCCTTAGCCATAACCTTAAGGCCTATTAGAATAGGACCAACCTCCTTTTCCCATAGAAGAAGATATTAATCTATCAAATGGAAATCCTAATATTCAAAGGGAGGAGAATCTCCATATTAGGAAGGATATTCTAAAAGGCATCTCTAGTCCTCATCTAACCTCCATCTATATAGTTGCCACCAATTTGGGCAAACATTATAGTTATAAGGACTACACCTCAATGATATGAATAAAGAAACACATTATATTAGGTACCTATGGCTCCACTTACTTTAGTAACACAAGTAAGTCTCCCTGAGTTTCTACAAATTTATTTCTCATCTCTTCCATCTAATCCTTCCCCTCAAGCACCTCAAATAATTTCATCACCACAAGTGAGAGGGTATCTCCTCAATCATTTCCTATGACACTAGTTTCCCCTCCATCCACTCTTGCCTCCATCACTATTATTCCACTTACCATCCCTTCACCATCACCTACAGTAGTAGTTCCTACTACTATGGCTCCTTTTATGGCTTCATCTTCCACTTCACCTCTTATCCCCCCTATAGTCACTTACTAAAGTAAATATAGAATTATTCCATAATCCTTAAAAATTATACAAGTGGAGGAAAGACCATCATTAGGTCTTAATACCCTAGGGGGGTCCCTTGATGAGGAAGCAGAAGAGGAAGAGCATGAACATATTATATCATTGGTGGATTATCCTATGGATTAATAAGTAGAAAATGTATAAATAATGAATGTACCTAAGTAATAATTAATTGAGTAAATATACCATGATAAATTAGAGAAATAAATAGATCTATAAAGAGCCAAATAAATAAGCCTGGGAAGCCTGAACGAATAAGAAACTCTAACTGGGGCACTAGACCAACAGATGCTTACTGAGAAAGCAAGACAAAATATTAATAAGGTAGTTTCTTCCTTTGCTTCTTAAATTACTATTTTATATACTCAACTTATAAATTTTCCACACGCTCTTCTTAGGCCACCATTTTCTAGTTCTAATGATTCTTCTATTCTTTCCATGTCAACTCAAATAATGGATCTTAAGATGAGAGTCTATTTTGAGGATTTATTTTCAGTTTCTACTTTTGATCCTCGAGGGCCACTAGTCCCCCCCCCCACAAGTATTTAGTTAAATTTGAGCTACCAATAACACAATCTACCCATATACAATAGGCCAACATGATAGTTTTGAAAATCCTAATCCTGACAAAGTATGTGGCAGAGATTACCCCCCAGATGGAAGTATCAAGATGGAAAAAGATTATTTATTCACCCCTTCAATTTACCATTCAAATAAGTGATTAAATTCCACTTTTATTTAAAACTCCACCTTTAATAATTAATCCACCTTCTACCTATGAAGACCCCAACCAACCTGAAGAATAAGGAGAACTCATTATGCCCCAATGGCTTAAAAAGCTACAATGCCAAATAAATGATAGATAGAATTTGGTTTTTATAGAGCTACCCATAGTCTCCACCCATTTTGATAAGTAAAGTGGAATAATTTAGAGGGTGAGAAAGAGGAAAGTAGTGAACAAAATAATATGAGAGGAGATAAGGATGGAACAAAAGGAAAACCTATTTCCTTAGACAAAAATCCCAAAATAAATCTAAGTGATCCTATAGAATATATAGAGGATTTTTTATCTTTAGTGGATTCAACTAGGGATGACATGAAATAAATGTACAAATTATAAAAGAGGATACTAAAATACAAATAATTCATGCTTCTCAAGAGGGTGAAGGTATTAAAACTCTATCATTAATTAAAAGAATTTGAAAAGATGCTTAACTTCTTAGCTCGGTGTGTAAGAAATAGTGAATACAATCCCCTAAACCTAATGCTTCCTCAGGATGTTGCATGGGATTTAAATTATGTAATTTCAAAAAGGGATGGTACTTTTAATTAACACAAACAAATTATTTTTTTCCAAGAGAGTAAGGCCCTATAGATCCTATAATATATGAGGGTCACAAATGTGATAACCTCTACTGGGAAACGAGTAAACATGCCTAATTTTGAAACACTTCTTAAGGCAGTTGTAGATAGATTTAAGAATGAATTTTAAGGAACAATTTACAAAATTAATGATGAAATTATGTATCCAATATATTTTTCCAAGGATAGAGTGAATAAATTTGAATCCCTCAAACCATAATTTAAGGCCTCAAAAGTATAGCATACAAGGTTGATGACTAAGGCCATCAAAGTATTTAATCCTTCCATGCTCAATTTTGACATTATCAATAAAGAGTTTTAATCTAAATGTGTATTATTTGATAAACTCAAGGCCACAGAGGAATATTCTAGATTAGCACCAAGCACATAGTCAACTACAATTATTTCCATATCATCACAAGGTCCCCACTTTTTTAGATATGTAATAATGCATACTCCTATAGGGTAAATTTTGATTCATTAAGGGGAAACAATAGATATTTCAATTTCTATAGGTATCATGCAATCATTTCCCTCCTCTAATAGTGACACATCAACACCACCTTAGGTATATATGTATTTTCATGTTTAAATTAAGATAAAACTGTAGTTCCAAATTTATTAGCATATATGTATTATATTTAGTCAAGGAACATTATTTATGTACATGCATGTTATGTATAAATTTTGACAAATAGTTATATAATTAGATACATAAATTTAGACATTTCTTAGAGAATAAGGAATCCCATCCTCAAGCCTATATATATTTGTATCCTCCCAATCCCAAAAGGATGAGATTTTTAGAAATTAAGATTAATAAGAAATCCTAAGGATTATTTTGGAATTGACCTTGATGAGCAAATATTTTTTTTTCTTAAAAGTTTTGAGTTTTAAAAAAATATCCATCAATATATTAACTTAGTCTCTTGTTTGTGCATGAACATTATTTTGATACAGTTATTCATATCGTGCAATAGTTAATTTGAATGATTTTATGTGATAATCATAATCTCCCTTTGTAGATGTGCAATTACAATCTCATAAACATAACAACATTTGATTGTATGATTTAAAGTTCAATATATTTTCATTTAGTTGGACTCTTAACTATGTTTTATTATTTATGTGCTAACAGTAACTTGCAACAAGGATTAGTTTTTGATTGTTTGTCTTACCTTTGGTTCAACATCCAAGTTAGAAAGGTTTCATCTTATTTGATTCATAAATGTTCTTATCTACCCTAGCCTTATTTCTTTTTGAGTTTCTTTTGATCTTGCCCACCATAGGTTAGATTCTTCATCAATACACCCATATCAATTATATATAGACTCACTTCATATCTAAACCATCTAAGGTAAATAAACTACTCTGCTCATCGCTATTCCACTACTAGGTTGTTTATAAAACCTAATACCCTAAAACTTGTGCGTTGAAGAGAACATTTCTTCATTGATCTTAAAACATTATATGTTACCTCAAAAGTTTTCTTGGTGTGCATAAAACCCACATCAACAAGGTGGATATGACAGTGCCTTCTACTATTATGAAGCCACTACCACCACTCCTCTTCTAGCATGCCCTCCTTGATTTCAACTCCCTACCTTGGGATGGTGTGGTTGTATAGCCATTACCTTAGTAGGTACCCTCCTCCTCCCACACCACATTTATCCCTTGCTTGATGAGCCCAATTTTTTGGGACCACTAGAGGAATTTTTAGGTGTGGCAAATCAAATTAACTAAGTACATGGTAGGATGGTTGAGGCTCTATCCACCATGGGTAGTGTCCTTTAATCCTTACTCATTCCTATTCTTGTATAATGGATGGCCATGATGGTCATGCATCTAAACTTCCCTTATATGGATACCAAATGATATGCCCACATTTCATTATCTACAACTTCAACACATGAACAATAAGTTGCATAGTTTTATCATGTACCCACCTACGTACTCATGGAAGGGAATCATACATGGCATGGTAAAACCCTTCTAGTCTATGCATAGGGAAGTTCTCATAAATCCATCTACCCAAAATAATAATAGAACCTATAGTTTACTATCCTCTTGATAAAATGTTGTGAAAATCATGAACTAACTACACCCAAATCATTGAACCTAAATCATAAAATATGCCATGATTTGATATAGAGTCTATAATATACAATGAAGCTCTCACATCTGACTTATAACATATCACTCAAGTTGTCATAAGTAAAATTATCATATTTTAGATATCCAAAATGGTAAATACATATACATAAAATAAACTAATGTGTAACCCTCACTCATCATACCTCTCTGACCCTATAGCCCACATAAAAAATGTCTTCATCTCATTAAGGTAATACGGAGTATTTCACACCACTAGCATGCGCATAAAAATTTATCTAGGAGAGTATGAACATTTTCTAACATAATCCCCACCTTAATGGTATCCACATCTACCACCCATAGAAATTTATTAGTTCACCTCTTTCATGCTCCTGAGAAGATGGTGACTAACTCTACACTGAGTAGAATCTTCTGCATCTCCATAATATCATTGAATCCAAGTGTAGTCATATAAGCTTGATCGACTACTGATTAACACTCAAGTAAATTTGTTAACCATATAGCATCCAATAGTCTTCATAATCTCTATGCCTCTATAAAATATCAAACAACAAAGCACAAATTAGGGTTTTATCCAAAAACTAAAATAAACTATACATAAAAATAATAAAACCAATTTTTATTATAAATTAACTACTTTATTGGCCATGTACCTTACTAAATCAGCCATCTTACTTTTTAAACTATATCATCCATGTACCTTGTTACATTGGCCATCTATAATTCAACATTATATCAGCCATGACCTAGTGTATCAACCATTTTCCTATAATACATCACCATACATGCATACCATCAGTTATCTCTTCAAAATATTATATTCCATCAACCATATGTTTAACTACATCGACCAGGATAATTTATGACACCATTGACCATAACATACACCATTGGAATCTCTACTACTTTTCTTCTACATCAACCATGTTCCATGACCTTAGCCAAAACTAGTTAAACTACATCGGCCAACTTAGAAGGTATCAGCCATATTAAATTTCCCTTTTCTTTAACTATATCAGCATGGCCAATACCATTAAGACTATGAAATGATTTTTCACTAGGCCATAATAAATTTCCTTGACCTACATTTTGACTTTTCATACCCTACTTGTTTCTCATCCTATTTTTAAATATAAACCTACATTTTTTGGGATACATTATACTACACAAACTTACCTTGGTTCCTACCTATATTAATCTAATTCATTTTAAATCTAAAATTCTAAAAATTAATAGTTAATGCATCCCATATATGTACCATGCTAGTTGCAATAGTGATATGCCAACCTACTCATCAACCTCCTCATGTACATGCTAACATCTCTCAATTTTATAGATTTGGATACACAGAGATATGCTTTTCAAACATATCAAATATGTAAATGAATAGTAATTTACCCTTTTATAGTAATTTTTTTGAATTTTTTAGCCTTTAGTTATTTACTAATATATTCCATGTTTTGCTCATATTTTTGTTTCTTTAAGTCTTTTTCACAAATTGAAATAAAATTTATAATCCTAGAAATATAAATATTTTTTCATTGTTAACAAAAAATTGTAAAAAAAAATGAATTTTATCCTATTTTTAGGTCTACCTTTTGCTCTACACACTAGGCACCTCTAATAATATTCTATACATGCAACTTGTTTTCAAAAATAATAAAGTAAATGAAGGTGAATGGTTAAAATTTATTTAATTTAACTTATTTTATACTTTCTCCTACATTTAGATAGTTTTTTGGCATGCAACATGCCCTAATTCTTCCAAAGATTAGGTAACCTCTTTTTGCTTTGATAGCCACTCCCACTTTTTCTCACAACTCATTGGTCTCAGCATTCTTAAGTTTCCTTGGTGTTATGTATCATTTTTCACTCCAAAATATGCCCTAAAACCATCACCATTGGAAATATCATGTCCATGCAATAAAAATTCATGTATAACACTTAAGCATGAAAATGGAGTCTTGACCTCCCAATTTATATTTGAGGCCTAGCTCTCTTATCCTACCCTAAGAGGCCACCATCATTTTCATGGAATTATATGATTCTAAACATATCCCATTGTGATTATAAATTTTTAATGGTAAAGTTTTATATCAATCACTTGGCCCCAAAATAGAATCTTATTGCACTTACATTCACTAGCCAATTTGTTTGCATACTCTTTCAACTCCCTCTAGTTGCTTCAGAGGGTCATTTTTATTTTCATGCCTTCTTGAGTATAGGATCTATCCCATAATATCAACCATGATTTTTTGTATAAGTTTCATGTTTTACTTTTTGAGAAGAAACACATTTTTGAGGCACTTATCCTAGTTGCAAGGTCTCTAGTGTAGGTGTTCTCTAGCTAACTCAAGCCTCTCATTTTGATCTAGGGGATCACTCTAATATATGTGGCATTTAATTTCTTTAAAAATATCTCATATTTTCATTAAATATCATGTGATTCATTTTTATATTTTACACTGGTTCATTTGATGACTTCTTAACCTTTGTTTCCCACTTGTAAACGTTCACTGAGTCAGGTGAAAAACTTGTCAAAATATCCAATTTGGTCTATCAAGTTGAAATTTGTTTTCCCCATTATAATAAAAAATTTCAAGTGTGATTTTTATTTTTTTCAAAATTTATAAATACCAATACCTAATCAATATTTCAAATCTTGAATAGGTTAGGAGGGTGTTTGTATCTACTACTAGTTTAATCAGAACAAATTATCTGACTAGGTCTTGGAGTTTGATGGAGAGTGTTTCCATTACAACCCTTTGTTAATTAAGATTTTTTACTTATGTATTATCTATTGGTATAATTATATTATTTATTTATATTTAAGGTTAGAAACCCTAACTATGTTGTGAGTGTTTTCGAGTGAGGCATTTAGTTTTATGTGGGCTTTGTTGCCCGATTAGGTCTAGGTGTCATGTCTAAGTTTTAGGTCATAGGTTTCATAGTTTATTTCAGGACTTTTGTCTTAATTAGGTTTGGGTTGAGTGTTTATAATTTTTGGTGTTCATCAAATTTTCTACTTTACTAGGTCTTGGGGAGCCTCGAAGGTTCTCCACAAACCTACCAAGGATAAACCCTAAATAGATCATGGCTCACTAAATTTCAAAATGTAATTTTGATTAGGGGGAAGTCTATATTAGGTTAGGAATTTTTCCACATAACTCCAATCTTTGTCTCATATGGGGTAAACCCTAATTATAATGAGTAAATAGAAGCTAGAATCCTAATAGACCTATTCAAGGGTCCAAAGCCCGATTAGGTCTTGGGCCTCTCTCATATTCAAACATGGTTCTTTCCCACAAATTTTAAGGTTTTGAATTTGGTTTTTTAATACATAAAAAATCCATAAGTGAAAATCAGAGATAAATTTTCCAAATGGTTCTAGTAGTGTGTGCAAAGTATCTCTTAAACTAGGTTTTTATTAAATTACCCATTAATTCTAAAAGTACAAGTCAATGAAAAATTAAAATCCCAGGGTCCTTTTTCTATTGACTTGGACTACTTATCAGTCTAGGGGAATAAATTTCACCTCAAAGGCATTTTATAAATCATTTGAACTAACAAAAATCTCTTTCCACCATGGATGTTTTTGTCCCTCTAATTTTTCCCATTTTGACTAATTTTACTTTGTTGACCCAAATAGATCCACTAAGTGCCTTTTTACACCCTTTAATAATTTTTCGTTCATAATTTGGTCCTTGTTAACCCATTTTTAGAACCTTATAAGGCCTTATAAATTTGACTTTGATGTGGACATCCTTATGCCTTTAACATACCAAGATTCCTCTCGTATAATGAGATTTTAAAGTTTTAAGTTCATAAGTTGCCTAGAAATATTTTATTTACAAAAAGTAACTTGTTTTTTATTTTTTGGTAGACTAAAATTGAAAGAATAAAAAAAGTGGTGGGATTTGAAAAATAAAGGAGCTTTTGGGTGAGAATTGAATTGATGGAATTTTATAAGTAGGCCAACCCTATTCATTATAAGGATTAGCTCTTTGTTGCTCCAAAACACTTAGAGTTAGCCACTTTAGTTTTTAACCTATCCCTCTTTTGTAACCCTATAGTTATGCTAGAAAAAAAAATCAATCGATTAATCATGATAAAATATAATGGATTATCAACAAAAATACTTTGATCAATTTAAGACTATGGATATATTTCTTTTAATCTACACATTTAGAATGGTGATTGTGGTTTTTTATTCATTAATTATTTCCCTTTGAATCTTGCATCATCCTTGTGTGTGATTATGTGTATGTGGATAGAACTAAGGACTAATTTATGAATTCATGTGATCAATAAATATAGATTCTTATTCATTATTATAGTTTTTATTTCCTTCCCCCTTCTCTTTTTCATTTCTTTACTGAATCTATTAAAATAAGGTTTATTTGATAGTAATCTATTTTTACTTCTTTATCTTGATTTCTTGCTTTGTTTCATTGCCACTTTATTACCACACTATTTAATGATTAAATACATGAGAATGAACAACCAAAGTTAGAATTTTTAATTTTTATTCATCTAAAACCCTAACTTTGATTTGGTCAAATATATGCATGTGATTTGATATTTTTAGTTTAAGATTGAAACCCATTAGAACTATACCCAAAGTCATAATTACCATCCATTTTTTCAAGAATTTAGGATATTTGAATATTTCACACTAGCAAAGCCCCTTTATTGGAACCATCACAACGCACAATTGAGTGAAGATCAATGCACCATGTCTTGATAGATATATACCATGGGGATACCCACCTTGCGAGACTCCTTTCAGGAGAGGCTTAATGGAAATCATGACCCCTAAATCCCAAAAATTGGTATTCTCATTCCAAAAGACACATCAATAGTTTTGGTGTTAGAAAGAGGTATAATACACCTAAAACAAAAAAATTTAACAAAAATCTAAACTTGAAAACTTAGGATCATTGCCCATGCTTAGCTATTGTATGATTTAAAGTGGAAAGTAGATGAATACCCACTAGATCAAAGTCTATTAGGGCTGAATTTGAATTATTAAAGCTTAATGAACATAAAAAACCAAGATCAAATAAGGTAAAACCAAAAACTAAACAAATATACTTAGTTAATAGCTCACATGTAGATGTAATTCAATTTATCAACCTATTTTATAACCCTGAATAACCCACCAAATGATATCTAATCTTATTTGTCTTGGTGGATGTGGATGCCACGTGAATGTTCCATGGATTACCCATGACTTAATAATGAATCCCGATAAGTTATACACAATGTACATACCTAATGGGATTCAAACCAATGAAGAGCACATTCAAGCATTCAAAGATGCCCTTATCCAAACTCAAATTCAGCATAATGATGTTTCTTACCACTTGTTCCCTTATGGTTTGGGGGAGGTTGTTTATGCTTGGTACATTGGATTTCCAAATTGGTCTATCACCTATTGGACTAATTTAGAAATGTACCATCACTTTTTTGTTGCCCATAAGGATCCAAATGAACCCATGTTTCTCTTTAATGTATGTTTCCATAAGATATATCAAAGGTTGAAATACCCCTACATGCAGTTGGAAGTAGTTTCCATCCAAAACTACCTGAGGGTGTTGGACTCCATGACGTTCATGTTTCTTAGGATAGCCCCAATATTAATTACATCCTTATCATTAGATTATAATGAATTTATCAATATCGATCAGAAAATGGTGTCACAAGGCTATGGAGTTGGTCCTTTACTTTCATTGGGTCAACCTAGTGCTTATAATCAAATTCCTATGATCAACCAGGCTCTTCAAAATAGCACTCCTTTAATGAAACCAATCCTAGACATTGTATATAAAATCCTAAATATAGTATAAAACCTAACACTTATTAACTAGATGCTTAGCAATCAACCTTATATGCCTCCAAATCACATGATGTTGTAGGCAAATAATCAAAAACTTATTCATGTTATCTACAACAACATTTCTACCATGCCTAACACGAGTGGTTATATTTATTATATTAACCAACATGATATCCCATCATTTTTAAATAATCATATATCTATCAATAATGCCCATTACCAACCACATCCTATAGCCCCTACATTTCTAAATGTTACTACATATATGGCTAACCCACAACCACAAATGGGAAATTAATTGAATTTTAATGTGAACCCTGAAGTAGTAAACTCATAGAAAATGGTTTAAAGGTTTATGAATGACATGGCCAATTTTTGTAGTCAAGTTCCTCAAAACATGCACAAACATATGAATAACCCCACATAAAATAGGAAATTTAAATTTTAGAGAATCAATAGGCAATGGAACACAAGGCCTACTAATGGAAGAGTACCCATTTCATTTGAAAATGAAAACTAAAACAATAACAATAATAACACCTAAAACTCAGTTCACTTAGTTGATTTAATATTACCCACCTAGTGTAGGTTACACAACATAGTTAATCATGCTAAAATTAATTATGCCTAGTTCACCCTAGACTTAAACATCTTCTAAAAGGAGTGTTATCAACCCAAGTTGCACCCTCTAAAGGATATTATTCACTTATCTTTCAAACCTAGACTAACATGGTAATGGCCTAAAGGTTGTGGGTGAACATATAACTAGACCATACCTCTAGATTATAGGGCTAGCTCCCTTGGTTCATATGTTTGGGCTCAATTTATTAAAACCTATTGCTTTAGGGTGAAAAATAATAGATAATGTATAAAATAAAATTATTCTATGGGTTGGTGATGCACCAACATGATCATTCATCCACTCAATTTGGACTCCTAACAAATACTAGTAAGCAATACAAGTGACTAAATTATCTAACTCCAAAGACTCGTATGCAAAAGTGTTTCAAATAGAGGTTGCACTAAGTGGTCACAACATGAGGGTAATGATGAAAGGCCTAGATCAAGTTACTTACCAATAAAATCTCCACTCCAAGCTCAGCCTCTTATTATTCAAACACTATATGTGACCTACATAAGATCATATACTAAAAACTAGATGAGATTAAGACATATCAAGGGAGAAAAACTACCACATGTGAAAATGAAACTTATAGAACACACTAAATAGTATCAAATATTTTGAAAATAATCATTTACATTAGCTTAAGAGGTTACAAAGTGCCAATCTAGGCAAAGTCTCTTCATACCTAGGTGAGGGATACAAATCAAGGCCTTAAGGCCTAAATATATAATAGAATGGGAATGAAAAAAGAGAGATAATGGAGTGGAGATGAGAGGTAGGGGTCATAAATAACCATATTCCACTTATTAATTTAGTTACAAATCATTAAAATAGTCATAGTAACCCCCCAAATGACTCTCTATGCATTGGTCTCCTCAATTACCCCTTTAGGCATTAAGGTGGAGTGGTGGATAATGTTGTTGACTTGTTCAACCTCTCTTAAAGCATGGCTATGCCCCTATTTAGTCAAATACATCCTATTCCTAGGAGTTACAAATTTAATGAGATGTAATTAATAAATCATAGAACAACTTATCCTCCTTTTGAGCATATTGACCAAGTCAAAAAACTTTCTTTCTCCATTATGACCATGGAATGTGCACTTGACTCACTCAATGAATCATTTATATGGTGTAATGAATTTATGTTGACTCACTTCATCAACCCTCTACACTAACTTTGATATCTCCTTCTTGACCAAGTAGGTCTATTAGGCCAATTAGGCATAATTACCTAACTATTTGCATTTGAGAACCATGAAATCCTATATGATACATTGAGATCATTTGAATAGGTGAGCTTTAGGTTTGAAACAACATTACATACCATTACATAGGCCTTTCTAAGTAAATTACACCTAAAACCTTGCCAAATTAGGTGATTAGGTTACCTTTTCCTTTATATCTATAGACTGGTTATATGGAGGAGACTTGAAAAGGTATTCCCAGGTAGATTTTAGGAAATTTTAGGATTTGAGAAGATAGAAAAAGTCTCAAATATTCACCTCTTATCATTTACAACTCTCCAAATTACCCTATACCTTATTTTATACCTAATTTCTTGAAAAAGTACTATTTTATTATAGGTCCATATAGTTTCCATATAAAAAAATACTATGGGCAACATCTTCTTTGAGTTCTCCTTATGGTTCAAGTGTTGTTAAGGTCATTCAAGAGTGTTTGAGTGAAATTATCTCCATTTTTCCAAGTCTGGTGTGTATTAGGGTTTAAGGAGGGTTTTGGAGGTCTACCATATTAATGATGGTTCATAAAGATGAGACCTCCAATCCCAAACTTATGTTCATGGATGTTTAATCCATATACCCCATAAAACTTGTGAAAATCTTAGAGTTCCATGCATCTTATGTGGAGAGACGTGAGTGCAAGTTGGTGAACCTTGAGCTTCCTACAAGCATTCTAGACATGTCTATAGTCTTAACTCTTATTCATAAACTTGAGATCCATAATAAAAATCACTCTTTCATGGATTTCAAGTACATAGGGGTATTCCCTCAAGATCATTTTCCCTGATACCTTATGCTATGAAATATCCAAGCATTTGAAAAGATAACTCAAGCTAGTTATGTACACTATTGAATTTGAAAAGGGATTAAAGACTAAATTTATTCTTATTTTTCATTCAACTATTTTATATTACTTTGTTAGGATTTATACCATCCTTATACACCATTTCAAGGTCCTAGTTATACATGGAGAAGGTCTGGGCATGTCTCATTGTGGTGTGGGGTTTGTAGGCCTCAAGAATAGCTCTTAGGCCTAGAAGGGTTGAATTGAGTCTCATGACTCTGAGGTAAATATAGGTTATTAGGTATTAAAATCATCATAAAACCTCCTTTCTCACCTATTCCCAACCTTATACAACTACCCTCATTTTCTCAAACTTTAACTATGTGTTCATTGTCTAATCTAGTTGCCTATAAATAATAGTTTACTATTAATCTGAGTTATTTTGGGTTTAGGGTCTAAGTAGGATTTTATATCATTTTATTGTAGTTTTGATGGAGTTATAACTCCATATTAAGCCTCAAGGTTATAAACCTTCTCTTACTTGAGACCTTATCTTAACTATTCTTCCTGTATACCTTTATCTATCTTGCCTAGGGTTTCTTGGAAGTCAATATTATATTTCCTTAGTATCTCAATTCAGTCCTCTCTTTATCTCAATTGGGAGTCTAACCATTAAATAAACATTTCAATTTTTATCCTTATTTCCTCTCAAGTGATTTTAACCCTCTATCATCCTTCAAACAAGTAGAAGTCTCTAGTTTAGGCAGATTCATGTTTAGACACTATTAAACCTAATAGGCCTTAAGTCTATTTTATCTATCTTCAAGGAATAAAGTATACCAATAGGAAACTAAGATCATATTTAATATAAAATTAGGGACCCTTTCTTAACTTTCATGTTTCTCCTCGATATAGGGTTGTGCATTGTGACTCTCTCTTTCATGATCCTTGACTATCATAGTATGTTAAGGCCTCATTAGGCAATCCATGTCTAATCCTATCTCAAAGGACCAAGTTATGGAAAGGTGTATTAAAATATTTGTAAATAAGGAGAATATTTACTTACCCTTCCATTTCTCTATTAAGATGCAATGTTTTGGATACCTTTATCTTTTCATCTGGGAACCTTGCTTATAGGTAGCATTTCTAAGTCTATTAACTGAGCTAAAGGTATACATCACCCCTTCATAGTACTTGGATAATTAAATTTGTGGAACACCATATAGGGTATGTTCCTTTACTATCATAGACACTCCATAATCCCTTAGTAGACCACATTTCCACCCAGTCATCTGATCTTTTTCATGACTGATTATAGGTACCTTATGTCTATTGATTATGCATGATAAGTGAGATTATTTTGGTTTAGTGTTTTTGACATTTAATTAATCCTATCTATTTTTCACATCTTATTAAATAGTGTTCTCCTTCCTCATGCACTCTCTTCACCAAGCATACTCTACCATGTTCCATATTAAAACCTAAGTCCCTACCTATAGGTGGAAATCATGGGCCATAACTATATTGTTAGATGTGAGATAATATCTCTACCTTTCTTCTAGATCTAGGGTGAATGATGGATCTTTTTTGTTTCATTTGTCACACGATTCATAGAATCATGTGACATCCTAGGTTCTTCTATATTATTTCATAGTCTTTTATTCTCATGCCTATAATTCTCTACTTGACTAGTCTGTATAAAGCCTATAGGTGTGGTATATAGACATTTTGACTATGTACACATTTGATAATTGAGAATCATGCTACATATAACCATACTAATGTCCATTTTAACTATTTATTTATAACCTTTTGAGATTCCCAATCTCAAGGCATCAATGTTCCACTTACCTTGCAGGAACAATACTATCTTCATTGGGGCCTTGACTGAGTGTCTCCTTGTGGGTGGTGGATATGTGTTGACCTTGGTTACCCCTATTTCCATTCCTCTTCATAGGTTCACATGACATCTTATGGATTCTCAATGTCTCTAAGACCTCAACCCAATAATGGTAACCTAATTTTCTTAGTCTGTACCATAGATTTGATATGACTGTGTGAGGTTTATTTTGCACACTAGGTTGAGGGTGAGGATGTTTAATATATAGGGTAATGATTAAGAGGTGGTGGGGGTAATAGATCAAAGATTGACTAAAAATAATAAGATTATGTATATCTCAAACACCCCCAAAATATCTTTTATAGTTACTATATCCTCTTTTTGCAATTGATACCATACTTACTCATGACAATCACATTAGGGATAGTAACTTGAAGGGTTAATTTGATCCAATATAGATGATTATGGAAGGAAAAATAGAATTAAATGGATTTAATGTTATCATCATCAAACCTAGGGCATCATCAAACACCTCTATTTTATTCTTAGGAGAATCTACATAAGAAGTAACATTGTATGCATTATACCAAGGTGAAAACATGACACTTACTTTCTCCCACACCCTCACACATGTGAGATGAGGTTGAATAATGATGTGGGAAGGTTATGCAGACTCCTGAAAAGCTCCCTAATCTTTCATTTCTCTATTGCCATGCTCAAGAAAGGATAAAACATAGAAAACTAGTACCCTACTTAAATGGAGAAGACATTATAAATGCCTTACATTTTTAATGATTGTTCATAAAGGAGGGAGAGTCAATCTCAGAACAAATGTCAAAAAAAGGAATCTATCTAAGGTTCCATCCTTTACCCAATGTTTTAGACCTCCATCTTCTCTCTCATTTTTGTACCATCCACAAACTTGAAAGGTTATCTTGAGCTCCAAAAGAGCTCGATGGGGAGAGAAGGTCAGTTTTGAGCTTGTCTTGAATCCTCCTACCATGAAAATTCAAAAAGACACCTATAATGAACCCCCCTATAACCTTTGGCTCTCCTCTATATGGATTGACCATATAAGTTTGTACAACCTATAGAAAACACCTTAAAACACCTCTTTTCCTAAATTTTCTTCATGATTTGACATTGAACCACCATCAAAGGATGAAGAGAGGTAAAATATGAGTTAACTAAAAATTAAAACTAAGTGGTATGGTAGGGAAAGATGAAGATCCACCTTTTGGCATGTGTGGGGTCCATTTGTTGAGTGGGGACTAGAAATGGGTCTTTAAAAGGACTTTTATGATCGAAAATTCCTAGTGGTGGCTATAAGATGAGGATGGAACCATTTAAAACCCTTATAAATATATAAAACACTTGAAATATCACCTTTTATAAAGATTCTTTAAGGCATACAAACTCATATGAGGTCTTTGGAGGGTGATTGATGACTTTAGGGGGGAATTAAGCTGTGAATTGGGATTAGATGAGTACATCATGAATAATAACCTTAAATACACTATTTTAACTCATGTCATGACTTCAAAAAAAAATTAGACACCCTTAAATTCCATTGGTAAAGTCTCCCTTTCTTGAAATGACTTAAACAGGTCTAAAACTATAAGGATTAAAAACCTTATTTTCTCTAAATTATCTTAATATTTACTAAAAGATCCTTATACTTATCAAAAAAGTTTAGATCAACTCACTAGACCTCATAAGACACATTTACATTCTCTTACTCACTCAATGGTCATCATCACTACTACCACATCACTAAATAGACCCAAGACATCTAGGAGGTATGATGATCACAAGCAGACTCTAGCACACACAATAACACTTCTAACAGTGTTACCAAGGTTTAAAATTAGATCAATGAGAACATGATCATGTAATAAATAATGATGTGCAATCTTGGGTGGTTTTCATAGAAAATGTTTTGGTTATAAGGGTTGGCATTTGGCATGGAGGCCAAATTGCCAACATTTTTGGTGACTCACAAGGGTTGACCAACTTGTTGGTCAAGGGAACCCACTCATATTCATGATAATGATGAATCATACATGGTAGTAATACTTTATGAACATTCTTGGACTATAAAAAACTAATAGGATTCAAATATAAACAACCAAATAAATAACACCTAAACCTAAGAAACATACCTAACCTAAGGAAAACAATAAAATAACTATACTTGTGTTAACCACTTATTGAAACAAGACAACAACACTATAAATAACTAATCTGAGATTAACTTGTTTCCTTGATGATCAAATGGAAAACTTATTTGATCATTATGGCACCATGAGGTTTGATTTCTATACCTTGATTTGAGTCCAGTCAGACATTGTTCACTATATGAGGGTTCCCTCTTGAAGTTAAGGTCATTAGCATGTTCATGAATTCTTGGGAAAGTAGATAGACCTTATGGTTCCATCCCTAGGTGCATGCTTTGGCTATGTGAACCAATAACCCAATCATACTCATTCCAAACTTTCCTTCCTTTCATAGATAATGTCAATTATGCCTTAGTCATGAGTTGTTTTTGATTTCTCATGCTCTCATTGAATGATTATCTTGACAACTCAAAAATTAGGCCTTGATTAGTGTATTAATTTTTCTCATTAGACTCAAAGTGATTAGTTGTTATAGTGTTTATTTTGAGACCTTTATCATGCTTCTCTTGGGGTAAAGGTGGATTGTCTAAGCTCAAATAAAATTTAATCTAAATATTCCCAAAAGGCCATCTCCTAAAAATAAATTAGAAATACATGGATTTACTTACAATGCTTACCATTTACTTGTGAATCATCATGTGGATCAATCATTTCTAACTCTCTCATAGAGTCATAACAAGGCCCTTAACCTACTACAACTTGATCATCTTCCTCTTCTATCAAGAATGGGAGTTATTCAATCCATTCAATCTCAAAATCATCTTGTATTGTTATTTATAAATTTGAATTGCTTTCTCTAATCTCTAAAACATTGGTGGTGCCTTCATCTGAAGCCTCAAACTACTATCCTACTCCATCATTCCAAGTTGTCATGCTGAGTTGTTTAGTTTCACCTAGGAATTCATGGTATTACTGCTACCAATGATCTTCTAACTCATTTTGGATTTTTTGAGATTCAACATGGACTCATATGAGTTGCTTCCAAAATTATCTCCTAGATGAAGAGTTCCATGGGTTTTGTCTTAATCCTCTTCACCATCATTCAATTTTGACTGATTCACATCCTTTATCTTTCCTTCATGTTCAAATTTTGATATGTTAGGATGAATGGGGGTACAAATAGAAATCTCCTCATCATAATTTCTTGAGGTGTCTTCTTTAAAGTGTTCTTGAAATTCAGTTGTAGCTACAACATGATCCAACTCTTGAAAGACTAACACCTCACTGATCAACCTTGATATATTATTTCTCATACTTAGATTCTTAAAATATGTATTCAACACACTTGGTTCCTCTTCACAAGAGGAGAGGGTGGGTAGGAAAAGTACCTAATTATCTTGTTTGATAGTTTCTAAAGTGCTATTCCAACTTGGAGCTTTAAGAGTATCAACCTTAGACACTAGATTCTTCTTCTTCCATTGTTCAATTGCCTTGTCAAACTAAGATATACTTTGTTTCTCATGAGTGGATGTAGTATGGAGGACTAATGGGGAATTTTAAAAACCTAATATACCTCCTAAACTAAGATTCATGACTTTCCCCTCTTATTGACTCTCTTTTTCAAGGGCACTCATAACATAGTCTAGTGTTCTAGTCCATGAAGGTCTCCAAGTTGAAGTTATTACAGACTCTTGATAAGGCATAGATGGATATTAAATGGGATATAGAACACAAAGTTTTTGATTAGGGGTAGGAGTAGGATTATAATCTTCCATTGATGTGTTTGGTGTGTAAGGCTCAATATGAAATTTAAAGAGTGGTTCAGACCAAATTTTGACCCCTACACCATACCCAAGCTTTCAAACCATATAAGATGAGTTAAAGGATAAACATCCCCCAATATTTTCCATATATTCACTAGACAAACATAAGGGAAAATGAGGTGACAAGTTTTCAACAATGATATCTTATGAAATTGAGAGCTTGGGGTAAGAATGAAGGGTAAGTTGTAGGCTTTTGATAAGGCCAAATGTTCTTTTAACTAATCCATTCAATTAAAATTCAACATTATAATTAGGCTCATATACCAAATTCAAACTATCAACCACTAGCTTAGGGATAACTAAATTTCTTTCCCTATCATCAAATAAGCAATTGTGAACTAAAAAATATCCAATGATCACAAAGGTAAGAAAAGGAGATGGGATGGTTACCCTGACTAGTTGTTCTTAGTTTGTAGGGGAGCTTTGCTAATGGACAAGGGTTTGGTATTCAATTTCATTTTTATACCTAATACATTCCTTCAATTTATCTCTTTCTTCCTTTAACTTCTCAATCTCTAAGCTCAAATCATCACCTCTTGGCTTAGGATGACTATAAGGAACAATAGATTGGTAAGGGGGCTACCAACAAGGTGGAAGAGGTTCACAATGAGGTTGATAATCTTGTAAGTAAGGATTCTCATCATAGGGATGATAAGAGTCAACTTAAGATTTATATTGGTCATAATGAAGTTGATGTGCATCATAGGGCTACTGATAATGAGGTGAATGGTAGAATTTTGCCCCATAGGTAACCATAAATCATGATGAGGAACATACATAATAATGTAAACCATGAACAAAAACTACTATTACCCCTAATATAATGACTTTTGATTCCTTCTAGTATGAAACCTGACTATAAATCATTTCCTAAGTGTTTCAATTTATTTAAGATAATTGCAAGGCTATAATTAAGTGCTCCAATGCTTGAATCTAGTCCCACTAAGCATACCAAAATTGTTAGTAACCCAAGTTTCACCCTCTAAAGGATATTTTTCACTTCTAGTTCAAACCTAGACTAATATAGGAATGGCCTAAAGGTTGTTAGTGACCTTATAACTAGACTAGACCTCTAGATTGTTGGGCTAGCTCCCCTGGTGCATCTATTTGGACTCAATGTACTAAAACCTACTGATTTGGGGTAAAAAAGGATATAGAATGAAAAAAATAAACCTTCTTTAAGGGGTGGTGATGCACCAATATGATCATTCATCCACTCAATTTGGACTCGTAACAAACACTAGTAAGTAGTACAAGTGACTAAATCTTCTAATTTCAAGCACTCCTATGCAAAAGTGTTTCACATAGATGTTGCACTAAGTGTTCAAAACATGAGGCTAATGATGTAAGGCTTGGATCAAGGAACTTAACAATCAAATCTCCACTCCAAGTTCAACCTCTTATCATTCAAACACTATATGTGATATATATAAGATCATATACTAGCAACTAGGTGAGATTAGGACTTGATAAGGTATAAAAAATACCACATGTGAAAATAAAACTAATAGAACACACTATACCAATATAAAAGAGTTTAAAAAAATCACTTGCATTAGCTTAAGAGGTTATAAAGTGCCAATCTAGGTATAATCTCCTCATACCTAGGCGAGGGATAAAAATAAAGACCTTAAGGCCTGAATATATATCAGAGAGAGAGAGAGAGAGAGAGAATGGCATGTAGATGAGAATTAGGGTTCATAAATGACCATAGTCCGCACATTACATGAATTACAAATACTTACAATCATCATAACAACCCCTAAATGACATTGAGGTGGAGTGGTGGAGGGTGTGGTTGATTTGTTTAACCTCTTTTAAAGAATGGATGCACCCATATTTGGTCAAATACCTGATATTCTTGGTATTTATAACATTAATGAGATGTAATTAAGCCATCATAAATCATACAACAACCTATCCTCTTTTGAGCATATTGACCAAGTCAAAAAACTAACTTCTTTCTCCATTATGACCATGGAATGTGCACTTTCCTCAATCAATGCATCAGTTATATGGTGTAATGAGATTGTGTTGACTCACTTCATCATCCCTTTATGCCAACTTTGATATCTCCTTGTTGACTAAGTAGATCTATTAGGATAATTAGGCCTAGTTACCTAACTATTTGAATTTGATGGCCATGAAAGAATGTATGAGACCTTGAGATCATCTAAATAGATTAAATTTAGGTTTTAAACAAAATTACATACCATTATATAGGCCTTTCTGAGTAAAATACACATGTAACCTTTCTAAATTAGGTGACTAGGTCACCTTTTCCTTCATATTTGTAGACTGGATGTATGGAGGAGACTTATAGAGGCATTCTTATGAAAAAATTTGTAAATTTTAGGATTTGAGAAGATATAACAAGTCTCAAAGCTTCACCTTAAATTATTTTCAACTCCTTAAACTACCCTATACCTTGTTTTTTAACCTAATTTATTGAAAAAGTACTATTTTCTAATAGATCTCTATAGTTTCTATATAACATAGTACTATGTTCAAGGTCTTCTCTAAGTTATTTTTTTGGTTTAGGTGTTGTTAGGGTCATTTAGGAGTGTTAGTGAAATTATCTCCATTTTTTTCATTTTGGTCTACATTAGTTTTTAAGGAGGGTTTTATAGGTCTACCATCTTAAAGATGGTTCATAAAGATGAGACCTCCAATCCCAAACTTATGGTCCTTAAGACTTTTGAAAAGATTAGGTCCCATGCATCCTATGTGGAGAGATGTGAGTGTAAGTTGGTGAACCTTGAGCTTCCTATAGGCAATCTAGACATGTTTGAAGTCTTAACCTTTGTTCATAAACCTTAGCTCCTCAATCCATCTCACTCTTTCATATATTTCAAGTATATAGATTTATGAAAATTACCTTAGGATCATTTACCTTGAGATCGTATGCTATGAAATATCCAAGAATTTAAAAAGACAACTCAAGCTGGTTGTATATGCTATTAAATTTGAAAAGGGCTTAAAGACTAAATTTACTCTTCTTTTGCATCCCCTATTTAAAATTAATTTTTTAAGAATTATACTCTTTTTATACACATTTTTTTTGTCCTAATTCTACTTGGAAAAGGTTTGGGGATGACTCATTTTGATGTGAGGTTTTTAGGCCTTAAGAATGGATCTTAGGCCTAGAAGGGTTTAATTGAGTCTCATGACTCTAAGGTAATTTTAGGCTATTGGGGATTTAATACATAATAATACCTCCTTTCTCACCTATTCCCAACATTCTACATATTTTTAGGGTTTGAGTAGGCTTTTATCTCATTTTATTGTAGTGTTTATGGTGTTAGAACTCCATATTAATCCTTCAGGTTATCAACCTCCTCTTAATTGAGACCTTCTCCTAACTCTATTGCTTGTATACCTTCATCTCTCTTGCATAGGGTTTCTTGGAATTAAAAATATTGTTGCCTTAGTGGATAAGTTCAGTCAACTCTTTACCTTAATTGGGAGTCTAAAAATTCAATAATCATTTCTATTATTCTCCTTACTCCCTCTCAGGTGCTTTTAGCCCTCTATCATCTTTCAAACAAGTAGAAGTCTCTAGTTTAGGCACAAGCCTATTCAGACATTTTTAAGCCTAATATGCCTTAAAGATATTTTGTCCATATTCAAGGAATGAAGTATACCAAAATGACATTCAGATCATTTTGTAGAGTAAATTAGGGACCCTTTCTCAACTTTCATGTTTCTCCTAGCTGTAGTGTTATACATTATAACTCTCTCTTTCATGATCTTTAACTATCATAGTATGCTTAGGCTTGATTATTCCATCCAAGTCTAATCCTATATCAAAGGAAAAATTTATAGAAAGGTGGATTGAAAGCTTCACAAACAAGGATAATATTTACTTAGCCTTCCCTTTCTCTATTACCATGTAAGGTTTTTGACACCTTTATCTTTTCATCTGGGAACCATGCTTGTAGGTAGCCTTATTGAGTTTTTTGACTGAGCTAAAGGTACATATCACCCCTTCATGGTACTTGGATAATTAATTTGGTAGAACACCATATAGGGGAGGTTCCTTTACTATCATAGACACTCCATAATCCCTTAGTTGACTACATTTCCACCCAGTCATCTTGTCCTTTTCATGACTGACTATAGGTACCTTATGTCTATTGATTGTGCATGATAGGTGAGTTTATTTTGGTCTAGTGTTTCTAACCTTTAATAAATCCTATTTGTTTATCACATCTTAGTAAACAATGTTCTCTTTCCTCTTACACTCTCTTCACCAAGCATACTCCATCATGTTCCATATTAATGCATAAGGCCCTACCTGTAGGTGGAATTCTTGGGCCATAATTATATTATTAGATGAAAGATAATATATGTACCTCAATTATAGAGCTAGTGTTAAGGCTAGATATTCTTTGTTCCATTTTTTACTCTATTCATAGACTCATGTGACATCCTTTGTTCCTTTATATCCCTTTATAGTCTCTATGTCTCATGACGTTAGTTCTCTACTTGATTGGTCTGTCTAAAGCTTATAGGTGTCATTTATAGACTTTTTGAATATTTACACATTTGAGAAGTAAGCATGATGCTCCATATCATAATATTGATGGCACTTTTAACTATTTCTTTATAACCCTCTGAGCTTCCCAATCTCAAGGCATCAATGTTCCACTTACTTTGTAGGCATAATATTGTCTTCATCAGGGCCTTGACTGAGTGTCTTCTTGTGGGTGATGAATATGTGTTGACCTTGGCTACCACTATTTCCATTTTTCCTCAAAGGTGCACATAACTTCTAAGGTCTTCTCAATGTCTCTAAGACCTCAACCTAATAGTTCCAACCTAATTTTCTTAGTTTGCATAGTAGATTTAAATTGACTATGAGAGGTTTATCTTGCACACTAGGCTAAGGGTGAGGATGTTTAGTACATAGGGTAATGAGTAAGATGTAGTGGGGTAATAAAGTAGGGAGTGAATAAAAATAATAATTTTTTTATATCTCAAACACTCCCAAAATATCTTCTGTAGATACTATATCCTCTTTTAACAAATGATACCATACTTACTCATGATAGACACATTAGGGATAGTACCTTAAAGGGATCACTTGATATGATCTAGCTAAGTATTAGA
Organism: Torreya grandis; assembly: GCA_037957365.1. NCBI lineage: Eukaryota > Viridiplantae > Streptophyta > Pinopsida > Cupressales > Taxaceae > Torreya > Torreya grandis. Next base: position 2,122,762 of record JARHVA010001538.1, on the reverse strand, counting down.
GCCAAAGGATATTTAAATGGATACAATGTTATCATCATCAAACCTAGGGTATCATCAAACACCTCTATTTTATGCCTAGGAGAATCTACAGAAGAAGTAACAATGTTTGCACTCTTCCAAGATAAAAACATGACACTTGATTACTCCCACACCCTCACACATGTAATATAAGGATAAATAATGGAGTGAGAAGGTGTTACAAACTCTTAACATGATCTATATTCTTCTATTTCTATATCACCATGCTTAATAAAGGATAAAATATAGAAAATTGGTACCTTACTTGAGTGGAGAAGACATTGTGAGTGCCCTACATTGTTAATGATTGTTCATAAAGGAGGGAGAGTCAATTTGAGAAAAAAAATCCCAAAAAAGGAATCTATATAAGGTCCCCTCCTTTGCCCAAAATTTTAGACCTCCATCTTCTCTCTCATGTTTGTACCATCTACAAACCTGAAGGGTTATCTTGAGCTATAAATGAGATCAATGGGGAGAGAAGGTCGGTTATGAGCTTGTCTTGAATCTTCCTTCCATGAAACTTCACCAAGACACATGGAATGAACCCATATGTAAATTTATTGATGGTATAAGTCCATATAACCTATAGAAAAAACTTTAAAATTCCTCTTTTCCTACATTTTCTTCATGCTTTTAACATTGAACCACCATTTAAGGATGAAAAGAGGGAAAACATGAGTTAACTGATAATAAAAATTTATTGGTATGATAGGGAAAGTTGAAGAGGCACCTTTTGGCATGTGTGGGCTCCATTTGTTGAGTGGGGAGTAGAAATAGGTCTTAAAAAGGACTTTTATGATGTGAAATGCCTAGTGGTGTCTATAGGATGAGGTGGAACCCTTTAAACCCCTTCTCAAGCTATGAAATACTTTAAATATAACATTTTATATAAAATTTAAAGATAATATAGACTAATATGATGTGTTTGGAGGTGATTGATGATTTTATGTGATAATCATAATCTCCCTTTGTAGATGTGCAATTACAATATCATAAACATAGAAACATTTGATTATATGCTTTAAAGTTCATATATTTTCATTTATTTGGAATCTAAACTATGTTTTATTATCTATGTGATAATAGTAACTTTCAACAAGAATTAGTTCTTGGTTGTTTGTCTTACCTTTAGTTCAAGATCTAAGTTATAAAGGTTTCATCTTGTTTGATTTATAAATGTTCTTATCTTCTCTACCCTTATTTATTTTTGAGTTTCTTTTGATCCTACCCACCATAAGTTAGATTCATCATCAATCCACCCATATCAATTAGATATTGACTCATTTCATATCTGAACCATCTAAACTAAAGAAACTACTCTTCTCATTGTTATTCCACTACTAGGTTGTTTATACAACCAAATACCCTAAAACTTGTGCCTTGGAGAGAACCTTTCTTCATTGATCTTAAAACATTATATGTTACCTCATAATTTTTCTTGGTGTGCATAAAACCCACATCAACAAGGTGGCTATGATAGTGCCTTATACTATTGTTAAGCCACTACTACCACTCCTTTTTTAGAATGCCCTCCTTGATTTCATCTCCCTACCTTGGGATTGTGTGGTTGTATAACCATTAGCTTAGCATATACCCTCCTCCTCTTACACCAAATTTCTCCCTTTCTTGATGATCCCAATATTTTGGGACCACTAGAGGAATTGTTAGGTGTGGCAACTCAAATTAACCAAGCACATGGTAGCATGGTTAAGGATCTATCCACCATGGGTAATGTCATTTAATCCTAACTCGTGACTGTTCTTGTATAATGGATGGCCACGATGGTCATGAATCTAAAATTCCCTTATATGGATACCAAATGATATGCCCACATTTTATTGTCTACAACTTCAACACATGAACAATAAGTTTCATAGTTTGATCATGTACCCACGTGCGTACTCATGGAAGGGCATCATGCATGGCATGGTGAAACCCTTCTAGTCTATACATAGGGAAGTTCTCATAAATCCATCTTCCCAAAATAATAATAGAACATATAGTTTACTAACCTATTGATAAAATTTTGTGAAAGTCATGCACCAACTACACCCAAATCACTGAACCTAAATCATAAAATATTCCATGATCTGACATAGAGTCTATAATATACAATAAAGCTCTCACATCTAACTTATAACATATCACTCAAGTTGTCATAAGTAAAATTATCATATTTTAGATATCCAAAATGGTAAATACATATATATCAAATAAATTGATGTGTAACCCTCACTCATCATACCTCTCTGACCCTATAGCACACACAGATAAGGTCTTCCTCTCATTAAGATAATATGGAGTATTTCACACCTCTAGTATGCACGTAACAATTAATCTAGGAGAGTATGAACATATTTTAACATAATCCCCTCCTCAATGGTATCCCCACCTACCACCCATCAAAATCTATTAGTTAGCCTCTTTCATGCTCCTAAGAATATGGTGACTAACTCTACACTGAGTAGAATCTTCCACATCTCCATAATCTCATTGAATCTAAGTGTATTCATATGACCTTGATCAACTACTAATTAACACTAAAGTAAATTTTTTAACCATATAGCATCCAATAGTATTCATAATCTCTATGCCTCTACAAAATATCAAACAACAAAGCACAAATTAGGGATTTATCCAAAAACTAAAATAAACTAGATGTAAAAACAATAAACCAATTTTTATTTTAAATTAACTACTTTATTAGCCATGTACCTTACTAAATCAGCCATCTTATTATTTAGACTATATCATCCATGTACCTTACTACATTGGCCATATATAATTCAAAATTATATCAACCATGACCTAGTGTATCGACCATTTTCCTATAATACATCACCTTGCATGCATACCATCAGTCATCTCTTGAAAATATTATATTCCATCAACCATATGTTTAACTACATTGAGAAGGCTAATTTTTGACACCATTGACCATAACATTCACCATTGGAATCTCTACTACTTTTCTTCTACATCAACCATGTTCCATGATATTAGCCAAAACTAGTTAAACTACATTAGCCAAATTAGAAGTTATCAGCCATATTAAATTGCCCTTATCTTTTAACTATATCGGCATGGCCAATACCATTACGACTATGCAATGATTTTTCACTAGGCCATAATAAATTCCCTTGACCTACATTTTGAATTTTCATAACCTAATTGTTTCTCATCCTATTTTTAAAGCTAAACCTACATTTTTTGGGATACATTATGCTACACAAATTTACCCTGGTGCCTACCTTTGTTAATCTAATTCATTTTTAATCTAAAATGATAAAAATTAATAATTAATTCATCCCATATATGTACCATGATAGTTGCAGTAGTGATAAGCCCACCTACTCATCTACCTCCTCATGTGCATGCTAACATCTCTCAATTTTATAGATTTAGATACATAGAGATATGGTTTTCAAACATATCAAATATGTAAATGAATAGTAATTTACCCTTTTATAGTAATTTTTTTGAATTTTTCAGCCTTTAGTTATTTACTAATATTCTATGTTTTGCTCATATTTTTTTTCTTTAAGTCTTTTTCACAAATAAAAATAATATTTATAATCCTATAAATATAAATATTTTTTCATTGTTAACAAAAAATTGTAAAAAAAATTGAATTTTATCCTATTTTTAGGTCTACCTTTTGATCTACATACTAGGCACCTCTAATAATATTCCATATATGTAACCTCTTTTCAAAAATAATAAGGTAAATTAAGGTACATGGTTATAATTTATTTACTTTCACTTATTTTCTACTTTCTCCTACATTTAGACAGTGTTTTTGCATGCAACATGCCCTAATTCTTCCAAAAATTAGGGAATCTCTTTATGCTTTTGTAGTCACTCCCACTTTTACTCACAGCTCATTAGTCTCAACATTCTTAAGTTTCCTTGGTTTTATGTCTCATTTTTAATTCCAAACTAGGTCTTAAAACCATCACCATTGGAAATACCATGTCCATGCAAGAAAACATCATATATAACACTTAAGCGTGAAAATGGAGTCTTGACCTCCCAATTTATAGTAAAAGCCACCTTATCCTTCTCTAAGAGGCCACCTTGGTTTCCATGGAATTATATTATTCTAAACACATACCATCATGATTATAAATTATGAATGGTAACGTTTTATATAAAGGACTTTCCCCCAAAATAGAGTCTTATTGCTCTTCCATATACTTGGCCATCTTCTTTGCATACTCTTTCAACTCCCTACAGTTTCTTCAGAGCGTCATTTTGATTTGCATGCATTTTTGGCTCTGGGACCTATCCCATATTATTAACCATGCTTGTGTGGATAAGTTTCATGTTTTACTCTTTGAGAAGAAACACATTTTTGAGGCACTTATCCTAGTTTCAAGGTCTCTAGTGTAGGTGTTATCTAGCTAATTCAGGCCTCTCATTTCCAAATGGGGGATCACTATGATTTATGTGCCCTTTCAGTCCCTAAAACCTCTCTCATATTTTAATTCAATCTCATGTGAGTCATTTTCATATTTTACAATTGGTTAATTGACAACTTCTTGGCCTTTGTTTCCCACTTGTAAAATCTCACTAAATCAGGGGAAAAACTTCTCAAAATCTCCAATTTGGTCTATCAAGTTAAAAAAAAAATTCCCCATCCTAATCAAAATTTTGAATATTAATTTTTATTTTTTTACAAATTTCTAAATATCTAGACCTGATCAAGATTTCAAATCTTGAATAGGTAAGGAGGGTGTTTGTATCTACTAATAGTTCTAATTAGAACAAATTATCTGACTAGGTCTTGGAGTTTGGTGGAGAGTGTTTTCATTATAGCCCTTTGTTAATCAAAATTTTTAAATTATTTAGTCTCTATTGGGATAAGTATAGTATTAAGTTGTATTCAAGGTTGGAAACCCTGACTAGGTTGTGAGTGTTGTCGAGTGAGACATTTAGTTCTATGCGGGCTTTATTGCCTGATTAAGTTTAGGTTTCATGTCTAGGGTTTAGGCCATAGTTTTCATAGTTTATTTAAAGACATAAACAATGTTTTTTAGGCAAGTAATCAATAAATTATTCATGTTATCTATAATAACATTACTACCATGCCTAGCATGAGTTGTTATGTTTCTTATATTAACCAACATGACATCCCATAATTTTTAAATAATGATATACCTATCACCAATGCCCATAACCAAACACATCCTATAGCCCCTACATTTCTAAATATTACTACGCATGTGACTAACCCACAACCACAAATGGGAAATCAAATAAATTTTAATGTGAACCTTGAAGTAGTAAACTCATAGAAAATGGTTTAAAGGTTTATGAATTACATGGCCAATTTGTGTAGGCAAGTGCCTAAAAACACCCACAAAAATGTGAATAACCACACATAAAATAGGAAATTTAACTTTTAGAGAACCAATAGGCATTGGTCTCCTCAATTACCTCTTTAGAACATTGAGGTCGAGTGGTGGTGGATGTGGTTGACTTGTTCAACCTCTCTTAAAGCATGGCTATGCCAACATTTATTCAAACAAATCCTCTTCCTAGGAGTTAAAACATTAATGAGATGTAATTAAGCCATCATAAAGCATAAAACAACTTATCCTCCTTTTGAGCATATTGACCAAGTCAAAAAACTAACTTCTTTCTCCATTAAGACCATGGAATGTGCACTTGACTCACTCAATAAATCAGTTATATGGTGTAATGAATTTATGTTGACTCACTTCATCATCCCTCTAAACCAAATTTGATATCTCCTTGTTGACCAACTAGGCCAATTAGGCATAGTTACCTAACTATTTGCATTTGATAACCATGAAATCCTATATAAGACCTTGAGATCATCTGAATAGGTGAGATATAGGTCTGAAATAGCATTACATACCATGATATAGGCCTTTCTAAGTAAAATACACCTAAAACCTTGCCAAATTAGGTGATCAAGTTACCTTCTCCTTCATATCTATAGATTGGTTATATGAAGGAGACTTACAAAGTTATTATTAGGCAGATTTTAGGAAATTTTAGGATTTGAGAAGATAGAACAAGTCTCGAATCTTCACCTCTAATGATTTACAACTCCTCAAATTTCCTTATACATTATTTTTTGCCTAATTTCTTGAAAAATTACTATTTTATTATAGGTCCATATAATTTCCATACAACACAGTACTATGGACATGGTCTTCTTTGAGTGTTCTTTGTGGTTCAAGTGTTGTTAAGGTCATTTAGGAGTGTTTGAATGCAATTATCTCCATTTTTCCAAGTCTAGTGTGTATTAGGGTTTAATGAGGGTTTTATAGGTCTACCATCTTAAATATGATTCTTAAATATTATACCTTCAATCATAAACTTATGGTCATGGATGTTCATTCCATATACACACTAAAACTACTAAAAATCTTAGAGTTCTATGCATCTTGTGTGGAGAGATGTAAGTGCAAGTTGGCAAACCTAGAGCTTCATGTAGGCATTATAGACATGTTTATAGTCTTAACCCTTGTTCAAAAACCTAAGTTCCTTAATACATATCACTCTTTCATGGATTTCAAGTATATAGGGGTATTCCCTTAGGATCATTTTCCCTGAGACCTTATGCTATGAAATATCCAAGCATTTGAAAAGACAACTCAAGATGTATTGATTTTGAAATGGGATTAAAGACTAAATTTATTCTTATTTTGTATTACCCTATTTTATGTTACTTTTTTTATGACTTATACCATCCTTATACACCTTTTCAAGGTCCTAGTTCTACTTGGAGAAGGTTTGGGCATGTCTCATTGTGGTGTAGGGTTTTTAGGCCTTAAGAATGGATCTTAGGCCTATAAGGGTATAATTGAGTCTCATGAATCTAAGGTACCTATAGGTTACTGGGGATTCAAACCATCATAATACCTTCTTTCTCACCTATTCCCAACCTTATGCAGCTACCCTTACTTGCTCAAACTTCAACCATGTTTTTACTATCTAACGTAGTTGCCTTTAGATAATAGTTTATTGTTAATCTGAGTTATTTGGGGTTTGGGGTCTGAGTAGGATTTTATCTCATTTTATTTTAGTGTTGATGAATTTAGAACTCCATATTAAGCCTTTAGGTTATAAACCTTCTCGAGACCTTATCCTAACTTTTTTTCCTATATACCTTCATCTCTTTTGCATAGGGTTTCTTGGCAGTCAAGCTTGTGTTTCCCTAATGGTTCAGTTCAAACCTCTCTTTATCTCAAATTGGAGCCTAACCATTCAATAATCATTGCCATTTTTATACTTATTACCTCTCAGGTGATTTTAACCCTCTATCATCCTTCAAACAAGTATAAATCTTTGGTTTAGGCACATGCCTATTTAGACACTTTTAAGCCTAATATACCTTAAATCTATTTTGTCTATCTTCAAGGACTGAATTATACCAATAGGAAATTAAGATCATTTTTCATAGAAAATTAGGGACCCTTTCTCAACTTTCATGTTTCTCCTCGATATAGGGTTATACATTATAAATCTCTCTTTCATGATCCTTAACTGTCACAATATGTTTAGTCCTAATTAGGCTATCCAAGTCTAATTCTATCTCAAAGGACCAAGTTATGGAAAGGTGGATTAAAATATTTGGAAATAAGGAGAATATTTACTTACCCTTCCCTTTCTCTATTACCATGTAAAGTTTTGGACACCTTTCTCTTTTCATCTGGGAACCTTGCTTGTAGGTAGCCTTTCTAAGTCCATTAACTGAGATGAAGGTATAGATCACCCCTTCATGTTACTTGGATCATAATATGGTGAAACACCATATAGGGGAGTTTCTTTTACTAGTATAGACATTCCATAATCCCTTAGTAGACTAAATTTCCACCCAGTCATCTCATCCTTTTCATGACTAATTATAGGTACCTTATGTCTATTGATTGTGCATGATAGGTGATTTTATTTTGTTCTAGTGTTTATGACCTTTAATGAATCCTATCTAGTTGTCACATCTTAGTACATAGTGTTCTCCTTCCTCACACACTCTCTTCACCAAACATACTCCACCATGTTCCATATCAAAACCCAAGTCCCTACCTATAGGTGGCAGTCTTGGGCCATAACTATATTTTTAGATGAGAGATAATATCTCTACCTTTATTCTAGAGCTAGGGTGAAGTGTGGATCTTGTTTATTCAATTTGTCATAATATTCATAGACTCATGTGACATCTTAGGTTCCTCTATATTATTTCATAGTCTCTAGGTCTTATGCTGATAATTCTCTAAGATGAGGATATAATGTGAGTCATTTCATATTTTCCACTTGATTATTTGATGACTTCTTGACCTTTGTTTGCCACTTGTAAAATCTCATTGACTTAGGTGAAAAACTTGTCAAAATATCCTATTTGGTCTATCAAGTTCAAATTTGTTTTCCCCATTCTAATCATATATTTCAAGAGTGATTTTGATTTTTTTTTGAAATTGCTAAATTCTTAGACCTAATCAAGATTTCAAATCTTGAATAGGTCAAGAGGGTGTTTGTATCTACTACTAGTTCTAATCAAAACAAATTATCTGACTAGGTCTTAGAGTTTGGTGGGGAGTGTCTTCATTAAAACACTTTGTTAATTGGGAGTTTTTACATATTTAGGCTCTATTGGCATAAGTATAGTATTTAATTGTATTCAAGGTTGGAAACCCTGACTAGGTTGTGATTTTTATCGAGTTAGGTGTTTAGTTTTATGTGGGATTTATTGCTCGATTGTGTCTAGGTGTCATTTATAGGGTTTAGGTCATAAGTTGCATAGTTTATTTTAAGACTTTTGTCTCAATTAACTTCAAGGTGAATGTTTATCATTTTTGGTGTTCATCAGATTTTTTACTTGACAATGTCTTAGGGAGCCTCAAAGGTTCTCCACAAACCTAACTAGGGATAAACCTTGAATAGGTTATGGTTCACTGAATTTCAAAATGCAATTCTGATTAGGGGAAAGTCTTGATTAGGTTAGGGCTCTTCCCCCATGATCCAACCTTTATCTCATAGGGGGGTAAACCCTGATTATAATGAGTAAATGGAAGTTAGAATCCTGATAGACCTATTCAAGGGTCCAAATCTTGATTAGGTCTTGGGCCCCTCTCATATTCAAACATGTTCTTTCCCACAAATTTTAAGGTTTTTAATTTCGGTTTTTACTACCTAAATAATCCATAAGTGCGAACTAGAGATGAATTGTCCAAATGGGTATAGTAGTGTGTGCAAAGTATCTCTTGTACTAGTTTTTTTTAAATTGATCATTAATTATAAAAGTACAAGTTAATGTAAAATTAGAATCCCAAGGTCCTTTTTCCATTAAATGACTTGGATTGCTTATCACTCTAGGGGACATAAATTTCACCTCATGGTCCTTTTAGAAGTCATTTACACTAACAAAAAGCTCTTTTCACCATGGATGTTTTGGTCCCACTAATTTTTCCCATTTTGACTTATGTCAAAATCTGATCATAATTGATTTTTTCATTTTATTGACCCAAATAGATCCACTAAGTGCCTTTTGAGACCCTTTAATAATTTTTTGGTCATAATTTGGTCCCTATTAAACCATTTTTAGAACCATATAATTCCTTATAAATTTGAATTTTATATGGACATCCTTATGCCTTTAACTTACCAAAATTCCTCCCATATAATGAGATTTTAAAGTTTTAAGTTCATAAGTTACCCAAAAAGATTTTATTTGCAAAAAGTAACTTGTTTTTAATCTCTTTGTAGGCTAAAATGGAATGAAAAAGAAAAGTGGTGGGATTGGAAAAATGGAGTGTTTGGGTGAGAAATGAACTTATGGAATTCTATAAGTAGGCCAACCCTATTCATCCTAAGCATTGGCTCTTTGTTTCTCCAAAACACTTAGAGTTAGCCACTTTAGTTTTTAACCTATCCCGATTTTATAACCCTATAGTTATGTTAGAAAAAATTTGATCAATCGATTGATCATGATAAATTATAATGGATTATCAATGTAAATACTTTGATAAATATAAGAATATATATATATATATATATATATATATATATATATTCTTTTAATTTGCATGTTTAGAATGGTGGTTGTAGTATTTTATTCATTATTTATTTCCCTTTGAAGCTTGCATCATCCTTGTGTGTGATTATGTGTATGTGATCAAACTAAGGACTAATTTATGTATTCATGTGATCAATAAATCTAGATTCTTATTCATTATTATAGTTTTTATTTCCTTCCCCATTCTCTTTTTCAT
>JARHVA010001538.1:420000-777500 GCA_037957365.1 Torreya grandis | reverse complement strand
CAAGCTACTCGAGAATGCCAACCACTTCAAATAGAATAAGACACGAAACTAGTGTGTAACCCAAAATATGATGCTGTATGTATAAATCTTAGATAATGACATGGAATTTTCCATTCCATCTAATCAACCAATGTGCAAGTGAGCATATATAAATAATGTGTTTTACACATGCCCCTAAATCTGATATCTAAGCATATAGATTTTGGATTGAATTGTAATAATGTAAATCTGAGTATCTAAATTAAATATGGGAATGGTCATGTCACACATGATGCCCCAAATCTACGAAAATTGGTATGAATTTAAGCTAAATTGGTATGAATCTGAGTAAAATTGGTAAATCTCTATCTAAACCTATGCAAACCTAGACTGCACCTACAATACTTTTCTGGCCAATCTAGTTTTTCTAAAACTAAGGCTACTAGATAGTAATGCCATATCTTGGATAGTAGCTCTATGTGGTGTTAGTGTCCTAAATTGGGCACTACTCTCCTTCTACTCTAATTTATATGCAATTATACTAATCCCTATATCACTATTTTACCACTATGTTTACCTAAGTATGATTTCTCTAATATAAGCCTGTGTGCTAAAAATGTACTTTGAGTGCATTATGGGAGCCTTGTCTTTGTGACAAACCCCTATGAATGCCCCATTTTTTTAGGGTATTTTAAAAACCTATGTAATAATTATCCTCAAAATAAAAATATCTGTAAGATGTGTGTTAGCTAAAGAATATATGATATCTACATAATAATCCACTATAATGTGCATAGATAACATCAAAATATAATATAATATGAGCATAAGTGAGTAATGTGTGATGCATGTTATATATAACATTCACAAGCATGTCAAGATAGATATAATAATGTATGTAACAATAAATCTGAGTAATAACTGAGTAGCTACCTAGGGGAATGGGGCATGATGTCCATCATGACACCCAAGTAGAAAGGGGAGATGCATGAGGTCCCTCATGGAAACTAAAGTTGGAGTGTGTAACAAGGAAGAAAAAAGTGTAATGGTCATGGTGCATACAATAAAGTATACATACAACACACATGAAGCATACAAAGTACCAAGGGGCCATAATACAAAGGACATGGGCATGTGTCACTAAATCTGAGAAAATAAAACATACAAGGACATGTTCAAATCTCCACATACATAAGCAACAAACAAGTTGGGTTAGAGACACATAAAATGACATGTTTAAATGTTTGCATACACAATCAATAAATCATGCACAAATACATGGAAACATGTCTAAATCATACATACTGTGAAAATAAGTGGTGTAGAGCCAAAGAGTAATGGCATATTTAAATGCCCTCAAATAAAAGAAGCATAGAGATAAAATAAAATCTAAAGTAGGAAAGATAGAAATGAAAGTATGCATGAACATGTAATACAAATATGTGAAAGAGTTAAGAGACATATGTTGAGTCTAAAGAAGTAATAACCAACAAAAAATCTAAGCGTAGCATGATCAACATCTAGATATAACAATGCTAAATTTTTGATGTGGACTTTAGAAAGATGTAACCTATTAATTGAAACTATGTATAGGGTGCCCCAAAATAGGTAAATGTGTTAAATGAAGAACCTGTGTATTTGTGTAAATTCCCCCAATGGGTATATAATAACAAATCTAGATTAGTGTAGTGGACTTGAGTCCTGTAGGCAATCTGCAAGCACTCGACAAGAATAAGTGAAGCATGTATGTATGATAAAACTGGCTATACTAAGATAGTTAGCATATGTAGTTTTTGGAAAATATAAGATAAGTAAACATGAAAATGCATATAATCTATAATTTTATGTTTTTTGAGTAAATATTTGAATGTTTTTGTGTTTTCTAAATATTGAATTATTTTTATATTTTTTGGATATAGACTATGTACAAGCAACATGAAAATGAAATTATATACAATGAGAGAGAAATAAGGAAAGTATGTACAAAAAGGAACAATATTATCTTATGAGTCTCATGGGAGACTCGCTATCACTGTGGCCATTTTCAAAAATAGGAATGGTAATATCTCATGCAGTGTGATTGCTATGTTAGAGTTGAATGGTGTTATAGTATGAACTTGGGTATTGTTCATCATTGAAATAATAATAATTATAATAACCTAGAATGCTAAAGGGAATTGCCTCATAATGTGGAGTTTACCTTTCTAAATTATGCTTTGGAATTGATTATGATTTTTACCTTTGAAATTGTGTTTATTGTAGGCATATGGTGCTTTGGAGGCTCTTTTTCTAGAAAAGTTCTTGTGAGAATGCTTGTTGGCTTAGCATGATTTTGACTTTGTAACTTAAGTTCTTAATCTTTCTATAATATTTCATGTGTATCTAGATAATTTACCTTGATAAAATATATATGTGATTGATTTACCTTAAAATGTTCAAGAAAACCCAAACCTTGTTGACCAACATTATCAACTGCTAGAATAAGAGTAGTGATGCATTGGGCCTACTTGCCCAAACTTTGACCATGATAATAAAATTGTTGTAGATATTTTTGACCAAACCCATACTACTTTGAAATTTAAGCTTCATTTTTGAGAGGTATATTTTTATATTTTAATTTATTTATTTGTACTTATTGTACTATTTCTTTCTATGATTATGCTTTGTGAATATTTTGTTATTTTGATTTATGTTTTGGTAACCACTTTTGTATTATTTCTAAAGTTGACCCTTTTTGAATTTATATATGTGTAATTGTATTTTATTTGGATGATGTGTCACTATTTGAGTCATTTGTATCCATTATCTATTATATTTTCCTTTTAAATGTTAAACATGAATTGGTGGGGTGTCCATGCATTCTATGATATTCACAATAATATCTAGATCTCCTCACTAGGTGTAGAGGAGTTAGGTTGATCAAGTTAGCTTTAATCATTTCCCTTAGTATCTCAATTGAACTATTATTGGACCCTTATAAGATTTTTTAATCACTCATAATATATGTATTGTATTGTACTTTATGATTTGGATATGAAAGACTGATAGGCACAACTTTGTTAGGTGTATATGCATTTACATGATTTAAACTAGCATATTTTGAAGACTATGTACATGTAATGTAATTTGTGAATAATGTGACCTTTTCAATTAATAACTGATTTTGATTATGTAATTTTAATATTAGCTTGATCATCCTGATAATTTGATCCCTTAAAGTCTCATAAGTGCAAACCCTAGTTGCTTCTAATTAAACATGTAGGCACACATCCTGTAGGGGAGAGGTGTAGATAAGATCAGTATGGGCATTAGTAAAAATAGTATAGGCTACTTCATCTCATGGAGGAGTGATAACATGGAATTAGTTATAGGGAAAGTATATACCACCCTTATGGAGATGAGGAGGAGAAGGAGATTTTTTCCTATGCATAACATGACATTAAAACTTGAAACATAGTTGTTAGCTTATGTAAAATATCCTCTATGTGTGAAGGGTTTGTTTCTTAATTAAATTATGAATAAGAGAATAATAACATGCTAGAGATAGAATTAAATATGTCATATATTTGAATTGATATAAAGCATCATCTATACATGTGTTTGTCTTTTTTGAGTTCATTCTGAATTAGAGGAAACATGGATGTAAATGAAAGTATTAAACTTTTTTTTAAAAGTGATAAAATTCTTCTATCATGATTATATCAAAGAAAAATAAGAAGATATATGGATCTAAAATCTATGTGTGAGTCTTAAAAGGCCGAAAACATAAACCCTATGGTTATTTAGAGTTAGGGTTTGTGTAATATTCATGGTAAGTCAGGCTCACCAAATGTTTTAACCTTTTAGGAATTAGTGTATATAAATCCTATTTTTATTAAATCACTGAGTATATTAAACTAGGGTATAAATATGCAATAAATATATCCATTTATTTATTAAAAATTGATTAACTTTGACCATTCTAAAAATAGTAATAAATAGTGAAAATAAGAACTTAGTTAGAAAATGAATGTGATGGATGATATGGAGGCTAAAAATTCAGGTAGAGACTAGTCTGAGTGTCACAAATAATATCTAGGTATTAAAACCCCTCTTGAAAAATAGCACCCTAATTGGACAATGGTGCCATGTGGCACTAGTGTCCATGTTTTAATGGTAGTGTCCTCTATGCAAGATTATCTCAAACTTCTAGGTACACATGTGTATAGATATGTAAGGTCTATTCCTACATGCATGAGCTCTAAAACCCTGATTATGACCTATTTTAATTGAATTTATGAGCAACCCCTAATCCTCTATGTTTTTAGGAAATTAATTTGATAAAGCTAAAAAGTGTGTCTATTAGTGGGGTAAGTTGAACATCCTTAACACCCCACTATGTTGAGAGTTGTGTATATACCAATAATCTGAAGAGGGATCAAGCCTAGTGTAGTTCTCCCCACCTTAGTGTTTGTGCAAGTGCAAGTGAAGCTACCATGATAGTTAACTTGAGTACTTTGAATGTGCTTGGGACTAGAAATCTAGGTAATTTAAGCTTGGGAATACTATAGATAGTATTATGCATAACTAGGGTATAATATAAATTGATAACCTTAATTTTACATAACTTGTTTAGAGTTTACATATGTAATTTGAATTTTATTTTTATCTAGTGATTAGAGGGCTAAAATTCATGTGTGTGTGTGTGTGTATTACTTTGGTTCTTGTGCAGGTGCTAAAAGTAGTCTAGGTTGACCCTAAGAGGACTAACTTTTGAAAAGATATAATTTTGTGAAAAGAGAGGGAAAGGAAAGTAACACCATTATTGGGACACTAGTGCCATGTGGCACTACTATCCCTATTATGGTGTTAGTGTCCAATTGGTAGAACACTAGGCACAAAGGGTCAATATGCTAGAATGAGGCTCTAGAACTACTTTAGGGATGACTAGGGATGCTTGTGGCCCACATAAAGGTTTTATAAGTGTGAAAATAAGCTTTAGGATAGGTCTAGGGCTAAGCTAGGGATAGGTGGTCTCAAGTATCACTCTTAGCACTCAAGCGTCCCTTTTAGGTGATTACATATTCTTAAGATGTCTCTCTTTCCCACACTCAATATACCATATTTCCAATGTAAGTCTATTGATTTCATGTAGTTCCTCCATCTTACACAAAATAATGTGTATCTCGGTGTATATTTTTGTAGCAAATGGATGACATTCTCCACAATCTTATTTCTATTTGATCTGGATCGCAATGGATCATGCATCAGATTTACTATAGAACTGAGCTTGTGTAATGGAAAACTTGATCTTAAGTTGTAGGCCTTACACAAACCAAAAAACCTTGTCTAAGTCTAGAAATTTAAAAATTAATCATTTTCACATCAAAGAACCTATGATCATAGTCCCAAATTGATTCTCCTAGTTTCTATCAAATCTTCTTCAAGTTTTGAATAATCTCAACTACACATTTTTTGCATCTTGGACTCCAAATTAATTTATCTTTGACCTGTTACAAAGTCAATTATTTTGGGTGATTTTGAAACATAAATTTTAGAGATTTACCTATCAAAGCTCCTATGATATCATACCTTTTATCATCATTACTAGTCACACCTTTAACGTACCATTTCATCTCACGGGTCAATAGATACTACTATGGGTTAGAGAACCCATCATTTGGTGTCAGAATAACAAAAATTCCTATATTAAGATCCATATTTCATGTATGTTCACCCGATACAATTGGTTGTTTTGGGATTGGTTTAACAAGTGTCTTTAAATTTACCACAACTATATTTGGGTTAATAGTACCCTTATTTTCAAGAAATCTCTTAGTTTATGTGCTAAGGTTTCTAAATTTCTCTATGAAATGATGAAACCATTTATCAACTTTATTACCTTTTAAATTAATTTTTCCAATTGATAAATTAGGCATAGAATATGTGTCTCCTTGGAGTGAATTATCCTTACATGGAATATCTACCTCATTCAACCCTAAAATTGAAACAACCTTGAGATTCAACCTAACTTCTTTGAAAGACTACATCTCATCATTCCCAAATAATATCTTCCCTAGTAATTGCTTCCTAAAAATACTATCTAACTAACCTAGTTACCTCTCTTCAGATTACTCATGATATATTTTAACCCTTCCTTCTTTTTCCAATTCGATCTCTAAATCTGAGAGGGTCTCTATAGTCTTTGTGGTCTCTTTGGTTCCTTCAAGGGCTCTACACCACCTATCGATGTAGTATTCAAATCTTTTTGGAGGTCTAGTTCTTCCCATTTGTTAGATATTTGTCATGATTATGTCATGGTGATTTCATAGAGGTGTAATAGTGATTAGATGAAGTGATTTGATAGTCTAAGTGATAATGACAAAGTGTGCAATGTGTTTATCCTAGTGTGCTTCAAGTACGTTTGGTTGTTCTTTAGTGTTTAACTAGTTAGAGATGTCCAGGGATGTGCATGGTGATTTTACCATGTGTAATGGGTCCTATTAGAATTCAATAATTATTTAAAATCTTGTGTACATAAGTGTAATTTAGCTAGGAGTCCATAGTTTTCATCTAGATAGTTTGGGTCTAGTGGCAACAAATCTGAGTAGGTAGTTTGATGATGGAATTTATCTCACTTGTGAACATTTTAGGAGAAGGTGATTATATGGGTTTGTTTAGTTTTGGACCTAGTTTATTTTCACTAAAATTTATATCATGCAATGAAATTCATCAAAATATGTGCATATGCAAAGTTAGGCTCCCAAGCAGTTTGACTATGTTTTTCCATACTTAGCCAAATTTGTATAGGGTAAAAAAGAGTCGAGTAGGCATTTTGATGGTATTATATCTTACAAGTGTGAAGGTGTCAAGATAAAATGATCATATTGGTTTGTTTATTTTTAATCATTGTTGATTTGTGCTAATTTTTATATCATGCGCTAAAGCACATCAAAATATGTGCTTGTTCAAATTTGGCATCCCGAGAAGGTTTTGACATAGTTGGCTCTATGACAGAAGTTTTTTGAGAAGGCATTTTAATGGCATTATATCTCACTCATGCAAAGGTTTTAGTAGCAATGTGTCACATGGTTGGATTTTCCTATGAGAAGATATCATCTGGTCCAAATTTGAGATCAGGTGTCAAAGCATAGAAGTTATTAAGGTGCAAAAATGGTTACTCATGCATATTGAAAGGGTCCCCATACTTTGTCATTTTTGAAAGAGTTAAAGCTTGAGCAAGATCAATGGTGCACATTGCTCCAATAATTTAAGAAGTAATGAGATGTGGAAAGGTGCATGATGTTTAACAATTGATCAAAGGTATAAGATAAGGATTCAATAATGAGAAAGTGTTCATATAGATTGATCGAATGGTGAGCATTGATAGTTAAAGACCTAACTGATCCATAGAAATTGACAAAATGCATTTGATTTAACATTCTAAGATTACAAGAGATGAGGTCAATATGACTGAGGTTTAATGTCTGACATTTGTGGACTATTTGTAAAATATAAAATAAGATTTATGATGCATATTCAATCTGAGCTAAGAGGACATGAGATTTGAGCATTGTGTTCGAAGGTTAACTGTGACCATTTGAATTCAAATATTTGAATTTAACATAGGGAAAAACTAGAGCTCTATTTTTTGTTTATATCTTTCAATATAAGTTAAATTTATTGGTGATATAAAAATCAAAGATGAAGAAGACTCCATGGTTGCATCTAATGAACCTAATTTGAATATTTGGAAGTGAGTACAGTCAAAGATATTGAGCTTAAAAGTTGACTGTGTGTTTATGCTCTTTTTGCAAGTGACCCGAGAAGGATATTTGAGCTTGTGTTGATATTGTTTTGATGTATCATAATGACTTAGATATTGGGGATTGTTTTAGACTCCATGAGGATGCTCTATGTCTATTTTAGAGGTGTAATGAATCTATCTTTAGTATGAACAATGATTAAGAAGTTGATTGTATGTTTGGTAATGGTGTTCCTATGTATAAGGTCTCTGTTTGAGTTGTTTGAACATATGCAAAGGTGAGCTAAGGTGACTGTGATCATTTGAGGACATCTAAGGGGACATAAAGAGTGGACCCATGTCTTTTCAAGTGATCTTATGTTTTTTTTTCAAGGGTGAGCTAAATGGGTGAATAGATCTCTATGAGACTGATAAGAGCTACAAAGGCCTTATTAAAAGGTGTAGCTACTTAAAGATGACCCATAGAATCTATGGCTAACCTATGAAGATCATTTTGAACTATGTCTTCAAGTGAGAGATGGCTTAATGGGTAAGGAATGCCTAATATCCAACCAAGATGTTGTTAATCATGAATGCTCTATATATAGTGAAACCAAATGTAATGGTTTCTAGACTTATATGACTGGATGTAGGGTAAGTGTTGAAGAAAAGAAGTAAGGAGGTTGAGTGTCACCAATGGATGGGTTGAGAAGTACAATAAATTTAGGACTGTGTATATGACCTATAGGTCATGTTTCTAAGGTAAGAATAATGCTTTTGCAAGTTGAGCATGAGTGAAGAGGTCTAGAGTGATCTATAAGGATGTTTTGGATATCTAGAGAATGAGTGAAGAATTATTGATGTTTATGTGAGCTTGGTGGTTGATCTAAGAGGAAAATTAGTGTGTGGAATGTGTGTAAAACCATCTTGTCATGTTGTTAAAGTTGTGATATAGTTGTTGCTGAGAAGTGTAGAGTGGTCCAAAAAGTAGCTTTGGATGCATTGAGTATATAGAGTTAAAGAAGAATTGATATACTTTGTATCTCCATCAGATTGGTAGGTAATCAATGTTGAGGATACGTGTTCATAGTTGTTATTATGGGTGCTCAAAATTTAAGGGGTTTTTTTTCCTTCTTTCAAGGTGAAACTTACTACAATTCTAGTTGTTGTGGGTGCTTAGGTAGACAGGTGTAGTAGCTCCCTATGGGATTGCAGTCTCACTAAAATTAGGAATGGTAGTTCCTTGATCAATTACTTGCTAGTCTAAATTGGTTCTTATTATTATAGGTCAATAGTCTAATTATAGGTTCCATTGGGTTTTATTCCCCAAGAATTTTTCCCACGTATGTCATGTGTTATGTGATTGATCTTGCATTGTCTCTCTTGCTAACTTTTATGAATTGTGTGTATGCTTCATGAATGTTTGTGGTAATTGATTGAGTGTTTCTAAAGACCATAATTGAATTTAGATTATTTGGGATCACTGATTCACCACCCTCTCAATGATTATACCTCTAAAAATTGGTATCAGATCAGGTCCTTTGAAGGAAGCTTATCATCTTGAAGGAGATCCTAAGTGGTACAAATATGATTAAGCAATTGAGGAAAGAAAATCTTGAGTTGAGATCAATTGTCAAAAGTCTTGAAGAACATATTAGTCATATTAAAGATCAAGCATGTAGAATGATGGATGATGTAGTGAAATAAGATAACAGGGATAAGGAAACTATCCAAGTTCTCAAAATTCAGATGGAGGTTGTAAGTTCAAACATGAAATCTAAAGAAGTTGAATTTGATCAATTAAAGACCAATATTGTTTCCCTAAAAGATGAGTATGAAAAGGTCATAATTAAGATAGGCAAGGTTGAACAAGAAGAAAAGAATGTTACTGAAGACAAGATGAAGACCAATGTAAACTAAGACAATCTTACTTTGAAGACAAATCATCAAACAAGGACTAAAGGTGCTAGCGAAATAAAGACAAACCAGTTAGATAGTCTGATGTAATAAGGTATGCAAGTTAGTTTCATGGCCATTGTCATTATTACTATTAATATGGTTTTAGGGAAAGATATTTTAGATGGATGAGTTATAATAATGAGTTCACATGGATCCTTTGAAGAAGGATCAAGTGGTGTTGGAGAAATCATAACTCAGATCTGTTAAAAGGGATGAATGATGTTATTTGTTTCAGTTATCATAAGAGTGGACATATTGTTAGATTCTATCCAAATAATTTAAAGAGGTCCTCAAGGTATGTCAAAGGATATCAAGATCCTATAAGTTTTGATAAAGGAAAAACTTAGGTATGGAATCCCAAATATTATCAAGCTAATCACACTAGTCCAAAGGTGGATAATAAAGTCGTTCTAGAAGGCTATGTTGCAAATCAGGATAAGCTCAAGGATCAACTAGGTAAGATGGTTATAGAAGAAAAGAAGGGTTAAACTATGGTATGGAGACTTGAGGTAGTAAAGACTAAGAAGACTAATCCTATTGTGTCTAATAGTGTTGATGGACTCTTTGCCAAGGTGTAAAAATAATCAAAGATGAATGAGAGTCAAGAGTTTTTATTGACAACATTTATTAACAAATTTGAAGAAAAGAATGATGTGAAGGATTCAGTTAAAATCAAGTAGGACTGAAAGTTAGAGAAATATATGGAGATATAGGAGTCTCTTGAGTTTTGGGACTTTTAGTGTCTCTATGTCAAAGGGGTGTCTCTATTTAGGCTTCAAGGAGAAACTTGTCAATCAGAGGAAGCTTGGTGGCTGTCATATATTATTTGGTAACAAGGTATGTTTGTGCATTATTTTATATATTTATTTGTTAGATAAAATAAGTTTTTGAATAATCTCAATGGCTCCACCTTGAGAAGGAGTTAGCTTGTTGATCATGGTTTGGATGTTATGGTATAAAGGTGAGTTTCAAACATCTATTTGCATATGAGATTTTGGTAGATGTTAGGTAAGACTATAAGTTGAAGGCATTTTTTCTAGAGTTATGTTCTAGATATTGTTAATCATGTTAAAGGATTGTTGAATATTTGTATATGCCATGGAATTTCATAGTGATTGGATAGTATTTGAAGACTTATTAAATATGACATGTTCCTGATAAAGCATGAAGTTAGGGAGAGCATTGTAATTGGTCAGGTCCTAGGATTAGAGGACTAAGTAGTTGAATTTGAAAAATAATGTGTGTAGAATCAAGTTCATGTGCTCAAGATGATAATGTCAATAAGAGGTATTTGGTTAAAGGGGAATAACAAGTTCATGTGTTTGCTCTAGAGATCTATGGAGCTATAGCACAAGGTCAGAATGGATGTTTCCAAGTGGATTAATGAGATTGATGGATTATCAAGAAGTGTTTGGTACTCAAAAAATTTTGTGCACTTCTTTGTGATGTGTGTTGGGTGTTTTTTGGTTTAATTATATGTTAAAGTCAATTGAAAACTTTTTAGTACTCTCAATTTTCTCAGTTTTTGGATTAAGGGCAAGCAGGCCTAAAATGGGTTATAGGAAATCATGGCTCTCAAAGGTGTGAAGGATCAAATATTTGTCTAGAATTATGTGATGGGTGTTTCCAGGTGTGCAAGAAGTTTTAAATATGTGCATTGACCAAAAGGAGGTTTGTTGACCTTCTTGTTTTTAAGATTCTAGTGTTTTGGGCTCTATTAGAAAAGTAATTTGCCTTATAATTTAAGGTCTGAGGCTTCTTAATATGTTGAATGGGAAAAATGGGTGGTTAAATAAAGCTTCACATAGATTTAAGTGTTTGTGTTTCTCAAGATATTCAATTTTTTATCAAGTTGGAGGCCTAATTGGATAGTTGGTTTGTGAAGGAAGTATGTTGCAGATGATGAGATTGTTTTTGAAAATTGGTGTGCTTGAGGGGGAATATGAGAGTGTTTTATATTTGGATTTTCAGGTCTTAAATATGTGTCTACTAAAAATTGTGGGCTCTTCAAGTTTCAGGAAGGGTTACAAGGAGGCTAGACAAGCCTAGTTTGAAAAAGAGTGTTTTTTGCTCAGTTTGTCCAAAAGATGAAGGTATGTTTGATTCAAGGTGAGTTATTACATTGGTTTAGTGCATGTTTCCTATTTGGTGAGTGGCATGAAGTTCTTTTTGTGGTCATTATGGTATCTTGAGAGAGAAGGCTAGTAAGCATATATGGTGATTCTTCATGGTGTGTAGAGATTTGAAGAAGCTCCAAAGGTTAAATGGCTTATAAATATTAGGTGGAGTCCCTCTCAGATGTTTCTTGGTATGTTCCATCATATTTATATGGTTTTGTGTATTATTTATTCATTGGTTATAGTGCTTGGTTGAAGAGAGTGTTGGCATAGATCAAGAGGAAGTTTGTCAAGGCAAGTTAAAGTAGGCTCAAGGTGGGGGAGTTTGTATCATATTTATAAGATGGTCCTTTCCTATTTGATAGTCCTTTTAGGTCCTTAGGATCAGTTAGTTCCCACTTTGTCATTGTGTTAAAGGGGGAGAGAAATTTTTTTATTGGGGAGAAAGTTCTTGTTATGGAAGTGCTTTGAAGAGAGAGAGGGTGAGCTATATATTGCTATGTATGATGGTTGTTGAGATAAATGACAAAGGAGGATATTGTTGGAGAGTCATCATGATTATGTCATGGTGATGTCAAAGGGGTTTCCTAGTGAGTGGATGAATTTATTTGATAGTGTAACTGATAATGACAAAGTGTGCAATGTGTTTCTCCTATTGTGTTTGAAGTATGATTGGATGTTCTCTAGAGTTTCACTTGTTATAGATTTTTAGGGATGTGTATCATGATTTTAGCATGTGAAAGGGGTCCTATAAAAAGTTAAGAATGATTTGAGAGCTTGTGTGCATAAGTGTAATTCATCTGGTAGTCCATAGTTTTCATCTAGATAGTTTGGGTCTAGTGGCAATAAATATGAGTAGGCAGTTTGATAATAGAATATCTCGCACGTGTGAATGTTTCAGGAGAAAGTGATCATAAGGGTTTATTTAGTTTTGGACCTATTTTATTTGTTCTAAAATTTAGATCATGTAATGAATCATGTCAAAATATATGCATATACAAAGTTAGGCTTCTAGGAAGTTTGACTGTGTTTTTCCATAGCCAAATTTGCATAAGGCAAGAAAGAGTCGAGTAGGCATTTGTATGGTTTTATATCTTGCACATGTTAAGGTTTCACGAGAAACTAATCATATGGGTTTGTTTAGTTTTAATCATAGTTTATTTGTGCTAATTTTGAGATCATGCACTAAATCACATCAAAAGATATGCTTGTTCAAATTTGGCCTCCTAGGCAAGTTTTGACATAGTTGGCTCTGTGACAAATTTTTTGATAAGGAATTTTAATGGAATTATATCAATATTATGTGAACGTTTCAAGAGTAGTGTGTCACATGGTTATATTATCCTATGAGAGGAGATAATCTATTCTAAATTTGAGATCAGACATTAAAGCATATAAGTTATTGAGGTGAAAAAATGGCTACTCAGACATATTGAAAGGGTCCCCATAGTCATTTTTGAAAGAGTTAAATCTCAAGCAAGATCAATGGTACACATTGCTTCAAGAAGTCAAGAAGCAATGAGATGTGTACAGGTGCATAATGTTTAATGACTGAGCAAATGTAAATGATAAGGATCTAAGGTGTTCATATAGATTGATCAAATGGTGGGCATTGACAGTTAAAGCCCTAACTAATCCAGAGAAATCAATGGAGCGCATTTGAGTCAACATTTCAAGATTGCACAACATGAGGTCAAAGTGACTAAGGTTTAACGTCTAACATTAGTGGACTATGTGTTAAATATCGAACAAGATTGATGATGTGTATTTAATTTGAGCTAAGAGGACATGAGATTTGAACATTGTGTTTGAAGGTTAACCATGACCGTTTGAATTCAAATATTTCAATTTAACATAGGAGAAAACTAGAGCTCTATTTTTTGTCCATATCTTTCGATAGAAGTAGAATATAGTGGTGATATAAAAATAAAATATGAATATGATTCCATGGCACATCTAAATAACCTAATTTAAATATTTGAAAGTGAGTACAGTCAAAGATATTGAGCTTAGAAGTTGATTATTGTTTGTTCTCTTTCTGCAATTGACCTGAGAAGGATGTTTGAGCTTGTGTTGATGTTGTTTCTATGTCTCATAATGACTTAGTTATTGAGTGTTGTAGACTCCATGAGGATGATCTGTGTGGATTTTATAGGTATGATCAATCTATCTTGAGTATGAACAATGCTTAAGAAGTTGACTGTATGTTTGGTAATGGTCTAACTGTGTATAAGATCTTTATTTGAGTTGTTTGAGCATACACAGAGGTGAGATAAGGTGACTATGATCATTTGAGGATATTTAAGGGGACATAATGAGTGGATCCATTTATTTGAAAGTGATTTTGTGTTATTTTTTTAATTAAGGGTGAGTTAAATGGGTGAATAGGTCTTCATGAGACCTATAAGAGCTACAAGGGCCTTATTAAAAGGTGTAGCTACTTAAAGGTAACCCAGATGTTATGGCCAACCTATGAAGATTGTTTTGAAATATGTCTTCATGTAAGAGATGCCTTAAGGGCTAAGGCATTCCTAATAGACAACCAATGTTGTTAATCATGAATGATCTATATATAGTGAAACCAAATGTGATGGTTTCTAGACTTGTATGACTTGGATATGGGGTAAGTGTTGAAGAGAAGTAAGGAGGCCGAGTGTGCCTAATGGATGGGTTGAGAAGTAGTGAAGATTAAGGACTATGTGAATGACATGTAGGTAATGTTTATAAGTTAATAATAGTGCTCTTACAGGTTGAGCATGAGTGAAGAGGTATAGAGTGATCCAAAAGGATGTTTTAGATATCTAGAGAATGAGAGAAGAATTGTTGATGTTTATGTGAGCTTGGTGGTTGATCTGAGAGGAAGATCAATGTGTGGACTATGTGTATGACCATTTGGTCATGTTTTTGAATTTGTGGTAGAGTTGTTACTTATAAGTTTAAAGTGGTCCAAACGGTGGCTTTAGATGCATTGAGTATGTAAAGTTGAAAAAGAGATGATATACTTTGTATCTCCATCAGATTGGCAAGAAATCAATGTTGAGATGTGTTCATAGGTGTTATTGTGGGTGATCAACATCTAAGGGTTTTTTTCCTCTTTGCAAGGTAAAACTTGCTAAAAGCCTAGTTGTTGTGGGTGCTTAGCTAGATAGGTGTAGTAGCTCCTTGTGGGATTGTAATCTCACTAAAATCAGGAATGGTAGTTCCTTGATTAGTAGCTTGCTAGTATAAATTATCTCTTGTTATTATAGGATAATAATCCAATTTTAGGTTCCAGTGGATTTTATTTCCCAAGAGTGTTTCCCATGTATGTCATGTGTTATGTGATTGATCTTGCATTATCTCTCTTGCTTATTGCTATGAATGATGTGTATGCTTCATGAATGCTTGTGGTAACTAATTAAGTGTTTATAAAGATAATAATTGAAGTTAGATTATTTAGTCTCACTGATTCACCCCTCCCCCTCAATTATTTTACCTCTAACACCATTGTCTTCATAGTCGCTAGCCTACTCCTACTAATAATTTCTTAGGAATCAATCTATTTATTCCATATCTTCTATTGTCATGGTTTTCATTAAAGTCCCATATTTACCTTCTTACTCTACTTATCTGTGGCATCCATATTCATAATTTGGGTTCAAGTTATTTATCTCAATTCCTCATCATTAAACTCCTATTAGTACAAATCCCCATACTACCCTAGGTAACTACTCCATGTTCATTGGGATTGACACCATGGCCTTTTCCATAACCAACATTTTTAATAGTATAGGTAGTCATCATAAGAATTTGCCTTGCATTACTTTGACAAAAAAATCATATGCAACTTCAAATGTGATATATCGCTATATAAATTTTTTTTGTAATTTACCACTCGATGGTAATCTTTACCCAGTGATCAATTGCACGGGTCTAGTTAGTATCCAATTTGCACAATTTTTTAAGTTTTTTTTGTTCTAGACAAAATACTCTATTTCTTTGGGTCTAAAGTAATAATACTCAATCCTTGACAACCAAGGAGCTACAAATTTAGGCAACTCACACCAAAAATTCTTGTAAATCTTACCATGAATGTATTCAGCAATGAATTATTTTCATAAAGCTCCAATTCATCTAACTTCTTCTACAAACTTCTAAATTCTTTCATCCAATCAACATTCAATATCTTTTTTGCCAGGTAACTATCACAACATATCTCCATGCTTGCCACATAATTATTAGCAAAGGTTATGAAAATAACTCATCAGAGCATGCTAATGTTTTATACTCTATGAATATTGGTGATAGTTTTCAATGTAGAAAGTTATGTCTCATAGATTATGTATTTATCCCAAAGTGAACTCATTTGTAATTAGTGTTCATTCATCTTGAAAGAATTTTGTTTGATCAAATCAGACATCTTTAATAGATCAAATATGTGGATTTGCATAGAAAAGGAAATAAATAGTTAAGGGAAAGTTAATGCACACAAAGTATAATTAACACAGACTCTCAAGGTAACCATGATTTCTATAGCATATATTTCTCAAAACATAGATGCAACCTCTCCTTCTCAATATAGATTATTTATAGACTGTGAGGAGGTTATGTTGATTCACCTTCATGACCATTCACTTTTAGAATCATAGGAGACTTTTCTTTTTCTATAGAGTTTTTGTATTCAAACAAAACCCATGTTTTATACAAAATAGATTATATCATACATTTGTCACTTATACAATGTTTCTACAATTTTATACTTCATAGTTTACTTGCAACATCTTTGTTTCTCTTATACTATTGATCCTACCTAATTGTCTTCTTAAAATCATCGTCAACCTACACTAGCTTGGAAATATTGTCACTTGCCAAACTAGTTGGCCATTACCAAATCCATGCCAAGGTTTTTTAATCAACTCATCAATCTCCCATTCCCACTAGAAAATGTTATTAATACCAAGTGGTCTATGTCTTTCTCTAACTCTTAATGGCAACATATGGCTAACAACATCTGGTGGTCCCTTATAGAGGCCAAATTTCAATTACTGGGTTGACATATTTTACATATGAAACTCTATGTTGGCCACACCTTATCTAAACTTGGTCTTGCTACAGGGAAATCTGTAATTGTCATTCCCTTGAAACTATCCCCCATCTCTTCTAGGATTACCCATTCTTCTATCAACATTACTTTTCCTTTCTCTCCTTGCTTCTAAAACTCTTTCCAAACAATTTCAACTTATATAATTTTTTTATTCTTGTATTCTTTTTTTAATAATAATTAAAAAATAATAATTTATTATAATGGTACCATTGATACAACAAAATGGAAAATCATTGTTGAATGGAGTGAGAGGCGAATAACCTCCAACATGAATTATAACTCACTTTCTTGGAATGTAAGAGGGATTTCACTTCCTCATCATAAGTTTAAAGTAAAGGAGGTTGTTATGAAATGGAGGCATGATGTGTTATTCCTACAAGAATTCAAACTTAGTAATATTAGACTTGAAGTGTCTTTACGTAATGTTTGGAAATATTTTTTTCTGCATACATCTCATATAGATGGCAATGGTGGAGATGTTATTGGGTTTGTGCCATAGATCTCTAAGCATATCATTGATAAAGGTGAAGACCCTTCACATAGCTATGTTTGGGACCTCACCATTATCAATAAATAGCTCATTAGATTCTTCTATATTTATGTTCCAAACTTTACTAAAGAGTGAACTAAACTTTGGGATTGGTTGTCCAATAATTTATCTACTACAGATTGGATTCTAGGTGGTGCTTTTAACATGGTGGAACATCATCAAGACTAAAGCTGGCCTAAACAACATAATCTTAACAAATAAGATTTTGACAGTTTTTTGTTATTTTGAAACTCTATGGGTGTTGTTGACCCCATTCATGACAAATTCATCAGTCATGCCACAAAATGGTTCACTTGGTCCAACTATAGGATGGGTGGTGATAAAAAATTGAGTAGGCTAGATAGGTTTTATCTGTCTCCTATGTTACCATTGGTCCATGACTCGAAGTCTTTTTATGTTCAAGTGAACTATTCCACCACTCTTTCAGATCACTGCCCCATTTTTTGCAGTGTTTCCATATCTCAAAAGTCAAGTATTGATAATTCTTCCCCCCCATTCAAACTCAATATTTCCCACTTAAAGAATCACGTTTGCCTCACTGTGTTTGAAGGAATATGGACTGCTATACCCAAACCAGAGGAAGGCTTTCTTGGATTGATTGGTGATGTGCAACCATTTCTCAATGTACCACTTTTCTTCATTCATTTGGTAAACAAATAGCTTGGTAGTGAAAATGAAGGGGAAAATATCTCCAAGGGAAACTCATTCATGATAGAAAATTACTTAATGTTGATCCTAACAATATTAGACTTCAAACCTCCATTGTTTATATAGAATTTAAATTGGGTAAAATTGATAATTATAAAGACAAGGGGCTAAATCAAATCCAAACTACACTGGATCAAAGAAGGCAACAAGGGTACTAAGTATTTTTTTAGCTACCTTAATTACAAACATAAAAAGGAAAGAATTGATGCTATCAAGGATGAATTTGATGGGCTTACCTTATTTAAAAGGATTTATGGGGAGCTCTTTAAGGTTGATCAATGGCAGGACAATCAACAAGTTCTTGAGGATATTGTTAGGGAACATATTCCTAACAAAAAAGATTTTAAATATATTCATTTTTTAGATAGAATTATATCCTTAGAAGAATTGGAAAAATCCCTTTTTTCAATGGCCCCTTACAAATGTCCAGGCAATGATGGGCTTCCAATGGAATTCTACCAGTCTATATGGCATATTATTAAGGAAGATTTTTACTACCTTTACCTGGAGGCATTTAAGAAAGGATCATTAGGATCGAGCATTAATGGTGGCATAATCAAACTCCTCCCTAAAGAGAAAAAATAATATACTATATATGGTTGGCACCCCATCACATTACTTAATACCTCTTATAAAATCATTGCAAAAGCTTTGGCTATGAGGATTAAACTAGTGGTGCAAGGAATTGTAAGAGTCGAACAGACCGGGTTTCTTACAGCAAGGTATATCCTTGATAATCTTATTCTTGCATGGGAACATGTGAATGGGCTCAAAAAATGGGACAAAATGCTATTTTAATCAAACTTGATTTTGATAAGGCTTATGATAGAATACGCTAGAGTTTCATCCTTAAAATGTTATAATGGTTGGGTTTCGGTCCAAAAATTTAAGCTCATGTCCAAATTTTATTTTAGGATGCTAATGCTTGGACTAATATTAACAATAAAATGACAAACCCATTCCCTTTATAGAGATCCATCAGACAAGGATTCCCCTTAGCTCCTTTCCTTTATGTTCTTACAGCTAATGCATTTGGTTATTTGCTTCATTATGTTAATCAAAAGAAACTCATCTCAAAAATTTCTATCCCTCATAATGTTGTTGTAATAAATTAACATTATGCTAATGATAGCTTATTATTCCTTTAAAATTCTGAAAAAGACATTAACAATATGATGGCTATTTTAGAATTGTATTGTTAAGTCTCATGATCTAAGCTTACTCATGATAAAATTAATTTTTGATGATCCAATCAGGTCATGTTCCTCAATGGATACCTCATGAATGGAAACAAATTAAACATGGTGAGATTACAAGGTATCTTTGGATCCCTCTTGGTCTTGGAGTTTCTCTCTCTGATTTGTGGAATTGGTACCTCAACAGATTTAAGAACAAACTATTTAGTTGGGGGAATAAATTCCTCTCTTTGTCAAGTAAGATCCAAGTAGCTAACAAAACTTTTCTTACCATGCATGTTTATTATTCATTTTTTTGGATGCCTTCAAAAAAAGGTTATGAGGACTTTATTAAAATTATTCGACGATTTCTCTTGGCTAAATGAGACGGTAATGCAAGTTTTATATCCACTTCATGGACACATTGTATTCATCATAAATATAAAGTTGGCTTGGGGCTAATAGATCCAAAAACACAAGGTATTTATCTAGCAGTCAAATAGATTGTTAGAGTTGTCAGAGGTGATGAACCATGGAAAATTCTTATATAGAATATAATCAGCCTTGCTATAGTAAAAGGCAAATGGCAGTCAGTGGGTTGGTTGGAAAAAATATCCATGCTTCATTCTTCTCTGTGAAAGCTTCATCACCCTTAAAATATTTTTGGACGGCTTGGAAATATATATGTCATTTCTTAAAATGGAGGGATGATTCTTTGCAACATGAGTTTAGCTTTTCCACTTCTTTGATTTGGTGGAACAAACATATTCATTATCAGGGCCAACCCCTTGCCTTAAGTTGTCCTAAACAGTCTTATTTTCTTTTTAACAAGAGAATTTGTTGTTTTGGATATCTTTGGCATTTTGCTGCTTTAAATTGGTTACCGTGGTAGACTATTAAAACCCACTTTGGCTTGAGCAATAAGTATAAACCATATTTGATTTTTTTGTAATTTTTGGTGCCTCTAGAATTATCTATGAAGCTATGTACTCCTGTTCAATGTAATTTTCTTAAAGATTGGGCATGGTTGGCCTCTTATCATTTCATTTTTTACTTTAAAGAAGATATACATATAATTAATTCCTAAATTGGCTTTAAATCCCCATTTGAATAGCAAATGAAACTATATATTTAGTGAAAAATATTGGACAAAACTCACTGCTCAAATTTCGAAATCAAACACTGATTCTAATCCTCAATTGATGGCTTGGAAGATACTACTTGTAAATTACCCATTGAAGACTAGTTAAAATGTATTATGATCCACCCTATAAATTGTCTTTTTTGTCATCAACATGAAAGTATGAGATATAGCTTCTAGGGATGCATGCACGTGAAAAAATAATGGAATTCAATGTTTTGTGACTTACCTGCTATTTTTGGACATAAGTTTAAATAGAAAGAGGCTCTACTAGGTGTTGGATTACATAATAATGTTATAGTTGATGGTGTTAGAGGTGTTATTTTGATGCACCTCTGGAGGAATAGATTTAAAGCAATTTTTTATCATTATGATCATTAGGTGTTTGTAATTCTAAGGCTTTACTCTAATATAATTTTTTGTCTTGTTTCTTGTTTTTCTCAATTTCAGGAGAAATCAAAGAAGAACGCGATAGTGGCTCTCTAGATTCAACAAATTAAATATCAAGTGAACCAGTTGTTAAGTAACAAGAAGATTTGTATTGCATAGGAATTGAAGAATCTATTGCATGATAGTTGATAGGTCTCTCCTTATGGTTGTCCCTACCTAGACCAATAAATGTAATATATTTATATATCATGATTTTGATTATTTGTTATGTCTCCATTTGTTTTCATCACTATATTGTACTTGTTTTATAGTTTTTTAATGCTTCCAATAGTTTCTCTCTTTTAGGGGTTCTTATGAACACTGAATTCTTTATGTAATTTGTATATTTTTCAATACAAAATAAAAAATAACCAACAAACTATTTATTTTATCTAAATAGAGATTTCAATTATTTTCAAAGATTTATCTTGTACTTTGTTGTCAACAATTACCTACACACCATAGTAAACATATCAACTTTTAATGTTAACCATGTGGACCCATGGAAAGGGAAACTACACCTATTTTTGTTCAGGTTCACCATTGAATGGTGAAGTGAAAGATGAGTATAACAACCAATCTAGGGAGCTCTTTTGTGAGTATAACAACCAATCTAGGGAGCTCTTTTACTTACTTTGATGCAAGAAGTAGAGAATAACTTCTACTAGAGGATTGAATCATCATCATCATTTCCACAAAAATGTTAATGGTGCTAGTGAGGCTCATGATGATGATGATGATGTTGCACTTATTCATAGGTCTCAGGATCAATCCATAGACTCTATGGCTAAGTATTTTCTAGCAAAGGGAATGGACAATGAAATTATAAGGATACACAACATACTGGGTCCTCCTAGGATTTTGTTTACAATCAAGGAGGAGACCAAGGAAGATCTGGATTCTGAAGATGGGTAAACAGGAGTTTTGAGTGACCTAGTGAGGCAAATGAGTGTTTCCACCACCCATTGAGGTAATATTACTCCCATTGATAATAATCCATTTGTGACTCCTCTATCCTCACCACCATTCTACACTCCCATGGAAACTCCTCCTCTCACACCCCTAACCCTTATGCACAAGATTCTCTTCCCCTATTTATCAACTATATATAACAAATAAAAATAATGTTACAGTACCACCTGAATCTGCTAATGAGGACTCTGAGAGTTTTTATTCCTCTTCATTTCCAAGTTCATTTCCTCACTTTACATCATCTGCCTCACATTCTCCTTTCATCTCTACATGTCCTTGCATAGGTTTGCATATTGTCCCCAACCAAGCAAAATGCACTTTACCACTAGGGCAAGAAGGCCACTTGCCTACCAATCATCAACAATCCCTAATTAAGGTGAGTTATACCCAAATGCTAAAGTATTTACTTCTCCACTCATTAAGTTCAAGTTCTTGAGGGATATAGAGATGAAGTCAACAAACAACACAATGATGGAATTGATTAAAAACTAGCAGCAGCATCAACCTAAGCTGACCCCTTCTTCATCTTATGCAATATCTAGTGATAAAGATGTGTCTTTTATAACCATCATTATTGGTGACTCAAATTCATATTCCTCTTCTTTGTTTCATCATTCATCCTTGGTTTCTACTATCAATCTCAGTGGCCACACCATGGCTCTATCTTCTTCATCACCACATCATGTATTTCACCTTTGTTTTCACCTATAATAGGAATTCATATTAACACCCAAATTGACTTTGCAAATAAATAGTAATGGTTACAAACCTAACCAAAAGTTAGGATTAAATTGTTACTTATATCTAGTTTGTAGTCTCTTGGTGTTTGAAGTTTACCAGGTGGATAAGTTTGTTGATGACTAGATTTATGGTTTTATGGGTTGAATTTCATGATTCCATATAGGAGCTTAGACCTTTTATCAAGTTGTGAATTTCAATATTTGTAAACTAGGTGCATTTTGGGTTCAATTCAGTTGCACCCATAAGCATTCCACATCAAAAGATGATTCTCCATTTTGGGGAAGCAATATTTGGAGATGAGTAGAGGACTGTTTATTTAGGCAAAAAACTTGTTTAAATGATGAAATACTTTAAGTTATGGGGAGCTTGTGCTAGTTTCTCTAATCTATAAGTCATCCTCACCTTGTACTTAATCTTCCTTTTCTATATGTATCTCTAGATTCTCAAAAAAGTTTTTTTATTAATTAATATCAGCATCAACTACCCTCTACTATTGGGAACTCTATGTAGTTTACCTATCTTGCATTTCCTGATGCCTCACAATGGTTGTATATTTATAATCAAATATATATCCTCACAATCGCTGTATTGTGAATTTTTTGGGGGTATTTGGCAAATGTCATTGATATTATCATGGATTACCTATGTGCTTGCAGTGAATGTTAACTTATGATATCTATTTTAATGGAGCTAATTAAAATTCATTTTTATATTGTGGGTATTGAAGACTAGTACTAAAAATGAGAGGAGGAAATACCAAAAGCACCATGTAAAATAGTTCCTTTTCAGTTATGATAAGTTGGTGTGTGTGACTTATCTAAAATTAATGTCCATAAAATCAAGATTTTACTTATCATGGCTTCCATCAATGTGGCCCTTCAATTGTGTACTTCATTCAATCTTACCTACAAGGCTAAATTCATTAATTAGACCTGCATGGGATGCATGAAATGATAGCAACATCAAAACTTTATAGTAAATATAGAAGTGTTTGGATTGTTAACATAAGACATTTTAACCTTTGGTTGAAAATTTTGAAGATCTGAATGTCATAACAACATGTGTACTTGTAGGTTATCATGATAAATTGAAATGGCATGGTTGGTATGCTTATGTTATATAATTATGCACAACTGATAATGATTTGGTATTGTATGAAGAAGTGAGCAGTTAGATTTTTTCTCTCTGTTTTCTTTCCTAATCATGGATCACCATATGTGATTTGAAATGTCAATCAAATTTTTTTGAAGACATTGAGTATGCTATATTTTTGAGGGTGATATGTCATCATATTATTCATTGCTTTGCACTACTTATTTGGGTAAAGATGTACAATCACATGCAAATGATACACTTTTTAAGCTGTAAAATACAATCAATTTTTTTGCCAATTTTTTAAAAAGATTATAATAAACATATGGATAATCTTCAATGTTTCTTTCATCTACTATGAACCATATGAATATTTTAAGGCCAATGTTGAATTAATAACTATCATCAAAAAAATTCATAAGTGATCATCAAATTTGATCTCTACTTTTAAGTACCATCTCAAATATTGGTACCCACCCAAGTATTAGGTCTTCTCCCATACTTAAAAATGATCAAGTCACTCCAATACTTCAAAATGGTTGAGTCACTTCACAATCACATCAATAGTTGACATTTAAACTTTCTCTAGATGGATCGTTTATATGATGTCTAGGTGGGGGTGACTTCCCATTTCCCAATTGTGAATGAGACACCTATTCAATACATCTTCGAATTATTTTTACAAATCTAAAATGCTCTTTTGTTTAAAAAATTAATCAACCATAACATAAATCCAATATACCAAATCCCATGATCCTTATATAAATGGGATGTGCCTCTTTAATGCATTTTAGAATTGTTTTTACAACTCTAAAATACTTTTTCACTCAAAAAATTAATCCGATACAACTTAAACCCAACATACTAAATATCACGATCTCTATGTCAAGAGAGATGAAGTCATCATTATGTTAATAGGGATATGATGTTACCATGGAAGTGACTCTCCACAATAATATATAAACCTAGCATACCATGATTTTATGGAATTGAGATGATGTCACATATAAGTGGTCCTCTTACTAATACTACTAATATTAATAGACCTTTCCCTCTCCTCATGACTTTTAGGATGTGGTTAGGTTCTTATTTTTAATGTGAAATTGGTCTCATTAAATTAAAGCAAAAACAAAATGAATATTTCTTATTAAGAGATTTTAAATTCTAATTTCTAATAATAATCTATAACACTTATTTATATATAATTCCTATAATTTTTTAGCACAAAAATTTCCTTTGTGAGTTTTAAATAGGTTTTGAAGGAAGGGGTTTGGGTTCTTATTTTTAATGTGAGTCCTATAGAATTAAAGCATAAATAGGATTTAATATAAAAATATTAGTGCAACACAACTTGTAACTAATAATAATTTTTAAGATTAGATCATAATATGATATATAAGATGTACACTAATTGATCAAATTTTAATATTAATTTTGATTTTTTTATATGGTTCTATGTAACCATGAAATTACCATGCATAATTAGTAGCCCTCTCCTAACAACAAAACAGATTTAATTTATTAATTTAACTTGAAGAACACATGTTCTTCACCATTAAATTTTAGAGATATTATTAAATATAAAGAATTAAGTCAGTAACACCATTCAATTAGGAAAGACTTATTAAGTAAGAAATTTTGACAAACTCTCCTCCATAAAACCATAACCATAGTTCCCAAAACACTATGTCTTAGCCCTAACGCTTCCATTTCAAAAAACTATTTTAAATGTTTTCACTGACAACTTTGTCTGCAAAGTAGTACAACAAGGGCTACACTTTGACTCTATTTTAGGGTAGTTTTGAGTGCACTACCTACAAAAACTGATTCCATTTTGGAGATGCTTTTGGCACTCTGTTTATGTATTGATTCATGTTTTATCTTTTCTATTCCATAAACCATTTTTGACCTTTTGTGAACATTAATATCTAAATTAAATTAAATTAGTAAATTTTCAACATTTATTTTATTTTAACATATATTTTGTGGCTTTTATCTTCTCTACAACAAAAATTATTTATATTTAAAATTTACAAAAAAATGCATTTAATTTGTAATTTAATATTCTTGTTGTTTATATTTTTTGAGTTTTATTTTCTCATGATTATGTGATAAACAGATGTGATTCCTTCCTCTCCTCCCCCCCCATTTTTATGGGTTGAGAGGTGCGGAGGGCGAGAATGAACAAGGGCATCATGCACCGAGTCCCTACGGAAGTTTAGAATAGTTTTAATTTTTTTTAAAGTATAGATGATATTAGTACGTATAATTTGTATGAAATATTAAAATAATTAGAATATTTATTTTGAAGAAATTTATTTTTAAAATGTTGAATAAATTTATTAAAAATTTATTTAATCATTTAATATAAAATGATTTAAAAGATAAGGTAAATGATCTATTTTTTCATGATGGAAAAAAATATTAATTTAATTACTATATAAAATTTATTTGATATTATTGAATAAATCAACTCAATTATATATAAAATATTGATTTATATATAAAATATTTAAATTTATTCAAAATATATATGTTAAATTATTAAATTATAAATAAAATATATAAATTTTATTTAAAATTTTTATAATTATACAAATTAATAAAATTTTTAAAATGTCTATCTTAATTCAAAAAAATATTTTTTAAATATATAAAATAAACTATCAATTAAAATTAGATATAAAAATTATATTTTTAACTAAATATTTATTAGCCAACCAATTTTTACATTCTCTTTTTCAATTTAAAAATAATGTAAAATAGATGTAAAAGAAACTCTTCTCTTCAAAAATATATTTGAAATATAATTATTTAAAATTTGTATATAATAAAATGTAATAATTTATTGTTGTTGTTGTTATTGTTATTGTTATTGTTATTGTTATTGTTATTTAATCTTTATAATTTCATATATTATTTCTCATATCTAATCCCTAACAGCTAAAAACATTTATCACTGCCCTTTCCAATAAACCACTTTAATACTTGCATGGAAAATTTGACTCTTGAAATGATGCAAAGGCCACAATGAAATAACCAACAACCACAACGTATCAATCAAGAAAAATAACAAATGTATTTGTTGAAGAATAAATGTTTTATTTATTGAGAGATTGATTTCCCTTCTATTATTGTACTAATTAATTATAATGCCATAATTATTGAGGATGAGGTGATCAATAAAACCATATCAACTCTCCTACCACCCATTGAGTTGTTTGGCTTGTAACTTTTTTGATTGGTCATAGGTTTTACCTGAAGGTGGTTGAGGTGGTTGAAAAAGAATTATTAACACAATTACTTTATTTAATTTGGTTTATGAAGTCAAGTAACTATGTAACCCTGATTTGGTCTAAGCTTATGAAGACTTTGGGCTTATGAACCTTTATTGATTCTACTTATGATTTGAGCTAGTGAAGTAATGTAACTTTGAAACCCTAGATTGTTTTAATTAGTATTTTATGGGTTTACAAATCTACTTTACTCAGCTTTTATGAATTTGAAAAGTAAAGTCATTTCATAATTCTAATTTAATCTGGATGGTGTAACTCAGGTTTGTGAAGACAACTTACTTCACCTTGTTTATGAAGTCAAGTAGCTTCATAACCCCAATTTGGTCTAAGCTTATGAAGACTTTGGGCTTATGAACCATTATTGCTTTTACTTATGATTTAAGCAAGTGAAGTAATGTAACTTCTAAACCCTAGATTGTTCTAATTAGTGTTTTGTGGGTTTACAAATCTACTTTACTTAGCTTTTATGATTTTGAGAAGTAAAGTCATTTCACAATTATGATTTAATCTGGATGGTGTAACTCAGGTTTGCAAAGACAACTTACTTCACCTTGTTTACGAATTCAAGTAACTCTGTAACCTCAATTTGGTCTAAGCTTGGTCTAAGCTTATAAGACTTCAGACTTATGAACCTTTATTACTTTTACTTAAGATTTAAGAAAGTGAAGTAATGTAACTTCAAAACCCCAAATTGTCCTAATTAGTGTTTACAAGTTTACAAATCTACTTTACTAAGCTTTTATGATTTTGAGAAGTAAAGTTATTTCACAATTCTGATTTAATCTGGATGGTGTAACTTAGGTTTGCAAAGACAACTTACTTCACCTTGTTTACGAAGTCAAGTAACTCCATAACCTCGATTTGGTCTAATCCTATGAATACTTTGGGATTATGAACCTTTATTGCTTTAAATTATGATTTAATCAAGTGAAGTAATGTAACTTCAAAACCCTATATTGTTCTAATTAATTTTTTACGATTTTAAAAATCTACTTTACTCAACTTTTATGATTTTGAGAAGTAAGTTTATTTCATAATTTTGATTTACTCTAGATGTTGTAACCTGAGTTTTCAAAGACAACTTACTTCACTTTTATCATTTTAAATAAGTAAAACAACCTAGAGAATCTGAGTTGGCCTTGAAATGAGTCCAAACACTTAGTTATTTAAACAGTCTTGATCAGGTAGTTGGTTATGGTTAGACTTTCTTGGTCCTAGCCAAAATAGAAGAGGATGGATCGGGCCCAATCTCTACCCCTCCTACTGCGCTACTAATCCATCTTCAAAGCTAGCAAGCAAATGTGTTGTGTAGTGCATTTACTGCTATCGATGGTCAATCAATTAAAATACTATGAAAGAGAAATCTTAGTCCTACAAATGTATTGAATCACCAATAGTCACATAACAGAAGTCATAGAAGAGAAAGTATTGGAAGTCCCAAATCCTTATTATATTATTAATTTATTATAGATTTTATCAACATACAGTTGCATAGTCATAATGAAAATGAAAACCATGTTCAACACTCATTCAAAACTACATAATTTAAGCTTAAAATTTTGCCCAGACTTTTATAATCCTTTTCATAATTCTTGAGTTTTTACGGGTTCACAGTTTGGTATTATGGTTTTGGGATTGAATCTTGGGTCACACCATGATGTTTTTGTATTCTCCAAGATTATCAACACTCTAAATTCCAAAACCTTTACATTCTTCAAACATAAGAATACAAACATAAACCAAAATATTATGACTCCACCATAGAGCAGAAAAGAGAGTGATAACCTGTTGATTAAAGGCCTTCCTAGAGAATCCATAAAATATTGAGATGTAAACAATCAATTTTATCAAAATGAGGTGTAGTAGAGTGTGAAATTTGAGGGAACTTGTCTTATTATTGTGATCACATTGGAAATCAAAACACATTTGCACTCTTTCCAATTAAATATGGAAATTTAAATAAATTTTAAAGAAACAACCATTATTAGAGGTTGTGTAATGAGTCTTGCAAAGAAATAAAACTAAAAATACATGAAACATTGGAGTGATACCAAAACCTCCAGCAAGCATTCCAATTGTCACTACTTGATTTGGATAGTACTTGAAGCATCCCTGATTAATTTTTTTTAAAATAGTTTAGACACAATTTGCAAATGTTTATAGCAAGGTTGATGTCTTCATCGTTGCCAAGAAAGGATAAATATCTATTGTCAAAGCAAGAAAACTATCTAAAAAATAAAGACGTTATAATAAATTACAAAGGTATCATAATCAGACCATAATTACTTGCATATGAATGGTTTTAGGGTACATAGATTAGGTACATGCCTAAGAAATACAAAATTATACAAGCAAATAGGGCAAAGCAAAAATTGGGAGAATTACAAGGTAAAGATAGAAACAAAATTTGGAATAGTTAACAACAATCAACAACATTGTATAAATTAAATAAAAATAAGAATTTTATATTCATAAAGCATAAAATTTCATGAATTTGACTACATGTGATTGCCATTAAAAATTAATTCCATGAAAATAGAGATTCAGAGAACAAATTAATTTAAAATTTATTTCTAATTGATTTGATTACCACACTTGCCATGTGATATATCACTAGATAATGAGAACATTATTTCATGATGAAACATGATAAAGAGATGAAACAATTAAGTAAAGAACACGTAATGGAAAACATAATATTTAAAGAAGAAGAAATATCCTACTATGAAGCCTCAAAAGACTGGATACCTATGCACACAAGTTCAATTCAAACCCAAATTTAGGGAAACATGATTTTTGAAGTAAAATACAAATAAAGAATACATTCATCTTATTTAATTACATATAACACCCTTTGTGACATAATTATCATATTTATATTTCTTATTACCACCTAAAAATAATCATAATTACTAAGACAAGAATTCTCTGCTAACCTACAAAGAAGGAATAAAGTCACAACTCTTCTACTCAATTTAATATCCAAAACAATGCCTTCTAAGCATAGATGCTCATTTAAATAGAATATTCTCTACCCATATGGTGCCCATCCACCATCCTTGGTCTTCTCAAAACTCATATAGTACAGCTCACTCAGAATCAAGGTGAATACTGCAAAGGTTGCACGTGTTGCAAATACCCCTTTTTGTAATGTTTTACAAGAATAATAATTTCCATCAAGTATACCTTTGTATCTGGTGTGATATGCATTCCTA
Organism: Torreya grandis; assembly: GCA_037957365.1. Lineage (NCBI taxonomy): Eukaryota > Viridiplantae > Streptophyta > Pinopsida > Cupressales > Taxaceae > Torreya > Torreya grandis. The sequence continues at coordinate 747,320 of JARHVA010001538.1, read as the reverse complement.
ACTACTCTAACCAAAAATTAAGATTTCATAATTATAAATTTTAACCTACAATTAACAAGGTAAGAATTAGTTTGAAACATAGCATTTGTAATAGCCATTTTAATATGAACAAAGCAAATAAATTGATATATTGCTTCCTAGGGATATGTCTTAGACCTTAACGTTAGTAAGTCCCATCTGAGCCATCAACCATTTCACAAAGGATTTGTTAGTCAATTTTGTTATAGAAGAATTAATTTAAATAAAAATCTATGAATTTTGTCCTCTGTACATTATGAATCTCACATGTTTAATCTCTTTGAGAACACTTAAGGTGATATATTTAGAGATCTAGGATCTGCTCAATAATGTTATAATATCTCCATAAATAATTGAATACACATCAAATATCTTAAAGTATAAGTAATGTTACCAAGTTGCAATAAATAAAACAATAGACCATGTGTGAGATCCTCTTGGCTTGAGAGACTTTCCATAGCACAGACATAGTGTGACACCTATTATCAACACCGAGATAAGAAGAAGAAATAATAATCCCCCCACTCCAAATCTAGTTGATATGTCAGAATCATTCACGTAGTATATGTAATTAGATTTTCTATTTGGAACCACCTATGCCTACAATAAATTGGAAAATGCAATTATGATCAATAGACTGTGAATGGACAAAGTGAAAGGTGGTCTACTCATTGTGTTATTGAAACTAAATATATATGGAATACATAAATAAATATTACAAAGATTTTTAATCATCAATTTTTACTCCAAATAAAACTCTAAGATCTTCTAAAACATAGTTTTAATTTTGTAGGCTTTAATTCCTAGCATTTCCAAAATCTTGTGCTTTATGATTCCTTAGGACACAGTATAAATGACCTATACATTTGTGTTTTACTATTTCAAAATTTAAGGTGATCCTTTTTTTTATAGTTGGTGAGGCTCAAGGTTCAAATGTTAGCTTATCAAGATGCCCATAAAAAAATTAGTTGTAAAAAAGAACGGTGCCCTAGGTGACCCTGGGATTAAATCTAATTACAAGACATAACACATTTGTGTACCCTAAAAATTAATTTTCCCTACTAAAAAAATTATTTCTTTGATGTAGATGGAGGTTATAACATGAGATGATATAATATTTGGGATGTCAAAGTTCGAATAAAGAAGAAAGGATAAAGAAAAAGTGAAAACATCTAACTTGCAAGTAGTTCATATGTGCTGAGTACATGTCCTAGGAGGATTTCAAAAAGGTGATACTCCTTGGTTATGACAGATATTCCAAAGGTTATTTGTATACATTATTTAAAAATAAAAAATTGTAATTCAAAGACAAAATTGAGGCAAAATAATATCTGACATGTAAAGTTTGACCAAGGAAAAAAAACACAAAGAAAATGTGAAAAAGGACTACCTACCTAAGAACCAAGAATTACATCATCTTTGTGTAGAAACAGGATAAAGTGACTTGTGAGATTAAAGCTTTCAATTAACCATTTTCCTGGATGAATATAAAACTGACCGCCTCCCTTTTCAGAAAACCCACTGAGATAATTAATTTCTTTTTGAAAATCCTTGGTATTGATAGTGTTGCCATCATTCACTCCTCCATACTCTACAATTGACACACTCTTTGCCTTGCATGAAGGTGAATCATAGCTCCATGACCACTTCCCTTTATGACACTCCACTTTTACTACAAGCAAAATTAAACACTTTGACAAAAGTAACACCTGTAACATTTATGAAACCAAAAACAAAACTGATACTACATTAATGAAAGAAATAGAAGGCCCCATAAAATGACATGCAAAGAGAAACTAACCTAGAGTAGGTGCTTCAGATGTATTTCTTGCATTCAGAGTGATGGGGATATATTAAATCATGGCTACAAAATAGAAAGCTAATTATAACATTGAAAATACATAGGAAATAAATAAGAGTCAAGTTCCTCAAGTATAGAACTGCACTTCAATGAAAAGATGAAACCTAGAAAAAAGGATGTTGAAGACATTCAATCATAGTAGCAACTGACATTCCTTGTGTTTACTTTCTAAATCTATGGATTCTATGTGCAAAAGGGTTTTTTTTTCAAGGTTTGAGTGAATGTAAATATGGATGTCATGTGAATGTGTGATAGAAACAATTGTTCTTTTTCGTACCTACCACTGGCAAACTTGTGGATATTTCCCATTGCTGATAAAATGATGTGAGGAGTTTTAGCATCACAGAAACTCTTGCCAAATTTTTTAAGTCCTATGCCCTGCACGACTCTGATAGTATATTTATTTTTTTGATGATAAGTCTGACATGGTATTGTGCATGACATCATCTATTTTCACCTTAATAACAGGTAAAATATCTGAGCTAATGACAACAATGATAAATGGATTTTTTCCTAATTTTTGTTAATAAATGTGCAACTAAACTTTTGTAAAAATACAATTTTTTTGATGCAAGAAAAACAATGCATTCTGATTGGTCCAAAAAAAAGTTTAATTAAAGGTTAAAAAAATTGAAAGCTTTAGTATACCCTTTAGGACTAATAAGCATTTACCAATTTTTCTAGTAATAGAATATGTTATTAATCAAATAAACATATCTTTACTTTTAAAAATTAATTCAATGTTATAACTTTTTTTTAGGATAGTTTAATTGAAGTTACATGGGATAAAAAGAAAAGTATAAATTGTGCTTGCCACCCAGAGAAGTGATAAATTGGGTTGGTTTATTTTGGGTGGAAAAAAACTTTCATAAAATAAAAGTTTGATTTTTAAAGGTGAGCAAGGATCTTCTAAAAGAAGATCAAAATTTGAAGTGTTTTGTTCTTTTAATTTTGCAAGTGTGTTTTATGCATTATATTTTTACACACACACACAAATATATGAAATAAAGTTTTCTTTTATGAGGTTAGATTTTATATTGTTAAATTTTAGTGAAAAGTTTTTTTTTATAAATGTATATAAGAAATAAAGTTATTTTTTTATGAAGTTGGATTTTATATTGTTAAATTTTAGGGGAAAGGTTCCAATAGCCATGCACCCTAATTTTGGATAGCGAATTAAGGTGCCATAACATCACATTAGATTTCAAAAAAATTAATCATTTTAATATGTCATCTTAACTACTTATAACTAAGGTTTCAAGGTCTAACACATTATACATTTTATGATATAACCGATTTTATCACAAGAGGTCATAAAATGCATTTTTTAAACCTATGACCAAAACTTAACCTTTGAAGTACCAATAGTTGTGCATTATAATATCAATACTTGAGTCTTACTTCCCAAAATGTGATTGGTTACTTTTAATTTTAAAGAGTAATTTTTGAATAATTATTAAATGCTACGTGTTTAGATTCTAGTACATTTTAATATTTATATACATCAATGTGTTCCATTAATGGAACACATGTTAACAAAATCCCTGTTCAGCAATTGGAACATGCACAACTATTTGGACCTTTCCCCTAGTGAGAAGTTTTTTTTTTTTTTTTGAAGGGGGAGTGAGGGGAATTTATCTTTTTTAAAGAGGGTGATGGTTGATGAGTCAACCACCAATGTATTTAAGTAGTTGATTTTAATGTTTTTGTAGGTAAAACATTTCACAATGTAATGTCACTATGTCTTCATTATTCTCAAGCTATAACTTATGTATATTTTCTTTTCTCACTCTTATTTTTATATTGTACAACTATTTATCTCATGGTTACATTGATGAGAGCTAGTCTCTTAATTAAATTATCAATATTTTTGCTTTTTATTTAATTTTATCATCTACATAGCCCATTTGTTGATAGTGCTCATAAGCAGGATTGAATTTATTGATATAGCTCTCTTCATGCCTAAATTCTTTGTTGACATGTTTAGTCTAAATTTTTATCTTGTAAATCTTTTAATTTATTGATTAGTACTTGGACATTTGTGATGATTAATACCTCACTCACCCATCCACTTAGTGTTTAGTTTTATCCAAGCACTCTTCTTCCTACTTAACTCTACTCCAACTATGATCTTGGGCCAGATGTTAATATTTATTTATTTATCTTTAGATAGCTTAGTAATCAAGTCCTATGATGTTGCCTCTAAAGGAAATGTGTCCTTAGCTAATAGTATCTCATAAGGAACCAAGCTTTCTCTTTTGAGGTTGTTCATGATTAAATGCTTTAGATTTATCTCCATCTCATGTTTGATGTGTTGTTTCCCCAAGCCTCACATCCATAAAGTACCACCAACAAAACAAGGAATTTGATCAAGCTACTTAAAGTTTCCCTATTCCATAGCTCAACATCTCTACACCTATTTTACAAGGCATAAAGTGTTTTCCAACCCTTTCAAATTCTTCTCAACCTACATGGTTTCCAACTAAGCTTGTTTGAATCAAGGATGATATCTCCTACATGGTATACAATCAGTTCCCCATGTAGACGCCTAATTCTAGTATAAGCCTTGTTATTGAAATACTTTGTGTCATTTTATGCACATGGTTCATTAGTTTGGTTTAGGTATTTATTTGAGCTTTTCTCATGTGTTTTCCTTGTCTCTTCATTATGGCCCCATCTTGCTCTCTTTTTTAATTTTCTCTCTCTTATGTGCTTTTGACTTAGGGGATTCCCTTCTTTCTCTTTCTCTCTCCTCCCTCTTATTCTCTAAATTTTATTTTGTTTTTGCCTTTGCAAGGAATTTAATAGTTTGGCAAGGTAGGTTTAACGGGCCACTAAATATGTCTTTATTGTTATCATGGGCCCTTGGCCTCTTTTCCCTCCATTTCACTTATGTGGGCGTATTTTAGATTTCCTTATTTCTCTTTTTGTCAGTTTGTATATCAATTGGTCTATTATTTAAATTATAGAAGACTATATATAAAATAACACATAGAGACCTTTAAAAAAATAAGTGGCAAGTGGAATTATCTATCATTTAAAAAAACTCTACAAATATTTATTTATGTTATTAAGGATTTAATTTCAAAATTTTAGTACAATCTTGTATAAAAAAAAGATAGTCAAATGTGCATGCAATTGCATCTCCAGGAAGAAAAGCACTAAAATTTTGATGTTATACTCCTTGTATGCTTCCTAGATTGGTTGAATACTCATCTAGCTAAGGATGAAGTTAAGGATGAGTATAGAAACAAAGACTTATATTAATTATCAATTCCATGTATGCTTCCCATAATTGAGTGATGACTCGCATAGTTAATTGTGTAGATTAACATTAGACTATATAAATCCATAGCGAGCAGTATCGAACTATGTAAATATATCAATCCTTGCATATTAATATATATGGCATAGCATATTAAGCATGTCAATCCTTGATGCATAATATGACTAAGCTAATTGAAAATCATTGAGCATTATGCGACCTAAGTAAAATGCCAACTAATTATGCTTATTACTTATATGGACAACATAGATTACTTGTTTATTATTTATATATGATGTATAATATCTTTGGAAATAAGTTAATAAATATAAATCAAATTTCAATGATAGAATTCAATTTAGTTATATGAATAATTTGTGTGAAAATGCATATAAATATTAGGTATTATACCAATAAGCAAGTACAACATCTATTGGTGATTATTTTTATACAATGAACTAAACATATAGGTAGCAAACTACATACTATAATAAAATGCAATGACCATTTTCCGAGTATAATTTTTGAATTACAAATAAAGCTTGAATTTCATATGCAAGCTCTAATTATGATTTAGAGCACAAATATTTTTTGATATATGTAAAGCTCAAATTACAGAAGATCAGAGCTATGACTATTACACAAATTATTTAGGATATTATGATTTATCACTTTTTAGTTTTACATTTTCCAAGTATAAAAATAGATACAATGATCTATTAAACATACCATCATAGTTGTATATATATATATATATATATATATATATATATATATATATATATATATATATATAGCGGTCAGCTAATTATAGTGCTAGGCATAATTGCTAGCAACTAGGCAAAATGTTTTAATGATTTAGCAAATTAATGTCATACATCAAGCTTAACTAGGATGATTAATTGTTTACATGTGGAACCCATATCAGTAACACATTTAATTTCACTAGATTACCAAGTGATCTTAATATTGGATTTTGTTAAATCAATCATAAATGTATTATTTGATTAGATCGCCTACATTACATGCTAAACGCTTATATGTTATATTATTATTAGATTAATATATGAGGTATATGTATACTTATATATGATGAAATGTTGAAACACTTATACATGTTGAAATATTGAAATGCAATATCTCTATTCATTTAGTTATTATTATAACGTATGATTCTTGTTGTATGCATATAATAGTATATGCTTAACAATGACCTTAGTTATAACTATAGTAAATAATAACTATTAGTATTTGTAATTCACGATGGTTTTGGCTCCTGCTACCGCACGCGCGAATCCACATTTGAATTTGACTGCTGTGATCTGAGCGGCCGGTGAGGTTGTGGTAGCCGTTACGAAGGAGGTTCTTCCTAATAATAGAGGGAGGAACCAGAATACCCTCAAAGGGATTTCTGCTGCGGGGATTGAAGATACTACAGTTGTGTGTCTGGCCTATGTTCCTGGTTCAAGGCATGGACCAGGGGGGCGAACCTATGCGGATGTGGCCACCTTCGAAGCAGATATACACGATGCTCGGCCTCATACAACACCTGTACCTACCCGCGTATCGCCTGTAAGTGCTTTAAAACCTATTAGGGTAACTCTAAACCCTGAATTAGCAGAAAATATCTTCCAAGAAGAAAAATGGTTTTCATCTTGTGCTGCCATTTTCTATTTCTGAGGTTTCTGGCCCTCTTTTGTAGATCTACAGAATTGGATTGCTAAGAGTTGGCTGCATATTAAAGACGGTCAAATCCAGCCCTGCGCCAGGGGTTTTTTTATAGTAATATTTCAAAGCCCTGAAGATAGGAAGTCTATATTATGCCACAATAATTTTTCTTGGTAGGGCAGATTTCCCCTAATGGCCAAACCTTGGCACAAGGATTTTAATCCTCTCTCGGAATCCTTTAACAAAATCCCTATATGGGTGCGGCTCCCTTACCTTCCGATACATATGTGGCAAGAGGCAGTTTATAAAACCATTGGAAATGCTATAGGGGAGTTTCTATATGAAGAAGACAGTACTAAGAGCCACCATTCGACTTGTGCATGATTTTTGGTTGATTTGGATGTTTCAAAGGGCCTTCCTGAGGCGATATGCATTGATTCCCCAAGGGGTACCTGGACACAAATCTTGGATTATGAGGGGATTCCTTTTAGGTGTAGGAAGTGTCACCAGACGGGACATATTGCTGCCCACTATGGTGATGGGAAAAACAATCCCAGACGTTCACCTTCTTGGTGGCCAAAGGATTTCTCTGAACATAGCATAGACAATCTACCTTTGGAGACAACAACAGATTCTGATACCGAGAATGAGGAAAGGTTGCAATCCAATTCGGAAGATGAAGAGGAATCACTGGAGAATCAATCAAATAAAGCCTCTAAGGAGGCTGTAGTTAAAGATACAACTGAGCCTATGGAGGAGGTGGTGATCTCTTCCCCTATTCTGGAGGATCTTTCTAAGTGCCAGACTGTGTTAGACTGTCACAAGGAGTTTATGCCTACTGGTGTCCAAAGATCAATGTCTTCTGAGGCATGGGTTGCTGAGGCAGCTAAGGTAGAAGATGGTTGGACAGCAGTCAGAAGAAAGAAGTCTAAGCCTTTGGTCCTTCCTCTAGATATGAATCTGCGGTCATGCAAAAAAAAATTTGAATTTAAAAGATTCACCCAAAGTTCCTTTCTGCTGATTGGTTTTTTGGGGGCAGTAAACCGGTCATTTTTTTGGTTTGCTGGTTATGGATCTGGAAGCTTGCTATACCATTTGGTTATCTTTCAGATCTGTGTTTTGATAGCTATTTTTTCATGTTCTTATTTGTCGGTTACAGGTCCCTGTAAAACCTGGTTATGGTTCTTTTTTGTTATCAGGTTCTTGTGTTAACCTGGTTTGTGCTTTAATGTTTATCTTTCTCCTTGTACAGGGTTTTGGGGTCCCTTCAAAACCTGTTTTTACCATAATCTAAAACAATGACCTTAGTTATAATAATATAATGTTGTGGCATTTATTTGTTATATTATCAATTATTCTAAAGGTTAAGTGATGTGGTATAAAATAGCCAAAGGGAATATAAATAGTATAAAATTGGTATATACCACTATAAATTATAAAATGGGTTATTCAAGACTCTAAATACCACTATAAAATTATATGACTCAAATGGAATATTTATAAGATGAGGCAAATTTCTCATGAATACTATATAGTCAAGGCATGATATATAGTGAGCTAACTATACATATTATTCATAAGTGGCATTCATGATATTATCCAGAGAGTATATATATCCAATAATTCCAATAAATTACTTATGAATCCATATATATTACTTGTGAGCAGTACATATTTTGAGTGTGTGTGTGTGTGTGTGTGTGTGTGTGTGTGTGTGTGTGTGTGTGTGTGTGTGTGTGTGTGTGTGTGTGTGTGTGTGTGTGTGTGTGTGTGTGTGTGTATAACCTTAGTACCTCATGATGTGTGGATAAACATATAGTTCAATCTATTGTTAATAATTAAGTTAAATATTCTGAAAGATTAGCACACTATTTATATATACATGAAGTCTCGTAAAACATAACAAAATGCATATATGAAAGATCATGAAATTGGGATTAAGAGACATTTATTTCTTGACGTTTTGATGACTCATTGTTTGTATTCGAGTAGTTGTGGACTATGATAATATGGGTTATCATAGAGTATATTACATTTGAAAACTACTTATGAAAAATAGAAAATTTTAGTCTAATTATAAATTATACCTTATTGGTATATACTATAATTGTTATTCTTATGATTTATGTGTTAAACAATGTTGTGGATATTCATTCACACATTTGATGAACTAAATGTATGCATTTTGTTTATTCCTATACATATCATGTTTTATGATTGCTAGTAGGATGTAGTTTGTATGAATCTATTGGTTATACTTATGTTAACCAAATCTTGCATTGTTAGTACTAAGTAGTGAGATGGGCTTCACTAGATTACTAGCATCACAATACCAGATGAAGGTGATCTAATCAAGTGGTGTGTTTGAAATTGATTGATTAGGTAGAGATCATTAATTATTAAAAACTTTGGCCAAAGTAATGTTAGTTAAATATCGTCATTTTATGTGTATGATTTACATGTTTCTATAATATCTTGTTAGAACGGATTTCTTTATGGTACATCACATATTCTTAGAAATCATACAACACATAGGTACTAGCTTATCTCTCTAGATTCCTGCACCATCACTATCTACTCATCCATGAAGGGAGGACCACTCCCTAATGTAGAATTGTGTGGGGGATTGATGGTCCATGGTTGGTGTGGAAAATCACTTGGATGATGCTCTCCCTTCCCACAATAGTACTTATTTATAGATGACACTTGAGATTGCTATAGATACTAGAGTTCGTGAAAATCATACTCCGTGGAACCATGTATTTTTTATTTGTACATTGTATTTTATTTATTATTGAAACATGAATTGATGAGTTGTAATTACTTACTTATTGTATATTAACAATAGTGGTTGTATGATTGTACCAGTCATGGATGGACGTCTATAGTTAATTTCTATATTCAAATATGATGTGTTTCTTATGATGATAATGATTAGTGATGAATAACATCACATGATTGTTTTAATATAGTTATTATACTTATATTATTTATATAGATTACTAATTAAATTCTCATGGTGTAATAAAATGAAATAATATATTATTAAAATTTAAAATAAAATTATGTATTTATAGGTAGATCATAGTGGGGATGTTACATGTGGTATTAGAGATATGGCTCGAACTCTAGGACCTAATGAGTTCACTAACATTTTTATGTCAATATTTTGATATAAATGAGGATGGTGAAATCTATAATATTTAGAGAGGGTCCATCGACTGTTAATGACAATAACCCTCCATTTGATCCTAACCAATTTGCCATTGAGCAAGCAGCAAAGTTATATAAGATCCTCATAGCCATGAATGAGATCAAGGATCAGAGTACAATCTTAAATCATTTATTTCATGGACATGAATAGGAATACCATCAAAAATAACTTTAAGATCATCCTACTAAGTAGGAAAACCTCTAGGATGTGAGAGGTGAGGTAGTTGTAGAGTTGGCTAGAGATATGAAAAAGCTGAATCCACCTAAGTTCGATGGAACTATTCTAGGTGACAGAGATAAAGCATGGCTGACTGAGATGGATAATTATTTCAAGATTCAAAATTACTCTGAGGTCACTAAAGTAGTTTGGGGAACTTATGAGTTAGCTGGTGAAGCAACTACATGGTGGGCCAACAAAAAGTTGGAAATTAATCTTAACTTGGCCACCACTACTTGGGATAAGTTTGTGACTTTGTTCATGTCATGGTGGCTTTCAAAGTTATAATTTGACCAAAAACTTACAAATTTATAGAATTTGAAGTAGGGAGACTTATCGATGAATGAGTACTAAGAGTAGTGCACCAAACTTCTAAAGTATGTACCTCAGTACTAGGTAGATGAGAGGTTCAAAATCTTTAAATTTTATCATGGGATTAAAACCCCAAATTGATAGAGAGGTGGATATCCATGGACCTTATACCATGAACTAGGTATTCGATAAGGAAATTAAATAGGAATAAAATTTGAAGTCTCTTGCACAGTCTAGGGATAAGTTCAAGAAAAAGTTTGAAAGTTTTAAATCAACTTTCAGAAAGAATAACTAGAAGCAGACAAGTGGAGACTCCAGGAAGTAGTTCAAAAGTCAGAATGAAAAATTTAACAATGGTTCAAGTAAAGAAACCAAGAAATGGTTTCAAAGGGGGTTTCAATGAGAATCAATAGGCTAATAGGAAGGGGCCACCTAGAGTTTGCTTCATTTGTGGAGATGACCATTATGTTCTTGATTATACTCAAGACAAGTCAAAGAATAAAGGTTCTAATCCTCAGCAGGAAGCTTTTCAATCGTGTATTCATGTGGTGGCTGATAATCAGCAAGCTGAATTCCAAGCTTCACCCATAGAGCTATCAGGTATTTTATTTGAACATCTAGTCTCTATTTTGATATATACAAGAACTATAAAATGTTTTATAGCTCCTAAAAAGCTTAGTAAGTTATCTAGAAGATCTAGAGTAATGGCAAATGCATGGTCGGTACAATATGAGAATGATTCAAAAGTCATGGTTGATAAGTGTTTAGTTCAAGCAAAGATTAGATTGCCCAAATTCACAAAAGTAGTGGATCTGTATGTAGTACCACTAGGTTCATATGATGTGATCTTAGGATTCAACTTGATTGCAAAACATAAGGCCAAGGTTGACTACTGCCTAAATAAATTTGAGTATCTAGATGATTTTGGAAATTAGACACAAATTCAAGGTGAAAAAAGAGAGTTGAGGCTTGGAAAAATTTATATAAAAAACTTAACAAGGCCCAAGGAAAAGGGTGCCAAGCATTTATTATCAAGATAAATGAAATGGAGGAACCTAAAGAACCATCTCTCAAATATTATCCATTCCTTAGGAATTTTCATGATGTGTTTATGAAAGAATTTTTAGGATTGCTTACTAGATGTGAGTTTGATTTCTCTGTTGATATCATACGTGGATTAGAACCACAATCTAAGGCACCATACAAGATGACAATCACTAAATTAATCAAATTAAAGGTTCAACTCTAGGAATTATTGTCAAAGGGCTTGATCAAGCCAAGTGTGTCACCATGGGGTGCATCATTTATCTTTGTCAAGAAGAAGGATGGTACTCTTTGACTTTGCATTGACTATAGAATGTTGAAGAAGGAAACTATAAAAAATAAGTATCTGATACCTTGTATAGATGATATTTTTGATCAAATGTGGGGAATAATAATCTTTTCTAAGATTGATCTTAGATTAGGATACCATCGACTGAGGATAAGGGATGAGTATATTCTTAAGACAACATTCAAAACTTGTTACAGACATTATGAGTTCATAGTGTTATCATTTGGGTTGACAAATGCTCCTGAAATATTCATGAATCTCATGAACAATGTGTTCAAATATTATCTAGATCACTTTGTTTTGGTTTTTATTGATGACATTAATATATACTCTAAGAATGAAGAGGATCACCTTCAGTATCTAGAATTGGTTTTGCAATGGTTCTGGAAGCACAAATTATTTGGTAAGTTATTTAAGTGTGCATTTTTATAAGATAGAGTGTAATATCTAGGATATATTATCTCAGTAGATGGCATCTCATTAGATCGGACAAAGATAAGAGCCATTATGGAATATCTAGTTCCAAATAATGTGCATGAGGTAAAAAGTTTCATGGGATTAGTAGGATATTATAGGAAGTTCATTTCAAAATTTTCCAATATAGTTAATTTGATTACCTCTCTATACTAGAAGAACTAAAGTTTTGTCTGGTTAGATAAGTGTGAAGTAGCTTTTTAGGAATTGAAAAGAAGACTTACTTCAGTACCAATGTTAAGAGTTTATAATCCCAATGGTCAATTTTTAGTGATCACAAATGCATTAGGGGATGTACTGGAGGAGTACTTATGTAGGATGGTGCAGTAGTAGTTTATGAATCAAGGAATTTGAAACCTTATGAGGTGAAATATACCCATCATGACCTAGAACTTGCAAAAATTATGCATGTTTTGCAAGTTTGGTGGCATTACTTGATAAAATCATTTGAGATCAAGACAGATAACTTGGGACTCAAGTATATTTTCATCCAACCAAATTTGAATGCTCATCAAAGATGTTGGCTAGACTTCTTATTTAATTATGATTTTGATATCAACTATATCAAAGGTAAGGAAAATAGATTAGCTAATGCCATTAGTCATAGAAGGTACATAGTAGCCATGGCTACTATCAGGAGTACTTTTAGGGATCGATTGATCAAATTATTTTTAGGAGATGAATTCTATGATTAGGTCAAGAAAGCATTGTCTAAGAATGCTCATAATCATCGATATAAAGGATTCAGATTAGAAAGTGATGGTATTTTATGGTATAATGGAAGGATATATGTGCCAGATGGAGAGAATCTATAGAGCACAATGCTAAAAGAACTGCATAATGCCCCATATTCAAGACATCCAAGAGTAACCAAGATCATGGAATAACTTAGACCACTATATCTCTAGAAGGAAATAAAAAATATGTAATAGACTATGTGTCACATTATCTAGAATGTCAATGAGTTAAAGTTGAACATATGTATCTATTCGGGTTGTTATATCTAGATGATATACCAAAATAGAAGTGACAGGTGATCAGTGTGGACTTTGTCCAAGGTTTACTGATGTCATAAAACAAGCACGACATGATCCTGGTATTAGTTAATAAAATTACCAAGGTGGTTTATTTTATACTAGTAAATTTGATAGACGATTCACCTACTCCTGTGAAGAGGTTTGTAAAGGAAGTGTATCGATTGCATGTATTTCTAGAGAAGATCATTTTATATCATGATTTGAAGATGACTTCTATATTTTGGGTAACATTGAACTCAAATTTGTGTATACAACTAAATTTCAGCACTGCATATCACCTAAAGACTGATGGTTAGACTGAGCAAGTTAATCAGGTGTTAGAGGATATATGTATTTCATAGATCAAAAATACAAGTGAAAATATTATCTTCTATTGGTTGAGTTTGTATACAATAACTCATACCAGTTAGCTTTGAAGATGGTACTGTTTGAGGCACTATAAGGAATAAGGTGCAAGACACCAATCAATTGGGATAAGTTGGAGGAAATGGTGGTTTTTAGACCTAAGATGCTTTTAGAAATGGAATAATAGGTTAGATTAATCATGTAAAGATTGTTCAAGGCCAATGATAGGTAGAAGAGTTATGCTAATCTGAAGAGAACAGATAAGTAGTTTTTTGTAGGTGATAAAGTGTTCTTATAAGTTAAGTCACAAAAGATCTCAATTAAACTTGGGAAGTCAACAAAAATTATCACCAAGATATGCGGAACCCTTTGAGGTATTAGAAGTGGTCATTTCTATAGTGTATATGCTTACTTTTCCATTAGCCCTAGCTCTATTACATAATGTATTCCATGTTTCTTATTTTGAAAAGTATATAGTTGATCCTATGCATGTGTTGGATTGAAATGATTTATATGTTCTTGATCTTGGGGTGGTCATGGTAAAACCAATGAGAGTAATTAACACTCACAAACTTCATTTACATAATAGGGAGATGTCACAGTGCAAAGTCTTGTGGATCAATAATTTGAGGATAGTGCTACTTGGGAGGACTATGATGACTTCTACAGAAAATTTCCACATTTATTTACTTGATTTGATACTTTATACTATGTTAATTTTCTATTGAACAATGTTTTTAATTCAAAACTTATGTTTGAATAAGTGTCATCCAGGACAATGACTAGCTTTAGGGGGGAAGGATGTTACATCTTGATTCCTCATTAATCAAACTTACTTGATTATCCATGGGTATTTATAATTATAAATTTGATTTGATTATTATTAGCTAAGTTATGGGTTATATGTTGTTATGGGATAGTTTAATATTGCTTAGATTACATGATTTCATTACTATGAGTTAGTTGTAGTGTATATTCTTACATTATGATCATTTTGACTTATTATTTTAGTAGTATTTTATGATGTATATATGTCATGATTTTATGGTATAACTACCTATTTGTTGTGAGTTTGACATAAGAGAGACTCATCCCTTAGAGCCTGATGGAGGGAGAGCATCATCAAAGAGGGTGACGTAGATGGAGTTATTAGGGGGTGACAGAGGAACAACTAGAAATCTACACACACAACATTAGTTAGCACTCATTATATGCATTGATTATATTAATAACATTAGTATGTACCCTATGATATCTACATTTAGGAAATTACATATGTGTGAGTTAGTTCAATTCAATACTTATGTGTATGGAATACATCATGTATGATTGCATTATGGATGTTATGTGTAGGGTTAAATGCATGGTGTTAAACTAAGTATGTGGAGATTAATTAACTATACTAAATAATTATTCTTTATTAAGTTATTTAGGAAAATATTATATATATATAATTTTATAAATTAGTAAATAAATATAAATAAAATAATTAAAAACAAAATTAGAATTAGATGAGAAATTAGGGAGGTATAAATTTAGGAAAAAACAAAAGAAATATAAAAGGATAAAAATCATGGGATAAAAATAAAGAAAAACCAAAAAGAACAAAAAAATCATAAAATAAAGCAGTGACATATCCTTGGCAGGGGAGAAAAAGAGTAAAAGAAGGGAGAGGTGCAATAGATAAAAGGAGGAGGATAGAATAAAGGAAAGAGAAAACAAGGGAGCAAAATGAAGGGATCAACAAAGTATTCTTGTCAGGTAGGTAGTGCACTTAAAGTTTTGTGTATTCATGTGAATTAAATTTTATAGTAATCTATTAATATTACAGTGACCTAAGGGAAAATTGTAAACATAACAAAATAAGTTTTTGTAGATAACACAATGACTTATATTAATTATAAATTATATGTATGCTTCCCACAATTAAGCAGTGACTCACATAGTCAATTGTGTAGATTAACATCAAACTATATAAATCCATAGTGAGAAGTATCAGATTGTGTAAATATATCAATCCCTTCATATTTATATATAGCGTATCATATTAAGTATGTCACTCCCTGACCTATAGTATGACTAAGCTAACTGACAATCATTGAGCATTACGTGACCTAAGTAAAATGCCAATTAATTATACTTATTACTTATATGGACAACATAGATTACTTGTTTATTATTTATATATGACATATCAAATCTATGGAAAGAATTTAATCAATATAAAGTGACTTGTAATGATGGGAGATAATGATTTACTTATATAAATTAGTTGTTGGAAAGTTCATATAAATATTAAGTATTATACCAATAAGCAAGTACAACATCTATTGGCATTTGTTTTTATATAACAAACTAATCATATAGGTAACAAATTACATACTGCAACAATGACCATTTTCCAAGTATAATGATCAGATTACAAATAAAGTTCAAATTTCCTATGCAAGCTCTGATTATGATTTGGAGCACAAATATTTTTTGATATATATAAAGCTTGGATTATAGGTGATCAGAGCTATAACCACTACACAAATTCTTTAGGATCTAATGATTTATCACTTTTTAGTTTTACATTCATCAAGTATAAAAAAAGATACAATGATCTGCTAAATATATCATCATAGTTATATAAACATAAATTTTATAGTGATCAACTAATTATAGCACTAGGCATAATTGCTAGCAACTAGGCAAAAAGTTTTAATGACTTAGCAAATTGATGTCATAAAAAAAGATTAACTAGGATGATTAAATGTTTACATGTGGATAACCTAGATCGATAACACATTCAATTTCACTAGATTACCAAGTGGTCTTAATATCTGAGTTTGTTTGAATTCTATCATAGATGTATTATTTGATTATACTACATACATTACATGTTAAACACTTATATGTTATATTATTATTTAATTAACATATATACACTTATATATGCTAAAATGATGAAACATTTATACATGCTGAAATATTGAAATGCAATACCTCTATTCATTTAGGTATTATTATAACCTATGATTCTTGTCATATGCCTATAAGAGTATACACTTAACAATGACCTTAGTTATAATAATATAATGTTGTGGCATTTATTTGTTATATTATGGATTATTTAAAAGGTTAAGTGATGTGGTATAAAATAGATAAAGGGAATATAAATAGTATAAAATTGGTATATACCACTATAAATTATAAAATGGGATATTCGGGACTCTAAATACCACTATAAAATTATATGCCTCATATGGAATATCATAAGATGAGGTAAATTTCTCATGAATACCATATATTCAAGACATGATATATAGTGAACTAAGTATACATATTATTATTAATATGTACCATTCATGATATTATCCAGAGATTATATATAACCATCAATTCTATTAAATTACTTATGAATCCATATATATTACTTGTGAGTAGTACATACTTCGAGTATATTAATGTGTAGGTACATATATAGCAAACCTTAGTACCTCCTAATGTGTGGCTATATGTATAGTTCAATCAATTTTTAAGAACTAAGTTAAAGATTTTGGAAGATTAGCACACTCTTTATATATGCATGAAGTCTCCTAAAACATAAAAAAATGCATATATGAAAGATCATGAAATTAGGATTATGAGACATTTGTTTTTTGATGTTTTTATGGCTGGTTATTTATATTTGAGTAGTTGTGGACTATGATAATATGGGTTGTCACAGAGTACATTATATTTTAAAACTACTTATGGGAATTAAAATATTACATTCTAATTATTTATTATACCCAATTCGTATAAATTGTAATTGTTATTCTTATAATTTATGTGTTAAACAATGTTGTGCAGATTCATTCATCATTTGACAGACTAAATGTATATTTTTTTATTCATGTACTTAGCATGTTTTATGATTGATAGTAGAATGTATTTTGTATGAATTTGTTGGTTATAATTATGTTAACCAAATCTCGCATTGTTGGTACTGAGTAAGTAGTGAGGCAAACTTCACTAGCTTACTAGAATCACAATGCCACATGAAGGTGATCCGATCAAGTGGTGTGTTTAAAATTGAATGAACAAGTAGAGATCATAAACTATTGAAAACTTTGACCAAAGTAATGTTAGTTAGAAATTTTAATTTCATGTGTATGATTGACATGTTTTTACAATGTCTTGTTAGAATGGATCTATTTATGGTTCACTGCATGTTTTCAAAAATCATACAGCACACAGGTACTAACTTGTCTCTCTAGATTTCCACACCATCACTATCTACTCATTCGTGAAGGGAGGGACATAACCTAATGGTAAATTTTTAGAGGTATCGATAGTCTATGGTTGGTGTGGAAAAGTGTCTAAATGATGCTCTCCCTCCCCATAATAATACTTATTTGAAGACAACAGTTGAGATTGCCATAGATACTAGAGTTCAAGAAACTCATACTCTATGGAACCATGTATCTTTTATCTATACATTGTATTATATTTATTATTGAAATATTTCCTAATGAGTTGTAATTACTTATTTATTATACATTAACAACAATGGTTGTATGATTATACCAGTTGTGGCTGGAAGTCTGTAGTTTCTTTTTATATTTAGTTATGATGTGTTTCTTATGATGATAGTGATTAGTGATGAATAACATCACATGTTTATTTTAAATTTTTCATACTTATAGTATTTTATATGGATCGCTAATTATATTCTCATGGTTTAATCAAATGAAATAATATGTTGTTAATATTTTTTTAAAATCACGTATTTCTAGGTAGATCCTAGTGGGGATGTTACAAATAATTTTTTTCCAAGGTTCTTATCTATCATCTCAAAGATAAATTGCTTTATCATACTTGTGAATATTTAAAGTATTTTTGTTATGAGGTTATGATGTTAGAAAATGAGTTTAAACATTCTCAAAAGATAATCATAATGATCACACTACCATTTATACTTCTATAACTAAGATATCAATGCTTAAAAAGAACACATATACACCTTTGTCTAAGAAAATGGTGACTTATACAATAATTCATACTCCTTCTCATAGTGGATCATGGAAAATTCCTCAGTTATAAGATTATCTAAGTGCAATATTGATAAAAATGCTTGATTTAAAATTGATTGCATTTCCTCCTATTATAAATTATGACAAAATTTATGCACTAAACTTAATGAGATCTAGATAACATTGTGCCCATCATATAACTCATGGACATTCAACTAATATATGTTATACTCTGAAAGTTAAAATTTATGATCTTGTTAAGAGAGGTGACATTGAGCTTCATGAACATCTTAGTAAGATCACTACATCTCCTAAAATTGAACAACCTATTTCACATGATATGACATCTCTTATGAAAGATATTTTTAAACAAGAATGCCTAAGAAATAATTTCTTAATAAATATTTACCTAAGAAGGAATCTCCTAGACAATACATACCTAAAAATTCAAATGAATCAATCAAGGCTTCCAATGATCTCACCATTAAGTATGTTTCAAATGCAGATCCTTTGATCATAAAATTTTATGTAGAAGGATAGCACTATTATTCCTAATTGGTGATGAAGCTCAATCTAATATATGTAGAATACCTTTCCTTAAAGTTAGTGGATATGATATTGAACATTTGACTAAAATATCTCTACTAAAAAGTATAACAATGGGATACATATAATTGGCTACATCTCTTACTCCTAAGACATTTCTCACTACATTACATGGTATGTCATTTTTGCCTAAGTATAATATGATATTATAAAAAATTTGGTTACAATAAATGAGTGTAACACATAACAATGTAAATGATCATGTAACATTTGATTTCTAAAGTGAAATAATTATAGTTGCAAGAGATAGATAAAATAAAAAGAAAGAAAACATCCCAATATAGATGAGGTTACATCTCAAAGTGTGTACTAAAACAAAAATCTACCATCGATTATAGTATTCAAGAATCAAAACAATCTAAGGAATATTATATCATCATTGATACCAATTAAACTATCATCCTTTGGATAATAAATATTATTTATTTAACATTATCTTTGAAATGCT
Source organism: Torreya grandis (assembly GCA_037957365.1). Lineage (NCBI taxonomy): Eukaryota > Viridiplantae > Streptophyta > Pinopsida > Cupressales > Taxaceae > Torreya > Torreya grandis. The sequence goes on along the minus strand of JARHVA010001538.1, from coordinate 727,523 downwards.
AGTATAGTTTACAATTTATGGTAGAATAATAAAGAATCACTAAAAATAATACTTATAATTATTATAATCATTTATAGTTTTTGAAGGTCTGCTCATAATTTCACCTTATATCTAATTTTATTGTATAATGGAATCTAACGACATGCTAGTGTGGGATCAACATGCCAACTGTCAAGATCTAAATATTGATAATTCATGACATGTTAAAAATTAAGGCAAATGTAACTTTCAAATGTGAGATTTCACTAATATGGATGCCACAACAAGTCAATGTTTAATTAAATATAGGTGGTTTTCACTATTATACAAGTAGTTTTACAAAAAAGAGCAGCTTGGCATTAAAGGAAGGAAGTGATGGTTTTCATCTAAGGGGAAAATTTTCAAGCAACATCAAAATAATTTGAAGAGATAAGTATTTACAACTTGACACATTTCCCTCTCTTCAAACCAATCAAATAATTAATCTTGTTTTGAAAAAATAGCATGATGAAATTCGAGAAAAATTAATAGATAAATTACAAAGAGTATAGAAATCATTACCACTATAAGATTCCTATTTTTAAAGCTTGACAAAGAGAAAAAAATATTTATTTTTTTCATAATGTTTACAAACGAAAAAATGGTGTTATGATAACATGTTCTCACTGTATCCTTATATTTATTGATAAGAACTAAAAAAAAATGAGGGAAGAAAATGCAAGGAGAAAAACTAGTAGAAGCCCTAGACACAAAAGAAGGAAAGAGGAGAAACCCTAGCTGTGGAACAACATGTGTGGATGGGCATCAACACTCATCCTCCCTTTGGAAAAATGACATAGTTGGAGAGCAATGCAATTCATAAAGTAAATAACATAGAGCTAACTTTTGGGGTGGCCATTAATAGATCCCATGATCTTGTAAAACATTAAGAGGGTAAATCTTTTGGGTTCCAAATACCTAATGAGTTTGTTGAGGTCTCTACAGATATTTCCCACTGTACAATTATCCATTTTTTCCTTAGAGGCATTCCTTCTGAGATTGAATTTTATATATGGACATGTCAGGTTTGGGAGGACTCTAAGGAGTGTAAAATAAATCTTGTCAGGGGTTTAGGTGGAGGATATATTTGTGTTATTCTTATTTCTTTTGATTTTTCCTAGAAAACCCTTCAATATGGCACATGTGTTATTTATGGCTAGGTTTTCTATCATAATGGATGTAATCTCAACTTTCATTGTGAAGGGTTTTCTTGGTCACAATATTCCATGTGGGTTGAGTTCCCCTTTCTCAACCTAGTTGTTATGCCATTTTTTCATGAGCTAGCTAGCTAAATAGGTACTATTCTATGGTGTAAAAGTGACAAAGACTAAATTTTAGGCTTCTAAAACCATCCTAGAGTTTGCATTAAAATAGACCTTTCAAAATTTTATTATTCACTTTGATTTGGCTATTTAGCCCAAGATTCACACAAATCTAACCTATTATTTATCATAAAAAATCTAACGCCTATTTCCATTATAGAGAAGATGGTCATTTAATTAGGGAATGCCATAAGTGAAAGCTCAAGTAACATAAAATAAATAAAATTAATGCCTAGATATATGCCACTCACACCTTGGTTCCACCAAAAATAAACTCTCCTCCCTTCAGTAACCCTAGATCCTTGTTCCCAACCCTAGTTTAAAAAATAATAACACTCAGCTGCTCTCTGCTAACCCAACCCCTAATTCAATTCCAAAAACTCAACTAATATCCACCTTGTTGGAAAAATAACTAGATCCTCATAAAAAACAATATACCCTACACAAGTTGATATTGCTATGGGCACTAGGTCCAACATTGGGGATTTACATGAAGTGACTAAGGTAAGATCTGATGGTGGTAAACTATCATGATCAGTGAAATGGGCTAGATAAAATGCATCTATATCCCCTATCCCTAATCTTGGCTCTAACCATTTCATCTTACTTATTAATAATGTGGTTGAATAACCTCTCTTTGATGGTGTCCCATGAAGCTCTCTCTTTTCTCATGGATGATTTGGGCAATTGCCCTCCCTAAATGAAAAATCCATGTCAAACAAGTATTACAATATCATCCCTCTAAAGTTATTTTCATACAGAAGGTTAAATTTGGTAGCCCACCATTACTATTCGACCTATATTACATCAAAAAACACATTTTGCCCTACTATACCTCTCATGAAAATGAATGAAGAGGTTAATTTCTACTCTTACCACCATCCCTTTATTCCAAGATTATTGCCATAGAAGAAGACCCTTACTTATAGATGTGTATGGCCTATAGAATGTGTTGAGAGAACCATTGGATTCTGCTCAATTTATGCTCTAATTGTAATAGCAAAATGAATTTCTCTTTGGAATTGGATGAGTTAAAATTTTTCCCTCATGGATTGGATCCTAGGAGGTGATTTCAACATGGTTGAGTGTAAAAGAGACCGTAACTAGTCTCACTCATCTCTTTCTACCTATTTAATCTATTTTGAATTGAATAAATCAAACTAATAGATCTAAACTATTGAAATTGATATGTAATAAATATAAATATCTAAATTTGAAATACAAAATTTATGTTGGTTTCTTATGATTTTTTTCCTCTACACACTTCCTTGAAAGTTTTGCCTTACTATTGTCTTGATTTTTTGAGCATTTGAATATGATCCATTGAATGCATCCCATGTGCCTATGATTGAAATACTAGACATTTATATATGTCATTAATTTTTATATGGACATTTAAATATGTCATTCTTTTCTTTGCATATATTTGACTAAGTCATGTCCATTCAATTTTGTGGCATTTAAACATGCCCCTTGTTTGTGGTCTCTTTGGATCATTGCTTGTTGACTTGCTTTTGAGTGCTCTTGTGTGTATGTTTGTTTTCTTATTGATCTTGTACTATTACTATCTAGAAATTTCCATGATATTTATCATGTGTATTAGGCCTACATGTGACCACATTGGTTCTATATGCTTCAATGATACATTTACCTAGATGAGTTTCCTTTTATATGTTACATGGTTACATTCATAGATTTATAATTATCTTACCCTTTTGAGATGAGTTAACTACCAAGTACTATTTTTACCTTACCTCAAAGAGGGGGTGATATTAGTGGGGGCATGTCATGGTTACATGGCTTTCACATTTTCATAGTTCTCATATTTAGTGGGGGCATGCTTTAGAAGCATGTTCTCCACACTCACACAGTAAATGATACTTACACCAGTTTGTAGATTCAGTGGGGGCATGTCATGATTACATGGATTCCACACACTCATAGTTTTTATATTATAATGGGTGATTGGTTTAGAATCATGTTCTTGTAATTCATTCAATATTTTACTTTTAATTCACAAATTTGATGGGGGGCTGCTTTGGAAGCATGTCCTCCACACCTACTCAGATTTTAGCATCTCCAATTTATAGTGGGGTCATATTTTAGAAACATGTCCTCAAAATTGGTACTTATATTAGTTTAATATTTCTCCATATATAGTGGAGGCATGATTTGGAAGCATGTCTTCCACACTTACAAAAAAATTTGAATTGGCCAAAGCACACGGTTATATGATTCTAATACACATTTATGGTAGAATTCTTACATGGTACCATTTTTACATAGTTTTGGCATGAGACAAAACTAAGGTGCATATACTATGCAGCATGTGCCTAATATTTCAAAATCCAAATCAAGTTCAGATTCCAAAACTATTGCACATGTTGATGACCCATGGACCTTTATGAACTTTAACGAGCCAATCTACTATAGTAGTTGGTTCACCTTTTGGTGTGGTTGGGGTAATTAAATCACTTAATCTTGTTGTGGATTTAAATATCAAACCAAAGGATTTAACTCATGCACAGAATAATAAAGCTAAACTTACATAGGAAATTTTAATTCAACACAAATATATTATTTCTTCCACACAGAATTCTCTGATCAATAGATTCTGATCATTACATACAAATATATAAGAGAATATTTCCTATATTTGGGGATTCCAAAATCCCTATAATATCTCTCCTATGAAACTCCTATAATAAAGAATATGATATATTATTATAACATATAACAATATAATATTCTAACAAACTTACCGTATTAACCATATGGTTATAACCACTAACTATTTACTATTTACCATCTGGTAAATATCAACCTATTTACTATTTATCATTTTTTAAATACTTAAAATTACTCAATGTAAAAGCTAAATTCCTAACATTCTCCCCCATAGTTATTACTTGGTGCAAAAACATTCACACTCTCATCTGCAGTATGCTCACCTCTTGTAACATGCCAAACTATATGGCTCATGACCTTGATACAGAGAGCCTCACTCCTCCCATGGTTTTACAAGTTTACCACAAACCTTTAAATGAATAGGAACACCATCTACCTCCAATAATTGGCCTGAATAGAACTATATGCCATCGCATACTCATAGGTCTACATACTATTGACATAATCTTATTGTACATAGCCACTATTATGTGAAGGAATGCATCTCACGTTTATATTATCTGACCTCAATGGATGTGTCACTGAGGGTCATCTCTATAAACAAGTAAGGTAATCATGAGATCTCTATAGTAGCTTCTCTCCTAACTGTTGCCAAAACATTGTTCACCTCTTGGTGGTTTTCTAGATCTCTACCATAAACCCTTTCAAGATCCATGAACTAACTTACATTGGTGCTTTATGTCATTTTACTATGTTCTCACCTTAGGGAATCATGTTTGGAATATCCACATAAATTACATATTATGCATAGGGTTTATTCTTATGTTCTTATTTTTTAGACACACAACAGAAACTATAAAATCACACCACACTAAAAAACTAAAAAATAACACACCACATATCACCAAAACATTGATGCAGCCCCATCATTGGTGACTAACGAGAGGTCACTAAAACATTTCAATCTTTCATGTATCCTCCAGCCTCCAATAAACAGCTACTTACTTAGCTGATAAAGAGTTGAAGCTCAATAGTAACCCAGATTATGCGCACAAGAAAAAATGCATCCATGGAATAAATATTTTTATATTTTACAATTTTTGACTCTATATGACCACATGACTCGATGACTAACAAAAACTTTGACTCTTTGAATTTTTTTGATTTTGACAACTCATAAAAAAGATGTCTAACAAATTGACTCAACTTTTTGATTTTTGACATTAAGACTACTATTTATAAATGACTTAACATGACATTTATAAATAATCTAATAACACCTATTACTATGACACCAAACATAAAAAATGACTCTAACTTTAATTCCTCAACAATTAATAAAATCTTTAAACTAAACTATATAAGAATATTAACCAAAACCTAAAACATCAAAACTGAATAACTAAAGTCTTGACTTTATAAAAACTTTTAAGACTTAAAATAATTAAATAACATATACTGACTATTAATAAACTTAAAGTCTTTTAATAATTCTAAAAAAGATGTAAAATAAAGACTCTTAAGATAAAACAATATATGACATATTTTTAAAGAGACTCGTATAACTTATTTATGACACGATTTGCATAAATCCTTTTTTTATTTTTTTCTTTGACTTTGCATGAGTTGACACACAAGAAAGTTTCCATAATAGGCTAGAGTTCTGTGTAGATCAGGTACTTGTATATCACATGACTTTGACAAGTGTGGCACTAAATGGAATGGCAGAGAACTAGTAGAAGAGGCATTGAAAAGAGTCAAGATTTGCCAATGAAGTTGTTCAATATAAAATATCTGATTTTATTTGCTTTTCCTAGGGTTCTGGTGAGCGTACATATAGATTGTAATGATGATCTCCAAAACCATTTATGTGATTGTGTATGCTTCAACTGAGTGGCATTCAAATCATTGAATAGTTGATTAGATGCAATGAAATCTTGACCATATACAAGTTAGAGAGAAACTAAAGCACCTCAAATAAGGAACTAAAGCGGTGGAATCATATATTTCATCAAGGGTGCATCTGCAACATATTCACTTCACAAAATAACAAAGTGAAACTTACACAGAATAACTCATGCAACATATTCATATATTTCATCTAGAACCATTGTTGTGGATTTAAAGAGCCAACCAAAGGATTTAACTCATGCACATAATAACAAAGTGAAACTTACATAGGGAATTTTAATTGAGCACAAATATATTATTTCTTCCACACTGAATTCTCTAATTAATATATTCTGATCACTACATACAAATATATAGGACAATATTTCCTATATCCATGGATTCCCAAATCCCTATAATATCTCTCCTATGAAATTCCTATAATAAAGAATATGATATATTGTTATAACATATAACAATATATCAATAATATAATATTCTAACAAATTTACCATATTAACCATACGGTTATAAACACTAACTATTTACTATTTACCATCTAATAAATATCAACCTATTTACTATTTCTTGTTTCATAAATACCTAAATTTACTCAATGTAAAAGCTAAATTCCTAACAAATCTAGCCAAATTTTCATTTTGGACTTGATCATCCAAACTAATCGAGCTATGAGTATCATTTAGTTGCATGGTTGAGATAATCTCAACTGCTAGGTGGCAACTCACTTTTGCTCCAAAGTTGGGGGCATGTGCCTCTCTCTCTCTCTCTCTCTCTCTCTCTCTCTCTCTCTCTCTCTCTCTCTCTCTCTCTCTCTCTCTCTCTCTCTCTCTCTCTCTCTCTCTCTCTCTCTCTCTCTCTCTCTCTCTCTCTCTCTCTCTCTCTCTCCTTGGATATATGCAAGTCAAATATTTATATATATCTATCCTAATCTCAGTTTTAGAGCCTTAAAATGATACATCTTTTATAAAAATAACTTGCCAATAGATAATATGGTTACATCGACATACAAATGTACTCTTAAACCTTGCTCATTTAAATTTCAATCCATTTCAAGTACTTTTGACCTAGATTATATGTACTAGTTATACACTGTAACATTCTCTTAGTTGTAAGTTAGTCACCAAAAAAGCACTCAAATCCAACTCCAACAAAGCACTCAAATTTAACTCAAGAAAATATAAGGTGTGTATACACATCCAGGTACTTATTTATTTCCTTTAAACTAGCAATTTCATTACTAGGTTAAAGGTTAGGAAAGTGTAGATGATATTTTGTGATTATGTAGTACCTCAATCTTATACACTTGGAAAATTTAGACCCTAGTTGTTCCTCTTAGTTCTACACATCCCTTGCTTCTTAAAGCCTCGTATCTTCTCTATCTTGTGCCCCTTGGCCTATATCTTAGTCGAACTAGCCTTATATTGATAACACAACATCCCATCTTGCCCAAAATGCTTTAAAAGTATTTATATTAAACCTCTACAAGTTTTGAGCCTGTGTTTGCTCTCCTTCTCGATGGACACTAACATCTAGGATAGATAATAACATTGACATTACTCTCCTACACTGACGCAAGCACCCATTGGCCTCAATTCATCTAATTTGAAAATAAAATGTATTACAAAGGTTGGCCTAAGTGATTTAATGTGAGTTATCTCCCATAGGATTGGTATAAATATAATATCAACCCTCATTCATTCACCCCTATGAAACCTAGCAATCAGACCAAAGGAGCACTTAAGAAGCACTCAAGTTACCAAAAGCTTTCATATTTTGACATATTATGATACCAATCAAATGAATAGCCTAGATATAGGTCTAAAGTACTAAATAAGTAGTCATAAGGTTATATTTTCCAAGTTATAGGCTAGGTCACTATTGTACTTACTTTACACACATTGAATGATTCACACACAAGCCAACATGTAAGGGAGAACTACATGAGTTTGAGGACCTCTTCTGGAGTATTAGCTATATAGACCCCTTTGATAGAGAGCTCATTACAAGTCAGGTTGACACCATGTACCCATTCACCCTTTTTTTCCCAAGGCCACATTGAATATGGAAAGGTAGGGTTTTTTCATTTCACCATGAATGACAGTCCACAATCTAGATCTGAATGCACCAGAGCCAAGGTGAAGCCAAACTCAAAACCATATAGGTGGTTGCATCCTATTTAAATATATATTATATACAAGATAGTAGTTTCAAACTCAGACACTAGTGTCGATGTAACAGTTATAGGATGATGCAAGTGTTTATAGATCTAGAGGCACTAGATCCAGAATCTGATGACTAATCTAGAACTATTTTCCTACCTGCTTCCTATTTGTACCAAATCCAACATTATATTAGCATCAAAAATATCTACATATTTTATTTTATGTCATTTTTATATCTAGCATAGTTGTACTTCCTATTTATAGCCTTAGTTTTATAAATTTAGCATATGGTACAACTGAGTTAGTGTAGATTTGATATTCATTTTTGTGCCCTATCATTTCTATATATTTAAAATTATCTACCAAAGTAATGATAAAATCTTATCCAAATTAGGTTTAAACAAGTAACCAAGTTTCTTCATTTAATAGAACTTTTTCTCGTATGAGATATAAATACTTATCCTACCCAACTTTCCAGATCAAATTCTCTTGAGGCATCTCCAATAGTGGCAATCCTTGTTCCTTATATTGATGTTTAGTGACAACTTGCATGTAGGTTATATATTTAGAATGAGAGTTCACCATGTTGACATTTTACACTACTTTTTCCTTATGTTACTTCTCTAATATATGGCAATCTTTAGTATTGTGTTACATAGTAATTATACAATATGCATTGTATGTTTGTCTCTATAGATTACAAGGATAATTATGTGTGATGTGTTTAATCTCACCACACATGTAACAAATGATTGTCTATCTTGACTATCTCTCCCCTTGTCTATGATTTTGGTTCCCTCCTTAGAACCCATCTCGGTAACCTCCTTGTGTTTGAGGCAAACCCCATTCTTATTGTTGCCCATCATATCCCTCATAATGTCTCTATGGGGAAGGAGGTTCCCAACTTGGTTGTAACTAATATTATGGGGACTAAGGCATCCAACCTAACTTATATTGAAAGGATGGTGGATTCCACCTAATTTGATATTGGGGAGATTGAGGCATCCATCCACTTGCATATTGTGATGGTGGTGTACCCTAACCAACTCTCATTGCTATTTTAACATTTGAACTTGGCACACATGGTTTCACAGTCAGAGTCTATTATGCAACTATTTTGAAGACATTTTGGGTGATATCTTCCTATAACCCTTGTAAAGCTTAGTAATTTTTCTCATCGTGGTTGTGCAATTTGAAAATTTTATAGAACACATTGTGAAGTTATTTTATGTAGTGCTACAATAGATAGCACTTCAAAAATGAATGTGCTACTGTGCAAAAAATTTCATAAAAAATTGTGTTGATTTTTGAGTATTCATTCTTATGAGATCCCTCTTTCTCACACTTATTACACCATATTTCCAACATAGTTACATTGATTTCATGTAGTTCCTCCATTTTGCGCAAGACAACATCTATCTTGGCATCTATTTTTGTAACAAGTAGAGGACATTATCCATAATCTTTTATCCATTTGATCTGGATCACAACAGATCATGCATCAGATTTAATATAAAACTGACTTTATGTAATGGAAAACCTAATCTTAAATTGCGGGCCTTCCACAAACCAAGCAACCTTGTCTAAGTCTAGAAATTAAAAAATTACTCTATTTATCACATCAAAGAACCTGTGAGCGTAGTCTCAAACAGATTCTCCTAGTTTTTGTTAGATCTATTTCAAGTCTTAAATAGTCTCACCTACACATTTTTTCATCTTGAACTTCCAATCATTTTATATTTGAATTTTGAACTTCCAATCAATTTATATTTGACTTTTTGCAAAGTTAATTATTTTGGGTAATTTTCAAACATAAATTCTAGATTTTTGCCTATCATAGCTCATATGAGCTCACACCTTTTAACATCATCAATGGTCACAACTTTAACCTACCATTTCATCTTGTAGTTCAATATATATTGTTCTAGGTTAGAAAACCCATCATTTGGTGTTAAAGTAACAAAAACTCCTGCATTAAGAGCCATATATCATGCATTTCCACCTAATACAATTCATTGTTTTAGAATTGATATAACAAGTGTCTTCAAATTTTCCACAAATGTATCTGGGGTACTAGTACCCTTGTTTTAAATTAATCTCTTAGTTTATGTGCTAAGGTTTATGAATTTCTATATAAAATCATGAAACTACTTATCAACTTTCATGTCTTTTGAATTAATTTTCCCAACTGATAAATTAGGCACATGAGATGTGTCTCCTTGGAGTGAATGATCCTTATATGGAATATCTACCTCGTTCAAACATGAACTTGAAACAACCTAGTGATTCAACATGACTTCTTTAAAAGACTACATTTCATTATCCCCAAACAATATCTTCCCCAATAACTACTTCTTGAAACTACTATCTAACTAATCTAGTTGCCTCTTTGTAACTTCCCCATGATATCTTTGAACTTTTCCTTCTTCTTTTTCTAGGTCGGTCTCCAAATCCTAGATGGTCTCTATAGTCTATGTGGTCTCTTTGGCTCCTTCGAGGGCTTCATACCACCCACATATGTAGTCTTTAGGTTCTCTTGGAGATCTAGTTCCTCTCATCATCTTCATAGTCTCTAGCCTACTCCTACTAGCAATTTCTTAAGAATCACTATGTTTGTTCCATCTCTTTTGTTGTCATAGTTCTCATTGAAGTCCCATATTTACCTTCTCACTCCACTTCCATGCATCATCCATATTCAGAGTTTGGGTTCAGGTTCCTTATCTCAATTCTTCATCATTAAATTTCTATTAGTCCACATCCCCATAGTGCTTTAGGTGACTACTCCATGTTGGTTGGGATTGACACCATGGCCTTTTCCACAACCAACATTTTCAATAGTATAGGTAGTCATTGTAATAATTTGTCTTATATTCCTTTGAAGAAAAAATTGTATGCAGCTTCAAATGTTATATATCCCTATATAAAAAAAATTGCCATGTACCCTTCAATGGTAGTCTTTACCCAGTGATCAATTACACAAGTCCAATTACTGTCCAATTTGCACATTTTTTCAAAAAAAAATCATTCTATTCAAAATACTCCATTTGTTTGGGTCTGAAGCAATAATATTCAAACCTTGACAACCAAGCAACTAGAAAGTCAGGTAACTCACACTAGAAAATATCATAAATCTCTCCATGAATGTGTTCAACATGATTTCTTTTATAGAGCCTCTAATTCGTATAGCTTTTTCTTCTATAAACTTATGAATTCTTTCATCCAATCAACATTCAATATCTCTCTGACCAGGTAACCATCATAACATATCTCCACGCTCACTGCATAATTATTAGTAGAGGTTCTTGAAATTGCTCATCAGAGCATGTTAGTGTTTTATACTCTGCAAATATTAGTGATGGTTTTGGATGTAGGAAGTTATATGTCTCATATATTATGGTTTTATTCCAAAGTGAACTCATTCATTATTAGTGTTCTTTCATCTTGAAAGCATTTAGTTTGATCAACTCAGACCTCTTTAATAGATTAGATATGTGGATTCACACAGAAAAGGAAATAAATAATTAAGGGAAAATTGATGTACATAAAGTACAATTAACACATAAACTCTCAAGGTAACCATGATTTCTATAGCATCATATTTCTAAAACACATATGCATCCTCTCCTTTGAAATATAGATCATTTATAGCTATGAGGAGCTTCTACCACTTCACCTTCATGATCGTTCACTTCTAGAATCATAGGAGAATTTTCATTTTATATAGAGTTTTGATGTTCAAACGAAACCTGTATTTTATACAAAATAGATTATATCACACATTTGATAGTTATACAACATTTTTGCAATTTTATACTTCATAGTTTACTAACAACATCTATGTTTCTCTTATACTATTGATCTTGTCTAATGTCTTCTTAAAATCATCGTCAATCCTACACCCGCTTGGAAAGATTGGCATTGGATAAGCTAGGTGGCTATCACCACAATCATGCCAAGGTTTTTGAATCAACTCATTAAAGTCCCATTACCACTAGAAGATTCTCTTAATACCAAGTGGTATATTTCTTTCTTTGAATTTCAATGGCAATGTATGGCTAACAACATTTGGCAGTCCCCCATAGAGGCCAAATTTTAATAATTAGGTTGACAAATTTTACATAGGAAACTCTATGTTGGCCACACCTTATCTAAAATTGGTTTGAATATATGGAAATGCATCATTGTCATTCCCTTGAAACTATCCCCCATCTCTTCTGAGATTGCCCATTCTCCTCTCAACATTGATTTTCGCATTTCTCCTCTCTTCTGAAACTCTTTCCCAACAATTTAAACTTTTTAAATATTTTTATTCTTATATTTTTTTTTAGTAATTAATTAGAGGCTTATTATGTATGGCCGAAGTCCTTAGATTCATCTCACATGAGACAAAGAAAAATAATATGCCATTTGCACCATTCAGATGCTGACACCATGAGTTTATGGTTTTGCAAACTGCCAGTTTTGATGACCTCCGTAGTTTTTAAGAACCCTTCCAACTGGCAAGTTCATCCATTACATCATGTCAAGCTAGGAAAATCACCAGGTGTTCCTTCTCAATGGCATCTTCAACATTGGAGATTATATCCCCTAGCTCAAATGGCTTGATATGTAAGGGTATGTGAAAAGAATGAAAAAGCTTAGCAAATGCTTCGATGTATTTCTCGAGGAAGTCCTATAAGAGCACACAAGAGGATGATGACCCTACCCAATTACATCCTCAGCAACATGGTTGACATTTTTCTGTAATAGAGTGATGATCTCACCAACAATCTCTCTTAAAATAGGGCGAAGGTCTTCACACAAGTAAATTTGGGTTTTCAAAAAATTGTATGTTAGCTATTCTTTAATCTTTGTCTTCCTCTGTAAGTTATGTTAGTGGGGTTTTAAGACATGATAGGCATCAAAACATAGAGCTCTGCTATGCTTGTGGAATGGAGACTGGTGGAGCTCTTAAAAAATGATGACTTCTTCATAAAGGCCACCAAAGAAATGGATAGAATTATTGGCAAAGAAAGATGGGTGGAAGATAAAGACATCACTAAAATGGAATACTTGTAATCCACAGAGAAAAAATGATGAGGCTCCACCCATGAAATCCATGTTGGTACCACATCTTTCCATCAAGGCCTAAAAAATTGGAGGCTACAACATTTCAACCAAAAAAGCAATGCACAACTCAACATAGTGTGGCATTTGGCTATCAGTGTTTAATATTTTTTGATTTAATTTTTCTGATGCACATGGATACCAACTTCTTCATTTACTTACAACTAATTATTGTGTGTTCTTTATTGCATGATAAGACATTTTATCAATTGATTTGGGTGTTTTTAAATGTATTCATTGATGTTGGAATTTTTGGTGTTATTTGACTCATCAATTTCTAACCAACAATCACTTAGTTTTAAAATGAACCTGACTTATATCATGCACATCATATGTCCATTGTACACAAAAAAGATGGATTTTAGTATTAAAATCAACCTAACTTATGCCGTGCACATTATATCTTCATGATAAGCAGAAAGGGTGGATTTTAGTATCTTTTTCATTGTTACCCACTTACCCTAACATCTATCACTTTTCCTTTTATCATATTGATGTATAATGTATACATTGTATCTTTTTCAAGTAGACAATGGATTTTTAAATACAAGAATAAAGAAGTGTTAAAGAATGTAATATAATTTGTTTGATTATTTTATAGTTTAGAGTGCCAATAGATTAGGATGGAGCAGAAATTATGTTGCAAAAAAGAACTAGTTCGGAAGTGATGCATGTGTAGCAATTTTTCAATGCAGTATGGTTTTGATGAACCTTCCCTAGCCTTCATAAATATCATTGAATGTAATCGAATATTTTTGGTTATTTACTTCCATACTTGTGGCTTTGAAAAATAAGTCCAAGATTTCCTTAAACCTTGCAATCTCCCCGTGGACCAACCATTAAATAGTAAAATATCATCAACAAATAGTATATGTATAAGTTAAAAATTCTTATCAATTTGATACCTTTAATGTTGCTTCTTTTGTAATCAATAACTGCCCCACTTAAGGATTGTCATTTCTATATGTTTGATAAAAATGTAATACCATAGGTGTCAAGTTGAGGGAGTAATTAAGCTTTATTAGTTATCAATAAATATTTGGTGGGTTATTACTTAAGGGACATCCATTTTATTTTTTTTGTAAATTTGTAATAATGTACATTTTTGTTTAGTGTATCCTTTGTATGTCATATTACAGGGTCACTATTTCTACATGTTTGTAAATATGTAATGTTGTACATTTTTGTTTCGTATTTACTTATTTCGTATATTTCAAGGGTCACTATTTTTTTAATTTTTTAAAGTAATAGATACACATTTAATACTTGAAACATATATTGTAATGTTAGGGATTTTGGATTTACCGAATATGTATATATATGTAAATAATAAGTATGGAAGGTTGAAGTTTTATGTTTTTGTACATAGTCTGTTCAGAATATCTAATGAATTAGTTTAGGACTTTGAATCTCTTAGTGGCATTAATACAACTTTATTCGTGGGTCTCAATGACTCAATCACAAAGTTGTGAATCTAAGTCCTCTTATCTCAATATAACAATGTTATATTTGTTGAAACTTACAGATCATCTGAATTTTTCATATTAAACATTTGATGTATGCAAACCACTTTTTTTCCATCTTAATTTAATTTTTAATATTTTGTCACAAAAGACTATACATTATTGATTTATGTTCTTATCTGGGGTATTGTGAGAGAGAGAGAGAGAGAGAGAGAGAGAGAGAGTAAATAATGTACATGTTTGTTTTTTGGTATGTTACAATGACAGTGCTTATAAGTTTATTTGTAAATATGTAATATTGTACATATTTTTTATGTATACTTATTTGATATATTACAAGGGATGTTATTTTTATATTTCCTAAGTATGTTTTCTTTGTGTATACTTTTTGGTGTATTATAGATATTTATATAAGGATGTTGTGTGCCCACTTAAGGTTTTTGTTGGGAGTGGGTGGTCACATGTAAGATACACTAAAAAGACATAATTATTGTTGTACATTGGCTCAATACATTGTGAAGTTTGACAATGGATAGAGAGGGACATGTTTGTGTAATGTTTTTGTTCTGGGAATATACTCCACACAAGAAAAGAAAATACTCACCAAAAAAACCACGAAAATTAAATATGCATTTCTTCCACTATTCTCTACACTCAAAAAAATTAAGAAAATTAAATATACATTTCTTCTAACATTCTTTACACCCAAAAAATCATAAAAATTAAATATATATTCTTTCCAACATTCTTTATACCTTCGAAGCAACTCCTAATAATAAAAAAAAATTAATTTCTTTTTTAAAATGACACCATGGATACAACAAAATGGGAAACTGTGGTTGTTGAATGGAGTGAGAGGCGAATAACCAACTAATTATTCATTTAATCTAAAGAGGGTTTTCAATTATTTTCAAAGAGTTATCTTGTGCCTTCTTGTTAACAATTCCGCAACTAGGAAAATGCACTCTGCCACCACGAAAAGAAGGGCATAGGTTTCCATCAATTGTGTACTTCATCAATCTTCCCTGGAAGGCCAAATTCATTAATTGGACCTGCATGGGATGCATGAAATGACAACATCATCAAAACTTTATATTGGATTGTTAACAGAAGACGCTTTAACCTTTGGCTGCAAATTTTGATGATCTGAATGTCATAACAACATAATACGTACTTGTAGGTTATCATGATAAAGTGCAATGCCATGGCTGGCATGCTTATGTTACATAATTATTCACAGCGGATAATGATTTGGCATTATACAATGCAATGAACAGTTCATTTTTTTTTCCTCTTGGTTTTCTTTCCTAATGATGGATTATCATTTGTCTTGATATTGGTAAGCGGTTTTTTTTTTTTTACTATTTTTTATAGGGGGAACCTTTGAAGACCTATGGGGAGCAATGCCACTTGAAGAGTCAACTATCAATGGCAAAGGAGACTCGAACATGGGACCTACTGGGTAAAGCATCATTTGTCAATCAAAAGAATTTGTTCTAAAGTTTTTATTTGATTTTTTTAAATAATTAATTTTGAAAATATAATTTTTTTTAATAAAAATTTAAGTGAAAAGAATAAGGTATGCATATTTTATATTGGAAGCTATCTCATAAAAAGATTGAAAGAATATTTATTGCTAAGAAATTTGAAATATTTTTTAGCATTTTATATTTGGGAGGGTGATGTATCATCATCATATGATTCTGAGTTGTTGTTTTGGAATATGTATTTGGTCAAAGATGTACAATCATATGTAAATTGTACACCTATTTTTTAATAAAATGTAAATAATTATTAGTTCTTTTGTTTTGGAATAGGAACTAAATTTGATGGCCATATTTACATTTTTTTAATTGTAAAATATAATCAATATTTTTGATAAAACAAATAAATACAAGATGAAAATTTGGACAAACCATCAAAAACTTTAAAAGATTATAATAAATATATAGATAATCTTCAATGTTTATTTCATCTACTATGAACCATACTAACATTTGAAGGTCAATGTTGAATTAATAACTATAATTAAAAAAAATTATAACAAGTGAGTCGATTGTCAAATTTAGTCTCTACTTCTAAGTACTATCTCAAATATTGGTACCTACCTAAATATTAAGTCCTCTCCCATATTTCAAAATGGTCAAAGTCACTCCAATACTTCATAATGGTTGAATCACTTTACAATCACATCAATGGTACATGTTTAAATTTTCTCTAGACAAATATTTTACTTCATGTTTAGGTGGGGGCAACTTCCCACTTTCCAATTGGAATTATTTTTAGGAATCTAAAATGCTCTTTTGTTTAAAAAATTAATGAGGGATAACATAAATCTAATATACCAAATCTCATGATCTTTATGTAAATGGTATATGCTTCTTCAATGCATTTTAGAATTGTTTTTACAACTCTAAAATGCTTTTTAGCTAAAAAAATAATAATCCGCTATAACCTAAATCCAACATACCATGATCTTTATGGGATTAAGATGATGCTACAATAGAAATGGCCCTCCTGCTAACATGGATAAACCCTCTCCTCCTTTGTGACTTTTAAGATGTGATCTTATAGAAGGAACTTAGGCTTCTATTTTTAATGTGAGGTTGGTCCCATTAAATTAAAACAACACCCCTAAAAGAATAAAATAAATATTTCTTGTTAAGAGATTCTAAATTTTAATAATTATTTAGATTCTAATTTCTAATAATAATCTATAACATTTATCTAAATATATATTTTATAATGTGACTGATCTTAAAAAAAATTGTGACTTATAAATACCTTTTTAAAAAAAGAGTTTAAATTTTTATTTTTAATATAAATCCGAATTAAAATATAGATAAAATCTAACACATAAATATTAAAGGAACATAACTTACATTTAATAATAATTTATAAAATCAAATCATAACGTACCACAAAAAATACATACTAATTGATCAAATACCAATTTTAATTTTGATTTTTTTACATAGTTCTAAACATGTATAACTAGTAATCCCTCTCTGAATTTTTAATTCAATTTGAAAAATACGTATTCTTCACCTTCAAAATAAGATATATCATTAAATGTAAAAAATTAAAATTCCATCACACCATTAAATTAAAAAAGATACTCACCAATTAAGAAATTTTGAGAAACCCTCCATAAAACCATAACTTTAGTACCACAAACCCCATGGCTTAGCCCCAACGCTTCCATTTAGTGAATTTTCTAACATATATTTTGTCTGGTCCACAACATAATTTATTTATATTTAAAGTTTAAAATATTACATTTAATGTTTTTGTTGTTTATACTTTTTGAGCTTTAATTATCTCGAGAACGGACGGATGTGATTTCTTCTTCTTTTTGAGCGGGGAAGATCGGTAATTAATAGAATATGCTTTTACCAATTGTTTTAGTAATAGAATATGCTTTTAATCAAATAAATATATTATTCTTTTTAAAGATTAATTCAATTTTCTAAATTGTTTTTCGAATAGTTAAATCGAAGTTACATGGGATAAAAAGAAAAGTATAAAATGTGCATTCCAGTGGGAGAAGTGATAAATTGGGTTGCTTTGTTTTTGGTGGAATAAAATTTTCCTAAAATAAAAGTTTGATTTTTAAAGGGGAGTAAAGAGATTCAAAAAGATTAAAATTTGAAGTGTTTGTTCTTTTAATTTTGTAAGAATGTTTCAGGGATCTTTTTCATTTATATACATAAAAATAAAGGTATTTTTTTTTAATGAAAGTTAATTTTTATATTGTTTAATTTTAGTTAGAAGTTTTTTCTTTCCATATATAAAAGGTAAAGTTAAATTTTTAATGAAATGAGATTTTATATTGTTGAATTTTAGTAAGAAGTTTTTTTTCCTTGAAGGAGGAAGGGGGCTTCTATCCTTTTTGAAGAGGGTGACGGTTAATGAGTCAACCACCAATGTGTTTATGTAGTTAATTTTAATGTTTTTGTAAATAAAGTATTCCATAATATAATGTCATTATGTCTTCATTATTTTCAAGTTGTAACTTATACATATTCTTTCTTCCCACTCTTCTTTTTATGTTGTACATCTACTTATTTCATGGTTATGCTGATGAAAGCTAGTTCTCAATTGAATTGTCAATATTTTTGCTTTTCATTTGATTTTAGCACTTATGAGACCTATTTGTTGATAGTGCTCATAAAGAAGATTGAATTTATTGATATAGCTCTCTTCATACTTAATTTATTTGTCAACATGTGTTGGGTTCTTTTCCTTTAGTTTAGCACGACTTTTCTTGGCACACGTTCAAAGGGGATAAAAAGTCCAACTAGATAGCGCATTGGCATATCACACAAGAAATGGTCTCGCACGCTCACCTGAAGTGTGCAACTTAAGATTGGTTTCTGTCAATTCTATCGTACAATGGTGTATACATTAGGCTCTCTATAACAAAGTGCTTGAACATGCACTTAAAGTTATCATAGTAAAGCTAATTGTAACAATCCGCTCATTCCATACTTAAGTTACTTATCACAAGAAAAGAGATAGGTGCAAATCAAGAAAATGAGTAGTACCATTGGTTCCATAACAACTTTACAAGTGGTATTTCAACATCATAAGTATTCCATATTATTATATATCAATGATCACCATACATAAGTCTCAATGCACATCAAGAATAAGCTCAAGATTACATTTACAATATTGCCATTATAAAAACAACTATTCACAACTCTTTTAAGTAAAAATAGGAGGTATTTATACATGGATGTACCCTAAATTTTCTACTATAGTATTAATATCAATAATGATGACTTGCCAACGACCATTAACAATAATGAGTTGTGGGAAGTTGTTACAATGAATTCCTATAGATTCAGGCCTAACTTCCCTTATATACTCGCTCTATATTGGATATTCATGTCGTGCTCCTATCTTCTCACACACTGGTGCTATATTTGTGCTTGACTATTCTCCTTCAATGCTCGTGTGAACCGTTTCCTAACCATTTCCACCTTTCGCACCCTTGTCCAAGTCATATGCCAATTTCTTGAGTCTCACATCCTTAGTTCCTCTATTTTTTCTGCATCCTTGTTCCTCGTGACTTGCTTCTCCCATGCTAAGGGCCTTCTATGCCTTGGCTTACTTTTGTGCCTAGGTTTACTTCTATGCCCATCTTTCTTGCACCATATTTCACAAAGTACTTAGAATAAATTGATACAAAATTTAAGGTCTAACATCACCCCATACTAAGTCAATAGTCTATCCCAGACTGTGCATCATCCTCAGGTCCATCAGATACCAAAAAATTTAGGTCCCATTTGTGCAACCTAACACTTGACCTCCTCCTAGTGGTTTAGGGTAGTTTGTAGCTTGGACATAATTTCTTCAATTTTTCCCTTTAGTCATTTTGTCTTCTCAAGTTGCTCCAAAAACTCACCCACTTGAGTTATCAAATGCTCAAGTGATGTAATGACATCCTTATGGACGTCCTCAAATGATCTGACCTCTATCAAAACGTGTCCTCAGAATGCCACAAAATTAGTATTGAGCTCTTGGAGATGAGCATTAATCTTATTTTCTAGTGCCTCCATGTCTTGGAATGTTTTGTCAAGTTGCACTCTATCCTTTATTTTTAGTGCATTCTCGTCTAATTGCTCACACTAGTGTTCTTCTGACTGAAGCCTAACTTCCAAAACATTAGTAGGTCGCACCAACCTGATAATAACCCCATCAACTATGGGAACTATGGCACCCACTCAGGCCAAAAAGATCTTACATACTTTTATGGATTTTACAAACTAATCTATAGCCCAATTTTGCTCATGCTAGGGATTCACTTGGTCTTTGCATTTTTGTAACAAAAGATTCACTAGGGTCTTCAGCTTATCAATAGGTTTTCCTATAACGGGCTTCCCATCTGTAAGTGTTAGCTCTTGTTGTAAAATTGACTTATAGAACTTTAGAGTCTTTACTTGAGATGTCATTTGTGTTTCCTACTAGTTTTTAAGCTCATCTAATTCCTATTCAAGCTTTACTCTTTCAGTGCATTCATGTCAATACAAGGTGACAACTTCTTGGTGCTTTCACTAAAGCTGACCAACATCGTAGTCTTGTAGAGAATTTTACCTTATGGCCATGAGAGCCAACCTAATAAGGGTCATTTTTGCTTGGGTTGATGAACACTACCAAGGATCCACCCAAAATGCTTCAAGAAAATCTGCCCCCTCTGATGCTAAATCCATGTTGGTTGATGGAAGTTCAAAACAGTGTTCCTCACTAAGAAAATCCATGTAAAAAATGATCTCATGTTGAGTTTGATTGGAAGAGTCTTCCTCAGGGAAATGCTCCCACATGTACAACTCTTCTAACAGAGTAGATATGTCAACATAACTACAAATAAACTTATGATAATAACCTATATGACCAAGGAAGGTGTGAACCTTGCACTGAATGGTTGGAGGTAAGAGTTGAATAATAGCAGCAATCTTGGTTGGATCCACAAGCAATCCATCCCAACAAATGATGTGCCCTAAAAAAATCCCAAAAAGTGTGGCAAAGATGCACTTTTTAGGTTTAAAGAAATCTGAAGTTCCCAACAATGCTCGATCATGAGGCATACATTGGCACAGTGGTCACGTACCAAGCCATACACAATCCAATCATCTAGATATACTTGAAGGAACTTGTTGATGAAATATTTAAAGAATTCTACCACAATGTGAGAGAAGACTATTGGTGCATTCTTTAAACTAAATGACATAACATTGTTTGTAAAGGACCCCCATTCAGTGGTAAAAGTGGTTTTTCCCTTAACTTCCTCAATAATTTATACTTGGTGATAGCCTAAAAATCCATCAGTAAAGGTATAGATTTCACATCTAGCGACACCTTCCAAAATCTCCTCTGTGAATGGTGTTGGGAATGGATTCGTGACACACACAACATTTAATTTTTTGTAATCATGAAAATATAGATTCAACCATTTTTTTGATACTAATTATGATGGGGCTAACCCATTTATATTTATCAATGGGTGTGATAACCCCGATGTGTAACATGCATGAATTTATTATTTAACATGCATGTGCAGATTAAGATTCATTCAATATGGTCACTTCCTAACTGAGTGAGTGCCCTCAACCAATTTGATGTGAATTTTACCCAATGATAGATGCACTCCTTTCATCTTTGTGTATTTGCATGGGAAAATATCCACATATTCTTGTATAAGTTCAAAGATTTTAGCCAATTCTACTTCACACCAGTAATTTCCTACAGTAGTCATCTTGGGTGCATCTTCTATGCCAATATCATACTAAATAATTTGGAGTGGTACAAAATATGGTTTCTACTCAGATTGCATATTATCTCTCACCTCATGCACCCCATATTCTATAGGCAAGTTTAAGTGATCAAATGGAAGTTCTATGGGATCAGTGCTAGTACTGTCATCAACTTGACATACAACCTTCTACTTACCCTGCCAAATTTGTTCCCTATAATTATATTCAGATTATGAGTCAGGTTCCAAATGAGTCATGTTAAAAGTATCTCTTTATTTAAAGATGGCCAAGTCATCCTCAATTTCACCATGCATGGTCCATATTCTATCTTCAACTGGTGCTTGATCATTTAGTACTACTTGACAAATCACTTGTAAGGATAAATTTAGATCTAATTGGGGTGAATAAAATGCAAGGGTGATGAGCATACAATGTTTGATGCATTCTTGGGTATTTATATCTAGGCATGTTTCTTGATGAACATATCATGCTCTATCCCGAGCATGTAGAGTGCCATAAAATGCATGTACCCATAAGGATTCTGGTAAAAATGTCTCATTGACATTCTAAATATCCTCAAAGATGGCTTGATGGTCATCTAAGGACTCACACCATTATAATTGAGTGCATCATGAACTCAATTATCATGGTAAAAGTGATGATGTAGTGTGGTGTGTACTTGTTCTCGTGTCAATAACCTATATTAATGAGTAGCCCACTAATGAGAAGTTGTACCTTGAAGTATAGTAGGGAGTGCATGTATACATTCATCTTCAAAAATATAGTAAGCCTATAATTTTTGTAAGTAATCTCAAACCTTGATTTAGCCATGAAACCTAGGTGCTTGATCTAACTAAAAAGGTGGTGTATTCATTAGGCATCCAACAATGAGTCAAATAGACTTATAGTGCTTAGGTAACTCGCATGGAGAATTTATTTGTCAACCAACTATAGCATAACCTCATCTTTTTAGGTCATATTCTCCATGTGCCCAATGTTCAAAAGCAATGTTGGTGGTGTTGGAGATGGATTGTGCATCTCCCCAATGAAGCAAACCATTAGGAGTAGGATCTACATGTTCATTTCCTTGTGTTGTTATGTTATAAATGTGGTTGATGTCCTCATCAAAATCAACTATTTTTATAAAAGGGGGCCTTGATTGTTAGTGAGAGGAATGACTGCACATTGGGTGTCATTCTCAAAGTTGATGTAGCATTTCTTAAAATGCAAATCAACATTATTGGCATAGCACCATGGTCGACCTAATAGAGTTGAAAAGTCATCAGCTTTAGTCAGTTCAATTACTTCAAAATCACCTTTAAAAGGGACACCCATAATTTTAAAGGTGGCATCTTTGATAACTTTTATAGGCACTACTCAAGTCTTGTTGACCATAAACAAAAAAAGTGGGGAAGGTTACAAAGTGGGGTTCCACACTTCCTCCAAGAATCCTTTGTGATAACATTAACTTCTAAGTTGGTATCCATTAGTATATATCAAATCATCCACCCATCAATAAATGCATTTATAATGATCTCCTTATCACATTCGACATCTGCTTAGATACATGTTTCTTATTAGTGTGCATGGTTCAAATGATGATCTATAAGAGGGTTAGTTGTTTGTTATCGTAACCAGTTCTTCAAGAGGGGAATTATGTTTTCATTAAGGTTTAGTTTACATAGGTCTCAGAATCCATACTACCTAGATTCTATTGAGATAGTTTATTTTTACATCTCAATGCACATAGTTGCATTCTTCTCCTTCAAAAATTCAATTTTACCTTATAATTCACATACCAGGGCCATTGTGTCATGCAATACCTCTTTATTTTTTTGAGCATCAGGGTAGTGTTGATCACATGGTTCTTCATGTTGAACCTTCTCTGCAAGTTTAAATGAAATAGGTTGGGAATGAGCACCACTTCATGTCATAATATTTACTTTAGGTCCCATTGGTGGGGTGGTAGGGTGCAGTCTCCACTAAGCACTTGGAATTTTAGAAACATGAATCATCCCAATTCCCTTCTCATTATACTCTTTGGTGATAGTCATATATAATTTGGGGCATTCTTCCAAACAATTTTCATTCTTATAAAAGGCACGAGTTTAGTAAACTAGGCAATTATGTTGATAGTGGTCTAGAGATCCACACTTGTAACAGGTCCTAGGTGGAAAATGACCACACCCATGCCCATTTCCACATCCTCAACCCTAAAAGGATTGACCTCCACCAGTCTTAATTATTAGAAACATAAGTTAGGTCATTACTTCTTGTGTGTCCTGCATGGATCTCATTGATGACTTGATAGTCATTAGTATTATGCATGTACGCATCACATATTTTATAGTATAGTGATACTTTAGCCTAGGTAGCATTGTAGAACAAGGGAAAATTTATTACATCATGATTCTTTTGGTATATCTCTCAAAGACTATTTTGTTATGTCACAAACATTCCTTTGTGGGAAATTATTCATGTTATGGCCCTCTACTTCATAGTCAACATAACATAGGTCATTGTAGGTATCATGAGAATTATTAGATGTTAGTTTCTATAGTTGAGAGGCCATAGTATTAATCTAATCTTGTATAAAGGGGTTGCTCCTCATATCTATACTTCCCACAACTTTGATGCAAAGAGAAAATTCTAGTGCCTCTCATGGGTCAGTAAAGGTCTTTTGGGATAAAGCTTAATGAAATGAAAGCAACAACCCTCCCACAAACCATTGAGTATGTTGTGTTGAGTTAATCTCAAATGATAGTTTTGAAATAATCATTTTGAAATGTGCATCATATTTGTACACACTCTCAGTGAGATATTACTTTATGTCCTTGAAGGCAATGATGCTCTAATACTCAAACTTAAGAATGTCAAAATCCTAAAGTAATGCAGTTTCCAATACTTCATAGTTCACAACTACTTGTTAGGGGTAAAATTTATGTTATCATTTGTGTGCATGATCTAATAAAGTAGTGTAAAATTGAGTATCCTTTCATTCTAAATAATTGATACCCTATAGTTGCCAAATAAGTTCACACTTTTGAAGATGTTCTACCACATTTTTAACACCTCAATATTTAGGGACACAAATCATCATTCATATTACACTATAGGTGCACTTGATGGTTGTAGTGGACCTTGTTATGACATTCATAAACCCTATGATGAAAGTCTACTAACACCTCCAGTACTACTGCTTGATCCTCCTCTAATAGAACTACTATCAGTACTTCTTCTTGCACCTCCTACAGTAGTAGGTATAGCAGAAACAATGGGCATTGATTGAGGTTGATTTAATATGGTTGGGCCTTTATTTTACCCATTATTGATATTAGTTCCACTTTGAATTCTAATTTGAGCCATAGGTTATACTTATAATGTAAAATTTAATGTTAATGGTAGATTATTATGATGAACTTATACTCCCAAAGATTCCTCTACTAGCTCAGATTTAGATTCTTCAAATTCTACACTATCAATATCCTAATTTCTTACAATTTTTTTCGTCAAACACAAATGCATATGATCATACAATGTGGTGGGCAAATTGGGTCTATCTAGATTGGGTTATGCTATCAGTGCTTATCATGGTTCTTCTCTGCATACCTATGCTATTGAAGGGTGTGAGCCTATGGTCAGGGGGTACTCATGCCTTTTTATTATCTTAAAAATTCCTGTGGCACTTCTAGTATCATCCCATTAACCCTTTGGTTTACTGCCTTTCATAGCCCTATGCCTAGCCTCATCATAATTTCACTTTCACAGTTTTCATTGCTTGACTTTCATGTTGAACTCCCAATCTCATACCAATGCATAGCCCTCCATTTTCCCACCAGTCATGCTACTCATGTGTGAGAGAGTTTAGCCATCCATAGAAAATTTCTCAATTCTAGAATCAACCATAAGATTTTTAATCTCTATAGGGAACTGTTTGATATATCTTTTTATGTGGCTCTCTTAGGAAGTTGAACTGTGCTTCTTATAGGCAAGAATATGTAGAGACTATGTATTCAAAAATATAAATTTTAAGCATTACTTTCCACCAAACATCTATTATGTGTTTCCAAATAATTTACAACTTGGACAAGGTTGTCTAATGCTCTACTAACCATGAAGCCTTCCATCCATAATTTCTTGAATAATTTTATGCATACATCAAAATCTAAACATGTAAGAACATGAGTAATTCTACAAATAATGCTTCATACAAAGAATCATATAGATGTTTCTCTATCCATGTACATGCCAAAATTACTGGTTCAAGATATTAGAGCATAACATTTTCTTTTGTTGTACCAATCCAGTGATCAATATTCTCCAAAGAAATCCACTCAACCATTTTCCTACGATCGTGCTAACAACTGAAATGGGTCCCAAAAATGGAACAAAAATGTTTCATTATTTTCCTTTAGTTTATCATGACTTTTCTTGGCATTCCCACATAAGAAGTCTAACTAGCTAGTGTGCAAGTATATCACATGAGAAATAGTCTCGTGCACTCACTAGAAGTGTGCAACTTAAGACCAATTCCCATCAGTTATGCCACACGATGGCATATACATTGAGCTCTCTATACTAAGGTGCTTGAATGGGCACTTAGTTATAACTAAAGTTATCATATTAAATTGAATTATAATAATCCATTCATTCCATACTTAAGCTATTTATCACAAGAAAAGAGATGGGTGTAAATCAAGAAAAAGTAGTACCATTGGTTCCATAACAAGTTTACAAGTGGTATTTCAAAAAAATAAGTATTCCATCTTATTATATATCAATTATCACCATACAAAATTCTCAATGCACATTAGGAACATGACTAAGCTCAAGATTACATTTAAAATATTACCATTATAGCAACAACAACCATTGACTCCTCTTCTAAGTAAAACTAGGGGGTATTTATACATGGATTTACCCCAAACATTATGTTACACTATTAATATCAATAATGATGACTTAAAAAAGACCATTAACAAAAATGAGTCATGGGAATCTGTTATAATGAATTCTTGTTATGTCAGGCCTAATTGCCCCTATATACTCATTATATACTAGATATTTGTGTCGTGTTCCTATCTTCTCGCAGGATGATGCTAGATCCATGCTTGACTACTCTTCTCCAATGCTCATGTGAATCATTTCCTAACCATTTTATCCTTTCATGCCCTTGTCCAAGTCATATTCCAATTTCTTAAGTCTCATGTCATTAGTTACTCTATGTTTTATGCATCCTTGTTCCTTGTGACTTATTTTTCCCATGCCAAGGCCTTCTATGCCTAGGTTTACTTGTATGCTCATATTTCCCATGCTATCTTCTACAAAGTAATTAAAATAAATTGATACAAAATTTGAGGTCCAAAAACATGTTTAGTCTAAACTTTTATCTCACAAATATTTTAATTTATTGATTAGTACTTGGACATTTATGAATATTAATACCTCAATTAGCCATCTGCTTAGTGTTTGATTTCATCCAAGTGCTCTTCCTCCTACTTAGCTCTACTCCAACTATGATTTTGGGCCACATGTTATTATTTATTTTTTCTCTTTGTATAGCTTAGTAATCAATTCATAGATGTTACCTCTAAAGGAAATGTGTCCTTAGATAATAGTATCTCAAAAGGAACCAAGTTTTTTATTTTGAGGTTGTTCATGATTAAATGCTTTAGATTTATCTACATCTTATGTCTGATGTGTTATTTACCCAAGAATCACATCCATAAAGTATCACCGACAAGACAAGGAACACAAATGAGGTGCTTATGATTTCCCTATCTCATAACTCAACATTTATATGCCTATTTTATAAGGCATAAAGTGCTTCCCAATCCCCTTGAATTCTCTTCAACCTAAATGGTTCCCAATTTAACTTGTGGAAATCAAGGATCATATAATTATACTCTCTTGTTGTATACAATGAGTTCCCCTTGTATATGCCTAATTATAATACAATCCTTATTATTGAAATATTTTAGTGTCATTTTAAGCATATGGTTCATCAGTTTGGTTTAGGTATTTATTGGCACTTTTCTCATGTGTTTTCCTTATCTCTTCATTGTAGCCCCATCTTGATCTCTTATTTACATTTATCTCTTTTGTGCTTTTAGCTTAGGGGATTCCCTTTTTTCTCTTTCTCTCTCCTCCCTATTATTCTCTATGTTTTCTTTTGCTTTTCCATTTAGGAGTAATTTGATATTTTGTGAGGTAGGTTTAGTGGGCCACTAAAAATGTATCTATTATTTTTATGGGCCCTTGGCCTCTTTTCCCTCCTTTTTACTTGTGTGGGCCTATTTTGTCAAATTTCCTTCTTTCTCTTTGGGTTAGTTTGCATATCCATAGATCCCTTATTCAAATTAGATAAAACTATATATAAAAGACCTTCTAGAGACCTTTAAAAAAACAAGTGACAAGTGGAATTACTTATCATTTTAAGTCTAGGCAGACTCTACAAATATTTATTTATGTTATTAAGGATTTACTTTCAAAATTTTAGTGCAATCTTGTACCAAAAAAGGATAGTCAAATGTACATGTAGTTGCAACTCCAGGAAGAGGAGGTTAAAATAGTCACTCAAAATCTCTATTTACACTACATAAGAACTATGTGGGGTTTGAATTTAACATGTAGAATACACATCAACAACTCTCTTAAGATTCCCTGACACAAATATTTATCTCCCTTCTCATTTTCATATGTGTTGTGGCAAATTAGGTCAATAAGATAAAAATATGATAATTATACAAATTTAACTACAATTTCTAGAACATGACTATACATGATTCTATAACATCAGTCTATGCACTTTTTAAAAAAATATCATAGTTATAAGTTATTGCAATATATATTTAATGTTACATATTTGATGCCAACACAAACATTAAATATTTGGTAGTAAAAAAAAAAGTGTTGAATCCATCCCTATAGAAGTGGTCCTCCATATATCACACAGAACTTCTCTGCCACTTGCACACCCCTGATCCACTTACAAAATTCCATTTTTTTAGGGTGTGGTCATTTATTACTTAGCTTTACTTTTTCATCCCTTGTTATTTTTTCATTTGTTCCTATTATAAACCATAAGGTTGAATATTTTTTGTTTTGTATCGTCATATTAGTGATCTCCCATGTGCACTTAGTTTTACAATTTCCTTAGTGTCAATATTCTATAATGGCACTATTTAGTAAAAAAAAATGATGAAATTATTACACTTACATCCAACCTAGGGTTTCTTGCCCTCATACCCATTAATGTTTGATGTATTTTAGTTATTTTTAGTTATACAGTGTAGGATTTCATTTCCATATCATATATTTAGAGTTAATCTCCCCTTATTTGCTTATAAATTGTGTTTTTTGCTTAGATTAGCATCATGGTTCATATTAGCAAAATGAATAAAATGTCTTTAATATAAAAAAATATTTTAAATATGAATGATGTGAATTATGTTTCTAGTGATAGGCAAAATGTTAGTGAATGCATTTTAAGAACTATTAAGGCACATATTTTATAAAACTCAAATTCTAATGCAAAAATTATAAATGTTGTTAATTCAGAAGTTAATACCCATGATCTTCCTAGAGATTCTTTTAGGGTGTGTACTTGCATTGCTTCATGTTATATGTTTTTCAATAATTGTTTGTCATCCAAACTAGTTTTCAATAGTGCTTCCATGCTTACTATTAATGATAAGATTCAACCCTTGAATGAACCCCTTAAGAATCCTAATGTGCCTTCCCAAGATAATTTGCCATGATGCATGCAATAGATGAATTACAAAATAAAGTGTAAGCTTTATCTTTAGAGGCTATTACTTCCAATTATAGGATTGATTCTAATGTTGTACATGGCTAACCCATAGTGTGTAGAATATTTAATTCACTTTTACCACATGAATTTTCAATGCCTACATTTTCCTTGCTTGATGGAAGTGAGATCCTCTAATGTCCCTTTTTAAAAATAAAGAAAGTGCAAAGGATGAAGTCGTCCCTCATGATTGGGGTGCCAGAATGAATGAAAAACATCCAAAATAAGTAATTCCATTTGAGGTTTCAAGGGATGCCACTCTTTGAGAAGTCACACCATTTGGAAAAATCCACTTGAAGGGTATTTATAATTGGTAGTTCATGGAGAAAGAGCATGATCAGACTTTATTCAATAAATATTCATATTTGGGAAGTAACTCCAATAATGCATTTGAGGATGAAAACCCTCATTTTTATTTGGACTCAAAGATGAAAACCCTTGATGCATATTGTGGTAAATTTATTTAGGAGTTACACTTGTGCTTCACTTTGATTATTTGACTATTCTTATTTAGAATTTTTGTATAAGACAAAAATAAATAATTCAGTATTTGAAATCAAAAAATTGTTATATCTGATTTATTTTTATAAGTTTGTGAAAATTTAGTAAAAATATCAATGATATAGTTTCCAGTAAATAGGATTTTAAAAAAATACAAATTTAAGTATTTTGATCCTATTTATGGATATTACAGATCATTATTCACATCATAAGTAATTTATAACATATTGTGGTAAATATAGTGCCAATGATATATTTTTGCTTAGATCCTTCCCTAAAAGCTTGATGAGTTATGCTTTGAGTTGGTTCCATATAGTTCCTAGTGGTTCTCTACATACATTTATTGAGTTGGAAGAGGTATTTTTATCATGATATATCAATTAGAAAATGGATCAAGTGATACATTTGAGCATCTCCCCTCTATTCACTGAGTAAAAAATGAACCCATCTATAACCATATATTATGGTATAAGGCTCGTATGCACCAAATTATATATCAACCAACAAAATTAGAGAAATAATATATTTATTATAAGATTTTTATCTATCATCTCTAAGATAAATTGCTTTATCATACTTGTGAATCTTTAAATCATTTTCGTTATGATATTATGATGTTATAAAAGGAGCTTGTACATTCTTAAAATATTAAGCATAATGAGCACACTACTTTTATACTTATACAACTAAAATATCAGTGCTTAAAAAGAACACATATACACCATTGGCTAAGAAAATGGTTAATCCTATAATAAGTCATACTCCTTCCCTTAGTGGATCATGGATAATTCCTCAGTTACAGG
This sequence comes from Torreya grandis, assembly GCA_037957365.1. Classification (NCBI taxonomy): domain Eukaryota; kingdom Viridiplantae; phylum Streptophyta; class Pinopsida; order Cupressales; family Taxaceae; genus Torreya; species Torreya grandis. The sequence goes on along the minus strand of JARHVA010001538.1, from coordinate 696,540 downwards.
ATTATCTAAGTGCAATATTGATAAAAGTGTTTGATTTAAAATTTATTGTATTTCCTCCTATTATAAATTATGACAAATCTTATGCACAAAATTCAATGAGATCTAGAAAACAATGTGCATATCATAGAACTTGTGGACATTCAACTAATAGATGTTATACTCTAAAAGTAAAAATTTATGATCTTGTTAAGAGAGGTGACATTGAGATTCATGAACATCTTAGTAAGATTGCTACATCTCCTAAAATTGAACAACCTATTTCACATGATATGACATCTCTTATGAAAGAGATTCTTAAACAAACATGCATAATAAATAATTTTTTAATAAATATGTACCTAAGAAGGAAGCTCCTAGATAATACATCCCTAAAAAGTCAAATGAATCAATCAAGTTTTCCAATGATCTCACCACTAAGTATGTTTCAAATGCAGAGCCTTTGATCATAAAATTTTATGTAGAGGGACATCACCAAGAAGGATTCATGATTGGTGATGAAGCTCAATCTAATATATGTAGCATGCCTTTCCTTGAAGTTATTGGATATGATATTGAACATTTGACTAAAAGCTCTCTACTAAAAAGTATAACCATGGGATACATATAATTCCCTATATCTCTTGGTCCTAAGAAATTTATCACTACATTAAATGGTATGCCATTTTTGCCTAAGTATAATATGATATTAGAAAATATTTGGTTACAATAAATGAATTTAACATCTAACAATGTAAATGATCATATAACATTTGATTTCAAAAGTGAAACAATTTTAGTTACAAGGGTTAGATAAAATAAAAAGAAAAAAAAAACATCCCAATATGGATGAGGTTACATCTCAAAGTGGGTACTAAACCAAAAATATAATACTAACTATAGTATTCAAGAATCACAACAATCTAAGGAATATTATATCATCATTAACACCAATTAAACTACAACCCTTTTGATAATAAAGGTTATTTACTCAACATTATCTTTAAAATGCTAGTATAGTTTATAATTTATGGTAGAATAATAAAGAAAAATTAAAAATAATATTTGTAATTATTATAATCATTTATAGTTTTTAAAGGTCTTCTCATAATTTCACCTTGTATATAATTTTATTGTATAATAAAATCTAATGGCATGCTAGTGTGGAATCAACGTGCCCACTGCCAAGATCTAAATATTGGTAACTCATGATGGGTTAAAAATTAAGGCAAATGTAACTTTTAGTAGTGAAATTTCACTAATATGGATACCATAAAAAGCTAATGTTTAATTAAATACTGGTGGTTTTCACCATTGTATAAGTAGTTTTACAAAAAAGAGTATCTTGGCATTAAAGGAAGGAAGTGATGGTTTTCACCTAAAGGGAAAATTTTCAAGCAACATCAAAATAATTTGAAGAGATAATTATTTACAACTCGACACATTGCCTTCTCTTAAAATAAATCAAATAATTAATCTTATGTTTTGAAAAAATATCATTTTGAAATTTGATAAAAAATAATATATAAATTGTAGAGTATAAAAACCCTTACTAGTACAAGATTTTTGTTTTTAAAGCTTGACAAAGAGAAAAACTCTCTATTTTTTTCATAATGTTTACAAAGAAAAAAATGGTGCCATGATAACATGATCTCATTGTATCCTTATATTTATTGGTAATAACTAAAAAAATTAAGGGAAGAAAATGTAGGGAGAAAACCCAATATAAACCTTAAACAAAAAATAACATGTGTGGATGGACGTCAACTTTCATCCTCCATTTGGAAAAATGATGCAGTTAGAGAGCAATGCAATGCAGAAAGTAAATAACACAAAGTTGACTTTTGGGGTGGCCATTAATGAATCCAATGACCTTGGAAAACATTATGAAGGTAAGGATTTTGGGTTCCAACTACTTGATGAGTATATTGAGGTCTCTGTAGATATATCCCACCACATAATTGTCCATTTTTTCTTTAGAAGCATTCTTTCTAAGAGTGAATTTTATAGATGGACATGTCAGGTTTAGGATGACTCTAGGGGCTGGAAAATCAATTCTATAAGGGGTTTAGGTGGAGAATATATCTTTGTTGTTATTATTTCCTAGGATTTTTCCTACACAACCCTTAAATATGGCACATGTGTTATTTATGGCTAGGTTTTCTATCTTTAGGGATAGGATCTCAATTTTCATTATGAAGGGTCATCCTAGTCACAATATGTCGTATGGGTTGAGTTCCCCTTTCTCAACCTACTTGTTATGACCTTTTTTCATGAGCTAGCTAGCCAAATGGGTATTGTTCTATGGTGTAAAAGTGACAAAAAAAATTTAGGCCTCTACAACCATCCTAGAGTTTACATTAAAATGGACCTTTCAAAATTGTTATTTACTTTAATTTAGATATTTAGCATAGGATTCACACAAATTCAACTTGTAATTTACCTCAAAAAATATAATGCCTATTTCCATTATACAAAAGATGGACGTTTAATTAGGGAATGCCCTAAGTGAAAAATCAAGCAACATAAGATTGACAAACTTAATGATAATATGTAGGCCACTCACACCTTGGATCAACCAAAATTAAAGTCTTCTCCCTTTAATAACCCTAGCTCCCTTGTTCCCAACCCTAGTCTAAAAAATAATGACACTCAACTTCTCTTTGCTAGCCCAACCCCTAATTCAGTTATAAAAACTCAAATCAATGATATCCATTTTCCTGATATATAAGGTTGTTGGAAAATGAACTTCATCCTCATAAAAAATAAGATACTCTATACAAGTCACTATTGCTATGGGCACCGGGTCCAACATTGAGGATTCACACAAACTAACTAAGGTAAGATTTGATGGTGAGAAACTATCTTGATTAGTGAAATGGGCTATATGAAACACATTTATATCCCTTATCCCTAATCCTAGCTCCAACCATTTCATCTTGCTTGTTAATAATGAGGTTGAATAACCTATCTTTGACCGTGTCCCATGAAGCTCTCTCTTTTCTCATAGAAGGTTCGGGTTCTCACCCTCCCTACACAAATAATCCATGTCAAATAAGTATTATAATATCATCCCTCTAAAGTTATTTTTTTAAGAAGGTTAAAGTTAGTGGCCCACTACTATTGTTCAACCTAATTTTCATTTACAAACACCTCACCCTATTATACCTCTCATGAAGATGAAATAGGAGGTTCATTTATACTCTTACCATCATCCCTTTATTCTCATAGTGTTTCCATAAATGAGGACCCTACCTATAGATGTGTATGGGATATGATATGTGTTGAGTAGCAAACCATTAGATTCTACTCAATTTATTCTCTAATTGTAATGGTATAATGCATTTACCTTTATAATTAGATGAGTTCAAAAATTTACATTGTATATTGGATCCTAGGAGGTGATTTCAACATTGATTTAGAGGTCCTAAATGATCTTGTACAATATGAATAGAAACATAATCTTATCCTTACCTCTGTTAATCCAACTGGCTCTGAAAGTTACTTGTCTTATCATAGGTTCTTACACCTTTAGTTATATAGAAAATTTTATCTCTAAATTTAATCAATATGTCCTTTTTTTTTACTAATTATCCTTCTACACAATCACTCTTCTCATTCTCCTATCAACTTGCACAATAGTCTTGGTTTACTATGCTCCTTCTTAGACTAGGACTCACTAATCACTAGATTCCACTCTTGATTTTGGCTTCCTCAGACCTATGATGTTTTTTATTATCATTATCATGTTCAAAAAGGTCCTATTTGACCTCCCATTTAGTCCACAAGCTTCTCAAATAACTCTTATAACATACTTTACTTCTTGACCTCTATCAAAGGTAGTGATGCTTCTGTATCAAACATGCTTGAGCATAAAAGAGACCAAAACTGGTCTCATTCATCTTCTCTTTCTACATGTTTAATATATTTTGAATTGAATGAATTAAAATAATAGATATAAAATATTAAAATTAATATGTATGAAATATATGGATCTAAAATTTAAATACAAAATTTGTAAATATTGGAAATTAGATAAAAATAGTAAATAGGCTTAAAAATATGTAACGTTGTCTAAAACAAATTTTATGCTCATTATATAAATTGATTGTGACTAGAAATTATATAAAAAGACCTAAAAAATGTGTCTTATTCAAAAATTTAAATTTAAATTGTATTGGGACAAGACTACAGAAGGACATGGCCACACTACAACCTTATCTATTAACTGTGATTGCCTCCTTATTTATTATTGCCTAATTTTAGATATCAGTTTATGTGATTGTCTGTGAGGGTTTAATGATTAATAATGTGTCCTAATCTTTTGTGTGAAAGATTTATAAAACACAAACCCTAGTTATTACATAATAAACACAATAGAGATCAAATGTAAAAATGGCTACTAGGGTAAAGGGAATATCCAATATGCCCTTAAAAAACCTTACGTAATCTGAGTGTTTCCTATATAGCTCAAATGTGCTTCGAATTTATGTAGTTATCCCTCCTAAGGTGAATGTGTGATTCGTTATTATAAAAATATATGAATGTAGCTAGAAAATTTATTTAAATGCTTAAAAATATATTCCCATGACCTACAATAAAATATATTCAAACTTAGCCTATGATTGTTAGAATGCAACAAAATTAAAATTGGAAGAAATAGTACTCTTTTTCTAAATGTGTAGTATAATTTCCAAGTGATTGTTAGATGTGTTTGGATAATCCTTGATATGATTATATAGGGGATTATTTCAAATATTTTTTCTAACCAACCTTGAAAAAAGAGCGGGAGGGGGAAATAAGACTCTTTTGACAATTGAAATTTAAGATTGGATTACAGGGAATAAGGCTGCACTAGTGGATAAGGCCATAGTATGACCCTATCTGACCTAGTGTGAACCTATCCCAAAAAGACAAAAATTGCCAAAAAAGATATGACAAGTGCCTACAAGTATATTAGGGATATATTTATGATTTTATGAGTATTTATAAGATATTTTATATAGTAGTGTATTCCCCCATTAGATATTATAAGTTAGCAGAATGATGAATAGGCCAAGTGAGGTAAGGATGTTAGGATAAACATTATCAAACACTTAATTTTTAATTTTATGTGTCTGTATTTTCCCCCTCTTTATTTTAGTGATGAAATAAAATGAAATTACTAGAGTAAAGTAGATGTGAATATAAATGTGTATACATAATTTGTATTTTGATGCAAAGCTTGACCGTGCAAGATGCCTTATTACAAAACCTACAAAAATACCACTAAAGTAGTTATTGTCCATATTTGAAATTTAAAAATTTGAAACTTGAAATTTGAATTTTTAAAAGAGATCAAGTATACACCTGAAAAAGTATACAATCTAATTTCCCTATAACTTGAAAGTGGAGAATTACTTACCCCTTGTTGAGGCATTTTGAGAAATGTTAAACTTGTGGTGAATTTAGAGTGATCAAGTCTAAATTTGAAAACCCTTGAATTCTCTTGAGTTGGAAATATTATATGCTCCAACTCTCATTTGACCTTGTGTAGAGTAATCTTTAAAATAATTGTAGTGGTGGAACCACCAACCATCGCTTGCTATAGATAAAAAGTGTAACCATAGATATTGAGTGTCCCTAGACTCTAATGTGACCCAATTGAAACTTGAAGATGATTCACACCACTAAAGATGGATCTAGATTCTATTTGAAACTTTTGAACTTAATAAATTTGGTAATGCCATGTAGTAACTTGAACATGAATGAATAACATGCCCCTTATATTGTATTGAATTGATATTAAATGCCATTTGAACTTTTTAACTATTGAAACATAGTTTTGTTCAAAACTTGCTACTTGTAACTCTAGGATTGAGTGCACATACATGTCACATACCCCTATAATCTGAAAATTTTAAATCATGTTGTAAATTTTGAAATTGTATGGTGCCATAAGTCTTAAATTTTATCATGTGGCTTGAATTACAAATATAAGCCCATACCATTCCCCATTTTTGAGATGAGGGGCATAGTCTGAAAATAACTTGTCTCATTATAAAGCATTTATGAAAAATAAAATCATGTAGTAGTATTTTAAATATTTAAATTAGATTGCATCATAGTATTTGAATATAGCATTGAATTTTCATGTGTTAGATAGATATAACATTTAAGCACATAATAAACATGTGCATGATATGTATCATGGCACCAAATTAGTAATAATGCATGATATGAATCATGGAACCATATTATTAATTAATGAACAAGTAAGTAATGGCATATGTTATCACATAATTTGCATATAATATCACACATAAGGCCCAAAGGCCACATGTAAGGGACATGTGAATGTTGCATAAACACAAAAGGCCAAGGGCCACATGAAAATGACATAATGATTTCTTACATGAAAGAATTTTCATATCCAAGGCCAAGGTCCACACACAAAAATTAAGCAAGTCCTAACTTAGAATGAGGTAAAGTAAGAAATAAGCATAAAAAAAATGAGACTAGTCGAGATTAATCATATGTATCAATGCCATTGTTATCAAGTAGCATATTCATGGAACACATGTAAATTATGAGTGATTAGAAAAAAAATTATATAACTTATAGCCCAACATGGTAAAAAGGTTGGGGATAAATACAACATGTTTAATTATTCATAGAGAATGAAGATATGCCACCAATTTAGCAAGGCTATTGGGTGATAAGGGAAACTCGACATCAAAGAACCATGTGAAATTATGTCATGTATCACACTCATATAACATGTAAAAATTAGTGTGTATCAAAAATTTAAATATACCTACTTCCTAACATAGAATAAATAATATGTAAGTAAATAAGCTAGCAAATTAGACTAGTCTAGATCAATCATATGTATCAATGTCATTGTTATCAAGTAGCATATTCATGTAACACATGTAAAGTATGAGTGATTAGTAAAAAAAATTACAACATATAGTTCAATGTGGTAGAAAGGTTATGGATAAATACATGTTTAATTATTTACAGAGAATGAAGATATGCCACCAACTTAGTCAGGATGTTGGGTAATAAGGGAAACTCGACATTGACGAACCATGTGAAATTATGTCATGTATCACGCTCATATAACATGTAAAAAATAGTGTGTATCAAAAATTTAAATACACCTACTGCCTAACATAGAATAAATAACACGTGTAAAGAAGTAATCTAGCAAAAAATGAAAATGCTTTTTTAGGTCCTTATATTGATTTTTTTTAACATGTTTGATTTTTTTTAATTTTTGACAAATATGAATTTTTTTTCTTTTTGAAAATATTTAAAGAGGCGATAAGAAGCAATGACTTCAAAAATAGAAGAAACTAGGAGGAATTATAATTATCTTCAACAAGATGCTAAAGTATAAAGTGGTAAGAATGAAGGTAAACCATGTGCCCCCAATGTATGTGTAAATGAGTCATAGCAATTTATCTCAAATGATTAAGATAGACAATAATGTACATGTTCCTCATGGTTAAGAGAGATGGGATTATGGAAGTATAGCGAAATCCATAACATGATAGGTATGCAATAGTAAACAAGAATGAGTATTGAAATCATCTATAAGATAGTTGTTTTGAATTATTCGAATTGGTTTGAAAATCAAGAGGTAAGTGCCCAAAGTGAAAATAAGGCCAAGGGATGGAGGATGCTTGGATAAGGGATAATATAATTAAAAAGGAACTAAAATCATAACACCTATGTACAAAGGGAAAATACAAGTAGTTAATCTATAACTTTATTAGAGGAGAGTTCCCATGGAATTCTTGCATAAAGGGCATATCCACTTGTTTCATTTGTGATAAACCTATGATTTGAATAGGATGCCTATGTATATAGATTTATAATACATTAGACTATATTATAGGTTAATATGATAGTTATCAACTATAACTGTGTGAAATTTACTTTATAGAGAATTCCCCATGCTGTGTTCTTATTATAATTATGTTGTCTTTTGAAATGGTGATCATTGCACTATCTTGTGTAAATGTTAGAGAAACATAATTAGCACTCAATATATCTCTCATTGATTGTTTCCATGATTTTCTAAGGATTGTGTTGTATTTATCTAAATTAGGATCAATGTGCAATAATGTTGAATATGATTTAGAACCAAGTGTGATTGGTAATGTGATAGAACTAATGCAATGCTTTTGTTATGTAGATCTATCGAGATGTTGTGTATCATAGCCAAGATATCTAAGAAAATCTACACTACATATATTGGATTCTTGTAAGTAACTAACTATAATATTAGTGCCTTGTTTACCATCCATAATTAGTTTCATAACAAGAGGCTCTAGATAAGAAGAATGCTATTTTTCTACTTCTTTTGTATCCATATTTATAGGTGGAAATTTATATATTGACACTTGATTTAAAATGTTTTTATTGATGTTGGGCCCCAAATCCATCTAAGTATAGGATATCTGCCAACACAAAATACACTTGGGCATGAGGTAATCATTTGTTATGATTGTTGTTTTATCATCTTGTGGTGTCAGCTGATAGGTGGCTAACCTGATCCCTTCTGACTCAATCATCATTAGGATGTGGGTGCATGGGATAATCTCAACACAATGGAAATAGGAGAGTGAAGCCAATGAAGTGATTGCATGTAGCACTAGCTTAACACCCAATGTGATCCTTTCACCTTGGCACTAAGATATCCCTAAGTGCTATAAATGTAGAATTTAATCATGTTAGTAGAAGGGGAAGTTAGAGTAGTGAAGATCTGTAAGATTATTTATGTATGTTATATTTGATTTTATCTTAGTTTTGAGTATGTATGCCTTGAAGGCTCATCATTGTAATGCCCAAGATCACCCATGAGCCTCTAGGCCTTAGTAGCTTTAAGACGAGCATTTGATCAATTTTTACTGATATAGATATGTATTTGAACTTTGTTTATTGATGAGTGGATTTTCACAATGTTTAAAATAGTTGTAAGGTTTAACTTTATATTATGAATGCTAAGTCCCAATGATATTTTAACCTAACTCATTCATGGAATTCATTTAGCTCGTGATGACATCAACACCCTATATAGGAAATGCTATAAGTATAGGTAAGACCATGTGCCTCATAATGATACCTATGTTAAATCACTATCCTAAACCTAAGTCCCTAAAATAAGTACCCCATTAAACCCTCCAAATTCATAAATGATGTTAAGCCAAGGAAACTAAAAGATTACACCCATGAAGCTATAAAACCACAAAATATAGGCTTGCACCTAACAGACAGTCGAACCCCCCTGGTAATGGATTACACCTATGAAATTGTTATTATCGTCACACTAGACAAAGTTATTAAGAAATAGATTTGTGCTATGACACAACTAGCCCAACACAAGCCCTAGTCCTTTTTCCAATGCACTTCGAGTGAGTACATAAGGATGGTGCCTTATGTGAAGTGATGCCAACATGGTCGTGTGATAAATGTTGATCACTACAGGATTAGTCAAGGCTTGTACCATGTTTTAACAACTCTAGATTTGACTTGGACATCTAGATAAGTGCCTAATAAGGCCTATGACTTAAGACACCTACTTTTTACTACATTTTGGTTCTATTATTGAGACATGTTGAATTTTGTTGTTGTAAGGGTGCACCAGAATGATGCTCTAACTCTCCTTAGAGAACATCAAGTGTTGGTTGGAGCAAGTAGAAGATAACTTTGTGTTGAAGCATCCAACATATAGTAGGTAGAAACCAAGGAAGTGGGTCTAGACCTATCTATATGATGCCCTATATGAGGTATTATTTCACAAACTACCAAAGCAAGTGTACTGATGGCTGGATATTTACACAACAGATAAAAGTTGAAGCTATGGTAGTGCCTTGAGTGGATGAAATAATGCTTAGAAAGGATTGATAAATTAGATGCCACTTAGAATAGAACCATATACAAATGGTGGCAAGGGTCACTAATTAGATATGTTCTTAAATTTATAGTATCGACATACTCCTGCCCTGAAGAAGCATAATATCAATTCTTGCATGAACTTAGAGGTGAATTCATAAGAAAGTTTGGCACCAAACTTAAGAAGTTAATGGTGGATTATGAATTTGAATTGTAAATATGGAAGGCTAAAGTACTCTCACATATGATTAGCATAACGGGGAATAAATAGATGTGTAGGTGAATCATAATGGAAGGGAATGAGAAATTTAATACTTGAGAGCTCAAAAGATAAGTTTATAATAAAAGGAGGTGTTGGGTGATGGGAGATATAGAACTTGGAAGTGATGAGAGGACCTATAACAAGTAGGAAGGGCATGAGGAAGGATCTCTTGAATGGAAACAATGCTTAGAGGAGGGAAACCTTGAAGTCGTAGAACAAGCTCCATAGTTGATAGGTGAAGAAAGCTTGAGGTCCCTACAGAATTTGACCATTAGAGATGTGCTAGATGTACTTTCCCATTTTTGACCTATGATATGAGATTATACACTAGATTCCCCATAGGAAGATAGAAGATTGATAACTAACCCCATTGCCAACTTAAACTTTGATCATTTTGTAGAGTTGGACCATAATTATATGATTGAACAAGTTATTCCTTATGAGGAACTAAGTGAGGATACCTATAAAGCTTGGGGTGTTATCCCAACTATATAGAATGTAAGTGCAAATATTCTAGTCCAACCAATGTCAATTGCATAGCTTAGGCAATAGCCTAGAAGAAGTGGCCCCATGCCACTAGTCGGTAGTATAATTCCATTGTCTCCCATGATGCCAGTGATAATGATAGGACCAATGCCTAACCTAGTGGTTGGATGCATTAGAGGACCACTACCAAGACAAGTACCAAGGGGACAAGCACCTCATATATCAATATCTCCCCTACCCTAGATTTATTATGAGATGGTCATGCATTTGTTTGAGTATTGAGGTGTAGAGAACACTGTAGAGCATGTGCTTAAGTGTGAAATATAATGGTATGCTTGAAGAATAACCTAGTCTAAGTACAAGGCAACCTAGTTTGTGACAACCTTGATTAATCACGCCCATATTTGGTAAAGGAAGTTTGGTCCTAACCAAGCTATGGTTGATTATGACACCCTGAAGGAAGCCTTCTTGAAATAGTTTGATATACCTGTGTTTGAGCAATAGAGCATTGCCATCTCAAGGATATTAACTAGGGATTATCAAAGAGAATGTGTTTATATAATTCTAGATTTAATACTCTTCTTTCTAAGATCCCTTATGATATTCACCCCTCCCAACATGTATAATGGTTCATTGGAAGATTGTTAGTACCATTCAGAAGGGCATTATCCATGAAAACATTCACAAACCCTTGAGAAGTGTTTAAATACTTGCTTAGAGTTGAGGTGGTCAGGAGTGTTGATACAAGAATTAGCCCTTTCATGGAGGCATAGATTATGTCTATGGATTCCCAAATACAAAAGTTGACTGCTAGTTCATCACAAGATGCCCAAAGTAGGTTATGGTTCATGTAATGCAAGACAAAATGCCATAATAAAAACAAATACCCTTGAAGGAATTTGCGTACATTACTTCTCAGTTGTGAAGTTGTCATGAGGTGCATGATTTTCACAAATTCCCTCTATTTCAATGTGCCAGTTAGGTCAGCACAACCACTTATTATTGATTATATAATGCCTATACCCATAGCATGATTGATTTCCATGTAATCAATGAGATGCACAAAAACATGGGGAGAGGTGCACGGCAGGTAATGCCAATAGTAAGAGGGCATGGAGCCCAAGGAAATAGGGGATATAACTAGTATAACATAGGATATAGGATATAAATATGTGTTCTAAGGTGAGGTGTTGGACATGGTGAGGAAGGTTCCCATCATGATCATGTTATAAGTGTGGTTCAACCGAACACTATCAGCATGACTATGCTATGCATCTAACATGTGGGTATTGTCAAGGAACACACAAGGTTGAGGAATGCCTCAAATTATACAAAAAGTTGGCCCAAAGTAGGTCTATCATAAATAAGGGTGAAAGAATGATCAGGCATGAACATAAAATAGAGAAATAGACTCCAAAGGTGCAACTAGTCTGCATGGAGCCAATTAAAGTGTAGGAAAATACTCAAAGTGGGCTCACTAATCAACTGCCAGTTGTGCCATTATCAGAGTTATGAATAAAATATGGGGAGCTGAGCCACATTGATCACATAACATAGACTTAACCCAAAACTACACCTTATCTAGACCTTGCATGCCAAAAATACATATTATAGCAAGTTATGAGTATGATCCATAACTTGTAAGGAGAGATCCAACTAGCACAAGATCTAGAGGCATAGGATGTCACCTCTCACCAAAAGTAAGATGGTCACAAGGCTAAAGTATAAAAACTAATAGATATTTTACACCTCCTAAACTAGAAGGGATGTTGTCCCTATTAAAGAATATGATTTTAGAATATGTAGGGAAGCATTCAGTTGAAGTTGTTGCACCATGTATGGAAAGGGAGTGAGAGGTCAGGCATACCCAGAATGGAGAGTATGACCAAGAACTCTTGGTGAATTCCACCATTGATGTATGGTCTATTTGTGATATCCTTATTGACACAGACACCAAGGTCAATATCTTGACCAAGAATTCATGGGAAAAGATGGGTAGGCTAGTTTTGAGGCCTTTTCCCCATGTACTCTTTATGTCCAACAAGACCCAAGAAAAAATGATCAAAATTATAAAGGGAACCATTATAGATATTATAGATGTTGAATTCCATGCTGACCTCAAGGTAATCAAGTCAGTAGAACAAGATAACTATCTAGCATTTCTAGGAAGGCCATGGTGTTATGCAAAAAATGTTGTTATGTGCTTCAAGAAGTGATATATGACCTTTAAAAATGGCAAGGAAATGGTATTGATTCCCATCTAAAGTGACCAAGGACCCCTTATGTGGAGAGCATTGATCTTGAAGATGAGATTAACCATATATAGAACATCATAGTGTAGGGCATTGATAATCTCAACCCCATTGATCAAGGATTAATCTCTTGGGAAGATGGGTAGTTAACCTTAGACACCACTGATGTTGCTTGAAATCAATATGCTAAAGAGGTTTATGAGGACACTAGGCATAGATACCACTTATTGCACGTAAAGACACTAAAGCTTGTGAGGACTAGGTGGGTTCATATTGATCATACTCTAAAATAATGGGTCCCTTGTGATGAGAATAAAGGAAATAAGGTACTCCATTTGAGAAAAGGTAAGCTTGCAATGCTCCCAAAATTTAAAGGGATCAACTCAATGGAAAGGTGTGCCCATGATCTTAAATCATGCATCCCCAAAAAAATAGAATGGGTGCACTAGTGTATACATTGAGAATCACTATCATAAATTGGTGGGTAGTGCAAAAGTCTAACTTGCCAACCTAACAAGAGGTGAAAGCAACCATTTACACTACATTTGGGAGAAGTAACAAGGACTTGGATATATTGGCATATTCCAGTGACTCTGATCCCTTAGCACATGTGCGTCTATGCAAAGAAACATGGATTGACTATGGTGTGACTACCCTAAAGAACTTATGGGTGTAAACCTTTTATAAAACTCTAAAGACATGGGTGCGAACATGTATGTGTTCAATGACATGAACCATGAAAGAAACAATTGGGATGACCTTAAGGATAAGTTTGTGCACACCTTCTCCTTTTCTTCATATAACTTAGATTTTATTGAGCCACTGTAAGTAATTTATAGGGTATTGTTTGAGGACACCATAATCCTCAAAGAGTGCCTAAAAGACATGTTCAGGGAGAAATGGATGGCGCTCTTGATTTCATTTAAATAACAAACACTCAATAATGACTTGAGTGAAGAATATTATGAAACTTGGAAGGAGTGCTACTAGAAAACTCTGATAGGCAAATGAAAGCTTATACACCACATAGATGATAACTTTCCCAACAAAGAGGACCCACCCCATATTTGCATAGAGATAACTAAGGGAACTCATCAAGTCAAGGAATCACACTAGGAAAAAAATGAACCCTACCATTCACCACTAAAGACCATCAAAGTGTACATCAATGTATAAGGAGAGCCAAAGATAGATACTCTGGGCACCTATTGGTCTAACATAAAACTGACACACATCATAGATCTCTTGAAGGAGTTCCAAGACTTGTTCCCCTAGAATTATCAAGATATGAAGGGCACCCACCCATCCATTGAGGAGATGAGCATAAAGTTTATCAATGATGCAAGATCAGTCAAGAAATGCCCCTATAAGATGAATCCTAACCTTCATGCCAAGGTTAAAATAGAGATCAACATAATATTATTTGTAGGAGTTATTTACCTAGTACAAGAGTTTGAGTGGGTAAGCTTGATGGTGATAATAATCAAGAAAGATGGTTGCATTCACATTTACATCAATTATATATTAATAAATTCCACCTACATCACTGACCCCTTCCACATTCTATTCACTGATGAAGTCCTGGACAATATCATAGGCTATGAAATCTACAGCTTCACTGATGGGTTTTCTAAATACCACCAAGTCTAGATTAAAGAGGAAGACAATCCCAAAATAACATTTACAATTGAATGGGGTTACTTTAATTATAACATGATGACCTTTGGACTCAATAATTCACTAGTCATGTTCTCTAGAGTGGTGATCATTGCATTTAAAGACTTCATCCACAAGTTATTCTAGGTATAATTAGATGACTAGATAGTGTATGGCCTCATGAAGGACAATTTTGATAACATGCACATAATGTTTGAAAGGTGAATACAAATTTATATATACTTGAACCTAAAAAGTGCATCATTATGACACCCTTTAAAACCTTACTCAGGCACATCATCTATAAATATGGTCTTGTCATCGATGCCATGAAGATTATGATAATCATTCAACTCCAAACTCCTTCTACATAGAAAGATGTTCACACATTTCTTTTCCACTGTGGATATTATAGAAATTTCATTAGGAGCTATACAAAGATTACAACATTGCTAGAGGATCTCTTGCATAAGGATGGCCCATTCTATTGAGGTGAAGCACAAGAGGATGCATTTAAAACTTTAAATCTCAAGTTGGCTAGTACACCTATTTTAAAATTTCTCAACTAAATGAACCCATTCCTCATCCATGTCAATGCATCTAACTCTATAATTGGTGCAATCCTGATGCAGTCTAGTGAAGGCAAAATAGATCACCCATCTCCTTTACTAGTAGAAAATTGATGAAAGTAGAGAAAAACTATACCACAACTAAGCATGAGGTGTTTTCCATGGTATACACCCTACAAAAATTTAGACAATATTTTTTGGCAACCCCATTCATATTTTTCATAAACCATGAGGTGCTTGAGTACCTCATGAATAATCCTATTCTCCATGGGTGCATTTGTAGATGGATCATTCTATTCCAAGAATTCTAGTTCTTAGTTGTCATCAATCATGGAAAATAGAACTTGGGGCCAGACCATTTATCTCATATAGACTCCAACAATGTAGTAGTGCCTATTGAGGATGATATTCCAAATGCATAACTTTATAGAATCTAGCATGCCCTTGAGGACTTGGTAGAGATAGCTACTTTCCTAATATCTAGATTTGCACCCCAAATAATGACAACTAAAGAAAATAAATAGCTAATAGATTACACCATCCCTTTTTATCTCATTAATGGGGAACTGTACAAACTAGGATGAGATGAAATCCTATGCCGATGTGTCTTAGAACATGAAAGGGACTCCAGTTTACATGAAGAGCACAAAGGGGTAGTAGGAGGCCACTACATAGGAGACACAATGAAATGTAAGGTATTGTAATCAGGATTATGGTGGCCAAGTCTATTTTAGGATGTAAAAGATTATGCCAAGGTATACAACATATGCCAACACACAGGGAAACCCAACTACTAGTATGATGCCTCTCATCCATATTCTTGCTTAGGCACCATTCGATAATTTTTCCATTGACTTTATTGGACCAATTACTGCTTCAAAATGGTGCATAGGGGTGAGATACATTCTAATAGCCACTAACTATTTCACCAAGTGGGTTGAGGCTATGCCATCCAAAAACTACATAGTCACCATAGCCATAAGGTTCACATGGGAGAACATCACAAAGCCTCTATGGATGCCCACTTAGCTTGACTAGTGATAGGGACACACACTTCATTAATGAAACTATGTAGATCTTGTTGATAGAACACATGGTGACACATCATAAAACAACACCTTATCATCCCCAAGTAAATGACATAGTTGAAACATTCAAAAATATCTTAGGGACATGCCTCATAAAGATATGTGATGTTGGTCACAAATATTGGGATGATAGAGTGGTGGTAGTGCTATGGGCATATTGAAAAACCTACAAGCACCAAAATAAAGCTACACCATTTCAACTAGTGTTTGGCACGGAGGTTATTCTATTGATGGAGTACCCTATTTCATCATTATGCATCATGTAAATTGGTTGATTAGATAACCAAGAATCATTGAATACAAGACTAGAGGACTTAAAGTGTTTAGATGAGGTGAGTACCCAAGCCAGGTGGAGCTAACAGATAGAGAAGGTATGCTATAAGCTCTAACATGACAATCATATAAATCATAAGGTGCTAATAGAAGGGGCATTAATTTTTCTCTATCACTCCAAGTATATCAAGCACCTAGGCAAGCTACAGATAAGGTGGATAGGCCTATATGTCATACACAACATATTAGAGACTAACACATGCAAGATGCACATGTTGTTGGGTGAGATGTTCCTTAGGCATTTCAATTCCAATCAATTAAATCCTTATAGGTAATAAGATGGCATTTGTGCCATCAGACACTGGCTCCTCGATCATGAGCCAATGATATTATATGACCAGAATAAATTTTCTCACAAGCCAAACAAGTTCCTTTTATTATTGTTGTTTTGTATTTTTTGAAGTGGTGAGTAAATAAGGAGCATGTTGAGGCTACTAGTAAATTTTTTTATAGCACTTTCATGCATAATTTCAGCCATATGAGTTAAGCACAGATGCTCCCCAAGTGCTTGAGGCTAGACACCTAAGTTATGGGTGCGTGAAATTTGCTAGATTCAGACACAAGGTGCACCAAATATTCATGCACAAGATTCAAGAAACAAGGCATTATTAGGCCTAAATAAGGGTTAGTTTGACACTTCCAAGCGTAATACCAATTAGGTGAGTTGAGTGAGGCTATTTTCTAAGCAGTCACAACTAGACACCTAAGTTTCTAAATAGCACCATATTTAGAGCATATGCGAACCAAGAGAGGCACATGAGATACAAGTGCAAAAAATATAGAGTGAAGATGCACAACATGATTATGTGCAAGAGATCAGATGAGAGTGTCACACTGGAGGGCTAGTGCAAGGGATTTGTATGGAATAGGATAATCCAAGGCAAAAATTGAAAAGCATAGTGAAATCAACCAAGATAGATAAGCATGCTTGAAATAAAAGCACAACATAAAGAAGAAATGGGACCAAGGAGGATAAATCACATGCATGTGAGGCACTATGCCTATGTTTCCATATTGGAGGTGAAGGTCATGCCAAGTGAACAAATCACAAGAAAAGATCATCAAGATAAGCTGGAATCCACCCAAATCAAGGTGGGAAGTGACCATTTGAACTACATTTCACTTCACCAAAAAGTCATTAGAATAATTTAATGAGGTGATGGTGAAGGCACAAAGATATATATTGAATGCACAAATGATAGTAGATTTTTTTGGATTTCATGGGTCATAGTGAATCCTAAGGAATATAAGCACCATCACACCACTAATTAACTTCAATTAAGGTGGTAGATGAGAGTAGAGGTCTAAAATAGTGAAAATCTAATTATTTTTTGTTACAAACATTGTGATAATTTGAATTTAGAATAGAAAACCGAAGAAAAACCAATAAACTAGAGAGTTGAAGTAAGGAGCCCCTGCTATAGTGAGACTTTTAACATGCTAGATGCCAAAAGTGAACAGTTAAGTAGAAAATCAAATTGCCTTATCTATAATATTGGAGTAGAGAAGTAAGGGGCATAAATTATGTATTAACTAGGTAGTTAAAAAAGTTAGAGTGATGTTGAGGCCACCATTTATGGCACATAAAGCTCAAGAGATGAAGACACAGTTGCGGACCTCATGATTATGAAAATCACCAACAAAAAATTGAAGGCTTCAACAAGATAACCATACTATGTTTCAACACCAAAATGTTTAAGATGATGGAAAAGTGGATGAGTTTAGGTCCACAATAAGCATATAAAAAATCCAAAAATGTACAAGTAGTAGCAGAAGCCACCATCACAAAAATAGTAGCATCACTAGTAAAGGGAGTAAGCATCACCAAAGTTAATCCAGAGGCACTTGAGAAGATGTCATACCAGGATATGTAGTTTCCTGAAAAGGTCTTGATGGGATAAAATTGGGCATCATTCATGTACAATTACCACCTAAAAGAGTATAAACACTACACTTCAAGTAATGTACAATACCTAGTGCAAGACTGGGTGGTAGATACAAGGGCAAAGATTGAAGCAAGCATGCCATTATTTGATGTATCCATCTAAGACAAATTAATAACCACCAACACAACTCAAATCTATGAGTTGTTATGTTTTAAAAAGCTACAATAATTTATATAGTTCCTCCTTTCACACATCCACATGGACCAATTCTACTTTGTAGGGAGGTGCATGAGGCTATCTTTAAGCCTTATTGGTCGAATCACTGGACTCTTAGACTCTAGTGTAGACATATACCCAATTATGATGAATGATGGTGAAGTGGAAAGGGTCAAAAAACTCCTAGGTTACTACAAAGTTAGTTTCACATTCCTAATCAAAGACATTATTGATCCCAAGATGAGGGTAGATGCACACTTGGTGAGTTCAAAGTTGTGTCATAGTGGTTGGTGGATGGATATTACAAAGACCTACTTATACATCACCTACCACATGGTATAGAGGGTCAAATTTAACATAACCATGTTCATAGTGGAGGATATGATAAATAATGTGCTTGAATGTCAAACAATGTGAGAGACCTTTAGGTGGGGCTCCATGTTGATACTAATTATGATGGAGGAAATTGACATGCTCGATGGTAATGAGGACATCCTATGGGTCTTCCTAGTACATAATGACTCTTTAACACTAAAATACCATAATTATACTTTCCACCCTTCCTTCACTTTGAAGTAAAATTACTGATTAATGGGATGGTGTGTATGGTATATAGAAGCATTCAGAGAGGAATGATGCATTCATGAGAAACTTCCCCAAAGCCTAGTTGGAATGGTGACTTTCACCATTATGAAACACTTTTAAGTAGTACAACTAGTGCTCAGTGACAATAACTATTGTGGTTGGCTAAAACTTCCTTATACATTTTTATCCAAGTACTTTAGAGATATGTTGAGAAGAATCCCCAATGCACAGTAGGTCGACATCTTAGTGAAGGTTGTGGATGAATAAATACATAGGTTGAGGCACTAATATGTGAACCTAAGAGGAAAACCAACCAAATATGAGGAAAATGACTTAGATGGCACCAACATCTATCCCCTCAAAAGAGAATTCATCCCTGGGCACATCCATAGGCTCTTCTATGAGATGAATCCATGGAAGAAGGGTGCACACGTGGACAAAGATGATGACCTCCCCCTTTGGGTCAGCAAAGAAAGATATTTAACATTAGTGTCATCGATAAAATTCCCCTATAAGAAGTGGAAATAAAGCTTAGAGGAAATATAAGAGCACATTTTATTGAAGATCACCTTGAGTGATGAAGCCACTCCCTCTACACATAAGAAGAAGTGTGTGGCCTTCATGCCAGGGATTTCATCACCCAAGCCAAGGGAGAATAAAAAGAAGAAGTCCAAGGGGATAGTGGAAATTCCCATGATAATTGTTGTCTCCTAAAAATAATATTCATTTTTGGAACAACATTTGAATTATTTTGGTTCTACAAACCAAAATAATATCTTCCATTTTCAAAATGTGTTTTAAGTATTCAGATTTCTCATTTTCAGAGTTTCTCAAAAAATCTACAGACTTCTACAAGAATTTTCATCAGCAAACAATCAAAAATAGGTTCAACATTTGGTACATCCTTTGGTTCAACTTCAAATAGTTCAAAGGAAGGTTCAATCAAGCGGTTCAACGATTTCATCAGTTGGTTCAAAGGCTTGGCACGCTTCATTGAACCTTTGAAACGGTTCAACAAAGGTTCACCGACTAGGTTCAAAGGGTTGGTTCAAAGCCAAGAGGACTTTTCTGAAGCACAAGTGTCCTTGCAAAGGACACTTCACCAACCAAAGCACTCTTTGACTTTTTCCAAGACTTGACTCCAAACCCACGGGAATTTCACCCAGACGTTTTACCCGGGGAATTTCACCTGAAAAAAGCCTAGGGAGAATTTGCGAAGGGCCGATAGACTTCGAAGAATCATTTCTCAGGGCCCAAAGGGGCAAAGTGCAATCTAGGAAAGTGCCAAGTGGAAGATAAAAGAAGACCAAGGGATGACGCACCTGAACACATCAAATTCAACACAATCAACTAGCCGTCGAAAACACAGTGACGGGCATGAAAACATCAATTTTAGAGACAACAAAATAGCCACTGATCCTTTGATTCATAGAATATAATACATTCACAATTATCAAGGCCAAGACCAACAGAATGTGGGGAAGAAGCAAAACAACAAATTAAATCCAGGGCCAGATTTAATTAGCTAAATAAGGAGGAACGATGAAGATAAGATCAGATTGCCAGGTGGAACATTGGAAGTTACAAACTTTCAATACGTGTGACTTATTTCCTTGCATTGATAAAATCAAATGGGAAAAGTGTCCCTAAGTTCTAGTGTGTCTCCTTAATAGATTTCAATGCAAATTGATGTATTATTTGTTCCCAAGTCCTTTGAAGATACTATATAAGGGATTTTCTTCTATTGTAACAAGGATCTTTTTTTTGATAATCTGAACGAAACTCTGCCAAAATTGAGAGGCAACATTGAGACTTTATGCTCAGTCTATTTATCATATTTTGTTAATGAAAACAAGGGACTTTTTCAGACTTTGTGCTGTGATATCTTATTTGTTTCATTGATTCAATAAGCAGAATTAGTTAATTTGTCAAGAAGGTGTCCTGAAGAATCAACTGTGGAGAGACTTTGCGCCCCCATAGATGCCTTCAGTGTGTTTGTGTTTTCATTGTTGTGTAAAGAACTTTGGAAAAACTTTGAGCTTTCATTGTTCTTCGTATATCACTCTTGAGTATTTCATGTGCAGACTTTGCGCTCTGTCTTGATTTGCTGGTTACCATACTTCAGTCATATTTTACTTTTATTTCCAAGAGTATAATTGTGGTTGGTTGAATAGTTCTTTTGAAAGAAGAGGAGTGTTGTCTATCATTCTCTTGAGTTCTTCCTTTGTTTTGTACACATCATCTCTGAAAAGAGAGAGATGGCTGTCTGGTCCTACCCTTGAGTACTATTTTTTGTTCATATATATACATAGCATATCCATAGGGAACCTCCCCTTGATGAGAGGAGAGAGAAGTATCCTTCTAATGTTATAAACTTACACATTAGGATGACTAATCTTCTTTCTTTGGCTGATAAGACCTATTTTGTTTACTAGTACGTTGATAGACAAAATAATCAACCAATAGTTTTTGGCGACTCTGCTGGGGATCTTGAACAAGCAGTCCCTACCCTTATCCATTATAGAGTTTGGTGACTCCCATATGGGTCTTACCCACTATCATTATAGCCTTATTATCTCCCTCCATCCTCCATATCCATTACATCATCTGGTCTGCAAACTAGATCCACTAGGAAAGACAAGCAGTTTGAAGCCTCAAGCTCTAGGCTGAAGCAGGACCAGTCCTTTTCCTTTCTTTTGTTTTAAATCTAGAAACTCCATGCTACACAAGAAGCCAGAGATCTAAGGGTGTTTTTGACCCTGTGTTTGAGTTGGCACAGTAGAGCAATTTTGATCTATATCCTCCACCACCTTTCCTTCAACGATTTAGGAGTCTTCCTCTTGACCTTATCAGGTCACCAACACAAGGTAGAGCTTATTTTCTTGCTGTTAATAGAGCCCTGCCTATAAATATTACACCCAAATTTGTTATCCCCACCTTTTAGCACCCTATAATGGCAGTTCAAGGTCCCTGGGGTAATGCTTTTGGCCCTCTCAATCTTACTCCTCCTCTACATGAACTTCCACGCAGTTCTAGGAAGAATTTCTTGAAATTCCATGGTGATGGGAAAGTTCATCCTGATGAACATATTGCAGCATTCAGTATAGCTTGTGGAGTAATTGGGGTAGAATTTGAAGATGTAGTAGTTAGGCTTTTTGTTGAAACACTACAAGGTCCTGCTGCAGATTGGTTTTATCATTTATAGGCTCGATCTGTGACTGATTGGAATACTTTGAAAGATAAGTTTGAAGCCAGATTCAAACTTGTAGAAGATTCACATACACTTTTGGCTCAACTTACAAAAATAAAAAAAGAGCCACATGAGCCTATGAGAGACTTCATAGCTAAGTTTGACAAGTTGAGAAACAGAATTCCTATGATTGCCAGACCTATAGCTGAGAATCTCAAATGCTTTTTCATTAATTCTTAGCCACCAGAAGTTAGTTTCCTCTTGAGACGTGCTGGCCAAATAGATCTCGAGGCAACTCAACTTTTGGCCACTAAAGTAGAAGATGATCTCATATTAGCATGGAAAATAAGAAGAGATCCCAATAGAAATAGAGCTTCATCATCATCTGAATTTGCATCTACAAACACCACAAATCTAATGGTGCAAAAATTAGCAAATGAGCTCCTTGCTCTCAAAAATCAAATGGCTCAAGGAATGTCTTCTGCTCCTACATACATAAGAACATTCCCAAATCAGTCATATCAGGACAATGTTACTAGAAACCAAGGACAAAAAAATCATCTTCCTCCTCCATAAGGAAAACTTGCTTTGGAAGCTCCTCCAACTAATTCAGCAATGGGATATCTTGAGACAGAATCAAATTTTTTTTATCAGCCTAAATTATATCAAGAAAATGATGCTAATATCATTGAAGACAGTCAAGAAGAATTAGCTGGTGACAACCACATTAGTTTCTTGAATTATCAGGATGAACCCGAAAGTAAAGGAGAAGCTTCAGATGGATCATATGCAGTGTTTACTAGATCTAAGAACCAATCGGTCCAACAGGCTGATAAAGGAAAGATAGAAGAGCAATCACAGCTAGCAGTCATAATTTCCAAGCATGGATCAGTTTTGCCCTTTCAACCAAAAGATCCAGTAATCACTCAAAAGGTAAATACATCTATTGCGCCTTCCCCTTCTACTTCTAATTCGCAAACTAGTATATCACCCGTCCCTTCTAAAACTCAGAAAGCTGAAGTACCTATCTCTGTACCTAGTTCAATTTAGACATTTGACATAATTGATCATGTAAAAAAGACAAAAATACAAATGTCTAAATTTGAGTACTTGTAGTCCAATCCGAATCAACTGAATAAGTTGGTCCAATATGTTAAAAATCAGACCATCCCTATAGTGCAAAAGGCCAAAAAAGTGACTTTTGATTCCCCAATAAATACACCTAGTCCAAATAATCTGATTATTACTCCTCCAGTTGCTTTTGGAAAAATAGAACCCTTCTATGTTTCCCTGTTAATCAATGGCCACAAGCTAAGTAATTGTATAATAGATTCAGGTGCATCTGACAATGTTATGCCTACCAAAGTTGCTAAGTCTCTTGGTCTCACATTGACCAAGATGTTTGGAAGATGTTTCTCCATGGAGAACAAACAAGTGCCATTGTTGGGGTAGATCAAAGATGCTCAATTTGCATTTGCAGCCTTTCCAGACAAGAGGATTAAAATGATTGTATTAGTGGCTGAAGTCCCAGTGTCTTATGGTATTTTACTTGGATGAAATTTTTGCAAGGACGTGGGAGGAGAATTGAAAATGGATCTATCTAAGGCAATGATCCTTGTCCAAGGCATGATGAAAAGATTACTTCCTAAAAAGGAAGCAAAGTATGTGGTTACCCAAACATCATCCCCGGCAGCACAGATTCTGTTTGAATCTTCAGGCAATGGTAATTATTTCTTTACCATAGAAGATGGTCATGTTCCTACAGATGAAAGTCCTGTAGCTGACAATCCAAGAATTGATCCAAACAAGATTTCAAGAGAATTGGTAGAGTATAGTATAAACAAGGAAGGATCTTTCATCTCTAATGAGGAGAAATCTGATAAGAGATCAACTTTTGATGATGACAGCAATTCTTCTACCAATGATGGAGTTGGGACTATGTTGATATCTCCTCAAAGAGATATTCTTCATTCATGCAATTTGCAAGTCAACAACACCAAAAACACAGTTGGAGGTAAATTTCTATTGCCTAAATTGAAGATTGCTCAAGATGAAGAAATCAAACTCCTTGACATCAAAGGAGATGATAATCTGACAATTTGTCAGGAATTTGACTTGGAAGATCCAATCATGTGATGGCCTGGACCAGTAGAAAAGCAAGTTATAATGTTGGACCATGATGCTGCAAATCAAAATCAGGCAAAGGAATCCATCACTAAGGCAGCAAGGAGTGATAATTTCTGATTTGAAGATCACATCCTACCATGGGGCAAGAAGAGGAAAGAGTCAACAAGAAGATGTAAAAAATCAGTTTCTTCATGGAGAGCTCCATTCGCCCATCACCATTGCTGGGGACAAAATGGTTTCCTGCTAGTTTACTAGAATAGAACATTATTTTCATTGTCTCCCAAAAAGTAGTTTTTGAAACACTTCAATTCTTGAAGTGTCAGATTATGGCCTCTGTATATATGTATATTTGTACAGTTTTAAATTCTATTTTGTTTTGTTTGTTTTCATCCTTGTTGCCTTTCATTTTTGGAAAGCATGACTCTGAAGCCCAATGGTACACTTGAAGACAATGGAGATTCTGAATTCTACTCCTTCCAATTCATGTTACAATTGACAGAAGTTCCCCAACTGGAGCCAGCTATTGTCTCCTAAAAATAAGTCATTTTTGGAACAACATTTGAATTATTTTGGTTCTAAAAACCAAAATAATATCTTCCATTTTCAAATTTTGTCTTAAGTATTCAGATTTCTCATTTTTAGAGCTTCTCAAAAAATCTATAGACTTTTATAGGAATTTTCATCAGCAAACAATCAACAACAGGTTCAACATTTGGTTCAACTTCAAATAGTTCAAAGGCAAGTTCAATCAAGTGGTTTAACTATTGCATCAGTTGGTTTAAAGGCTTGGTGTGCTTCATTGAACCTTTGAACCGGTTCAACAAAGGTTCATCGACTAGGTTCAAAGGGTTGGTTCAAAGCCAAGAGGACTTTTTTGAAGGACAAGTGTCCTTGCAGAGGACACTTCACTGACCAAAGCACTCTTTGAATTTTTCAAAGACTTGACTCCAAACCCATGGGAATTTCACCTGAACTTTTTGCCCAGGGAGTTTCACTTGAGGAAAAGCCTGGGGAGAATTTGTGAAGGGCCGATAGACTTTGAAGAATCATTTCTTAGGGCCCAAAGGGGTAAAGTGCAGTCTGGGAAAGTGCCAAGTGGAAGATAAAAGAAGACCAAGGGATGATGCGTCCAAACACGTCAAATTAAACACAATCAACTAGCCATTGGAAGCATAGTGATGGGCATGAAAATGTCAATTTTAGAGATAGCAAAATATCTGTTGATCCTTTGATTCACATAACAAAATACATTCACAATTCTCGAGGCCAAGACTAGTAGAATGCAGGGAAGAAGCAGAATAACAAATTAAATCCAGGGCCTGATTCAATTAGCTGAATAAGGAGGGAATGATGAAGATAAGATCATATTGCCAGGTGGAACATTGGAAGTTACAAACTTTCAATAAGCGCGACTTATTTCCTTGCATTGATAAAATCAAATGGGAAAAGTGTCCCTAAGTTCCAATGTGTCTTCTTAACTGATTTCAATGCAAATTGATGTATTATTTGTTCCCAAGTCCTTTGAAGAGACTATATAAGGGATCTTCTTCTATTGTAACAAGGATCTTCTTTTTGATAATCTGAACAAAACTCTGCCAAAATTGAGAGGCATCATTGAGACTTTGTGCTCAGTCTGTTTATCATATTTTGTTAATGAAAACAAGGGACTTTTTCAGACTTTGTGCTGTGATATCTTATTTGTTTCATTGATTTAATAAGCATAATTAGTTAATTTGTCAAGAAGGTGTCCTGGAAAATCAATTGTAGAGAGACTTTGTGCCCCCATAGCTGCCTTCAGTGTGTTTGTATTTTCATTGTTGTGTAAAGAAATTTGGAAAGACTTTGAGCTTTCATTGTTCTTCGTATATCACTCTTGAGTATTTAATGTGTAGACTTTGCGCTGTGTCTTGATTTGCTGGTTACCATACTTTAGTCATATTCTACTTTTATTTCTAGGAGTATTCTTGTGGCTAGTTGAACAGTTCTTTTGAAAGAAAAGGAGTGTTGTCTGTCATTCTCTTGAGTTCTTCCTTTGTTTTGTATACATCATCTCTGAAGAAAGAGAGATGGATGTCTGGTCCTAACCTTGAGTACTATTTTATGTTCATATATATACATAGCATATCCACAGGGAACCTCCCCTTGATGAGAGGAGAGAGAAGTCTCCTTCTGATGTTATAAACTTACACATTAGGACGACTAATCTTCTTGCTTTGGCTGATAAGACCTATTTTTTTACCAGTATGCTGATAGACAAAGTAATCAACCAACAGTAACCTTGGTAGATTTGGAAGTGTGGAAGGAAGCAGAGGTAAAGAAGGCATGTGAAGAGATGGAAGAAGAAAAGGAGGAAGAGTAAGAAGAATAAGATGGAAGTATGAGAGTATATATCATCCAAGAAGAATAAGTAGAAGAGGATACCAACACAATTATAGTTTATGAGGCTCTCTAATGTGGTATTACCACTGTGCTTAGATAATCAAATAATCTCGCACCTATTAGAAATATTGTCATTGATGTCAAAGGTCTAGCATTGATGATAAAGGCCCCATTGCATTTAATGGTGTTTTTAATATTCATATCTTGGATAATGTGTATTAATATTTATTTAATATTAATGAATATATTTTCGGTTGCATATAATTTAAAAGAGGGCCCATGGAGAAGTCAAAGAGTCATGGGGTAAAGACAAAAGAGAAATGGGATGCATTTTCTCATGAAGAGTCATCTTGAGAAATTCCAAGAGTCACCATGTGAAGATAAAAGAGGGCATGGCACATTTTTCCATGAAGGGACACTTTGAGGAATAAAAAAAGTCACCAAAATAAAGACAAAATAGGAAATGACACATTTGCTTATGAAGGGTCACCATGTGAACTTTCAAATGCAAGGATATGAATGGTTATGCAAGTTTGGTAGCATTTTCCAGGAGGATTGAAGGGTCATAAAGGGTGAATTCCAAAGGTCTTTTGGAAAGCTAGAAATAAAGGCTTGAGAATCCATTTGAAATATATAATAGAGTGCATGGTTTGTATTTATTTTATATAAGAAAAGAGGAGAGAAAATCAAGATATATTGTAGAGTTCTATCATTTTTTGAGTAAGCAAGATTAAGAATTAGTTGTGTTTTATACATAAGAGGGGTTGGTGCTCCTATGGCTTGGTGCTCACAAATATTTGTAAGGGGTTGGTGCTCCTGTGGGTTGGTGCTCATAAATAGTTGCTATGTTGGTGCTCAGAAAAAGGGTTGGTGCTCCTACAAGTTGGTGCTTGTGAACTTTGTAATTTGAGTTGGTGCTCATTCGTATACTTGAGATTGTTCTCCATGGTTTTTACCACTTTGGGTTTCCATGTAAAAATATGGTCTCTCTCTCTCTCTCTCTCTCTCTCTCTCTCTCTCTCTCTCTCTCTCTCTCTCTCTCTCTCTCTCTCGTGTGGTGCATGTTATTGTTCCAGTCTTATTGCATATCTTAAATGTGTGATTAGGTGGTTAAATAAAAGATATCAGATTAAGTAAAAGATATATAATGTAATAATTTACCCCCCCTCTTAGTATATTTCATGCTTAACATTACCCACATCACTTGAGGAACTAGCTACACAAACCTCTCAAACTAAAGAGGAGAACAAAAGCACATGGAGGAAGATGGGCCATATCAAAGTGAAGATAGGAATGACACTAGCACTAGAAAGGAAAAGGGAGGACATGAAGGCCAAGGGAATGACATTGGAGAAAATTTCTCAAGTGGATTCTAAGGAGATAAAGGCTAAAGAGGAAAAGACAACCATAATAGTGAAGAGGAGGAAGGAAAAGATAAAGAAGGCCTAAAAGGAAAGGGTTAGGAGAGAGATAGAAGAAAAGAGAGTTATTACAAGTGCAAAATCCATGAAGGAAAAATTAGCAAAGGTGCCTAAAACTCCCCACCAACATAGTGGAATAAGCTACACCACAGGTGCACCCAAGTAGTGAAGGGGCACCTAGAGACAAGGAAGGTAATATTGGTACCATAAAAGAGCAGATAGAGAGCACAGTAGAAACCTAGCCAACACATGAAGTTAAAGCTGACATCGATGAATAAGGAGAAGCAAATGAAGGGGAAAGGCCTAAGGAAGAACCCCTACTAAGGAAAGAATAGATCTCAGAGGAGGGCACTAGGGAAATCCCTAATGCCAAAGAGGATGCTGAGTGGAGTTTATGAAAGAGGGTATCGATGGGGTTCACTGATAAAGACCATTATATGATGGAGTACGTGCCCTCTAGGTCTACCATGACTAGGACACACCAATAACTATCCTTTGCCTTCGATAGTTATATGGATGAGCCTCATTTTGAGGTGCCATAGAAGTCAATCTTAAGCACATATTAACATAAGGAAAGGCATGAATCCCTTCTTATCAACCCCTATGTAATGAATCTAGTAAGGTCAACCAACACCCTTATCTGACTGGCCTCTAAGGTAGTGTGAACAAACATCATTAATGATGTTAGAGCCTCAAGTTAGAAGAATATCATGTTAGAGGTAGAGGAAAATATTGAGGATATGAAATTCAAGTTACAATAATTATTTGAGCACATAGAGGAAGCATATCCATCCCTCTTAGATGGCATTGATACCTCAAGTTTTTTGGAGGTTGATAAGGTGTGTACACTAGTGGAATAGATGCTCCCAATATTGAAGGCAAAATCAATGCCATAATAAGAAGAGGACCCTTGCACCACCATAAAACAAGAGCTTGACACAAAGATCGAAGAGGTGGAAGACCTTTTTGTGAAGCTTAAAGAGGGCACAAAAGTGGCTGACACAATATTTTGAAACTTATCCACCCAGACATCAATCATTTATGCATGCCTCAAAAAGGCAAACTTGGAGAAGGGCACACTAATGGTATAGGCATATATTGTGAGCATGGCTTAGCACATGTAGATCATGGAACAAGTTAACACTTTGAGTACCCAAATCAAGACCCAAGAGCCACCCAAATCAAGACCCAAGAGCAAGACCTAGAATAATTCTTCTATGCCCTTCAAAGAAAGGCCTAAAAATAAGAAATGATCCTAGATGAGGGTGTAACAAAGGCAAAGGAAAGGTTACAAGCCTTTAGGAAAGAGTTGGATAAAACTAGTGTGATTTCCCTCAGTACTGTCTCCACATAAATAGACAACAGTATAGAAGAAATCAAGTTCACAATCTAGGGCTTTGAAGACTTTAGAGCAAAACTAAATAAGCATGTGCCCAAGTTTTGCACACCAAAAGTGTTTGAAGATTTGTCCAAAGGTAGACTAACAATTTAGTATGGGGTAATTTTACACCCCAAATCTATATAAGTATAGGATCCATGCCAACATAGTAAACACTTGGGCATGAGGCAATCATTTGTTATGATATTTATTTTATCATCTTGTGGTACTAGCTAGCAGGTGGCTAACCCACTCCCTTCTGACTCAATCATCATTGAGAAGTGGGCACATGGGATAATCATGGCATGATGGAAGCAGGGTATTGGAGCCAATGGAGTTATTACATCCAAATCTAGTTTAGCACCTGATATGTTCCTTCATCCTAGTACTAAGATATCCCTAAATGATATAAAAGCATAGTTTAATCTTGTTAGTAGAAGGGGAAGTTAGAGTAACAAAGCTCTATAGGATTATTTTTGTATTTTATATTTTCTTTTAGCTTAGGTTTGAGTATGGATGCCTTAGAGGTTTATATATATAATGTATTTGAACTTTGTTTAATGATGAGTGGCTTTGCACAATGTTTATAATAGTTGTAAGGTTTAACTTTATATTATGAATGCTAAGTCTTAATGAGCTTTTGACCTAACTCGTTCATGGCATTTCTATAGCTCATGATGACATCAACACCTTATTTATGAAATGCTCCAAGTAAAGGTAAGACCCTACACCTTATAATGAAACCTATGCCAAAGTGTGAGCCTAAGCCTAAGTCCCTCAACTAAGTATCCCATTGAACCCTCCAAGTGCCTGAATGATGCTAAGCCATGGAAACTAAAGGCTTATGCCCATGAATCTATAAAACCACAAAATATTGGCTTGTACCTAATAGACAACAGAAGCCCCCCACAATGGCTTGCACCTATAAACTTGTTATCATCCTCGCACTAGACAAAGTCCTTGGGAGATAGATTTGTTCCATAGCACAACTAGCCCTACATGGGCCCCAGTCCTTTCTCCACTGTGCTTTGGGTGAGTGCATAAGGTTGGTGCCTTATGTGAAGTGATGTCAGCATGATTGAGTGATAAATGTTGAGCACTATAGGATTAGTCAAGGATTGTGCCACATTGTAACAAGTCTAGATCTAACTTGGACAACTAGATAAGCACCTGATAAGGCATATAACTTAAGACACCTAGTTTCTACAACAATTGAGAAATCCTATTTTTAAAATGCTTTGATCTTGATTTGGTAACTATACCCATAAATGTTGTTCTATGTAATTCTTGAATTTATTTTTTGTATCTTTTCCCTAATATAGACACCTAAAAATGGACACTTTGCATTGATTTTAATTATCTACATTATCATCATCTTAAATCCTATTTTTTCATCTAACCAGTCTTTTATCCACTAATCACACTGAGTGAATGAATCAATTCTTACATTATCACATCATTTCCTACAAATTCATTCACATTGAATTAATTAACTAATCTCAATTAATTAGCTAATCTTCTTCTAATGGAAAATTATGGAATTCACAATTAATATTTTTTATAAATAATTTTATCAAGTCAATGTAAAGTTATAAGTTTGCAAGCAAGGTCTCTTACACCATCTAACACACTCAAAAATTATCATAAGTGGATTTATTACACATCCTATTATAGACTTCATCATTCTTCTTACACACTTCATCTTCCTCATCATGGAGATGTAGAACTAATTTTCATCCATTGATATTCATCTTGGATCAATGGCTCACATTTGATAGATAAATATATAAATTGAAGAGGCCTACCTTTTCTTCAACAAGATTTTTGTGATAGACTTACTCTACCAAAACTCTAGGAAAAGCTTAATTAATTTATTGTATTGTTTAATCAAATCAAACATAACTCAAGGGGAGATGTTGTTTAAGTAGCCCCATGCCATTGATGAAGACCTCAAACTCTATGTTCAGGCCA
The DNA here is from genome assembly GCA_037957365.1 of Torreya grandis. NCBI lineage: Eukaryota > Viridiplantae > Streptophyta > Pinopsida > Cupressales > Taxaceae > Torreya > Torreya grandis. The sequence goes on along the minus strand of JARHVA010001538.1, from coordinate 664,880 downwards.
ATAAAACTTGTATTCTAACAAGAGAAAGACATCCAAAAGAGAAGGTAAAATTATGTTATTTGTTTTATATCATGCTTGTTTATGTTATTTCTTGATCTTACCAAATCTAATGACATGCACTTGGATTTTAGGTTGTATGCATTTCATTTCAATTTCATACTAACAAGAAACTAACTCCCTCGTAATTGTGTGTTTACACATGAATGCCTAGTGGGAGTAACATCCCATAATCTCCTTTGAAATGTTAGAACATTCCACTAATTAAGAAATTAGCTCATAATTGATTTAATTTTCTCTTCATTTTATTTTAATTTATCAAATTTCCATTTCGATATTAGTGGTAGAACCACTTTTCTAATCAGGGGGATCATTCCTCAAAATCAATGATATCGCCCTGCTAATTGGTGATATTGTTTCTATTCTATTATTTATTTTCTATGTTTTTAGGTATATAACAATATAGACCAACGAATTGGTATTATCAACCTCTAAGTAAATTAGATAGCACTATAAAATGGTATATTTTATTCTTGACTTTTACACAACTATCATTTTATAAAAATGGCAACCATAAAATTGACCTTCTAATCAACGAGATTGACCTAAAAATTGGTAGAAATGCTCTAGTAACCTTTTTATCTCTATTTTTATTTAATTTTGGTGATATCATGCTTAGAAATGATAGATTTGATATTATAAAAAACAATATCATTTATATTTTATTTTTTACTATCTTTTTTAAAAACTATGATATCACCCTATAAATCAATGGTATTGCCCTGCTAAATAATAATGTCACCCTACTAAACATTAATATTTCCCTACTAATTTTTGGAATTGATAGCTTTTTGTATTCTATTTTTTATCTATAGATCATCTATATTGCCCTATGAAATGGCATGATTTCTCTGCTAAATGATGATTTCACTTTGTTGCAATTTTTTGAGGCTAAAACAAGAATAAAGTCAACTTCCCTTGCTATTCAAAGACCACAATTCAAAATATAATATATTTTTTTGTATGTCACTTGTTAAAGAAGTGGTTGTTTTCCAAACAAACACTTTACAAAAATACTTTATTTTGGTGCATAAAAAGAACTAACATTTGAATTTGGTGTTCTAAAAAATACTTATGTTTAAGTATTTGCATGTTTGTATTATTTATTTATTTGTGTGTAAATTATTATGCATATGTTCTCCCCTTACCCACTTATAAGACCCTGGGTGACCAAAAGCACATAGGTTACAATCATTATTTTTTTAAGCATAACTAGAGTATGATCTCCTCTTGCCCACTTGTAGGATCTTAAGGATAAAAAATAACAAAAATTCCCTTTTTATTTTAGCTATGCGAGTTGGATTTCATCACCATTTGCAAGTTCATAAGGTATGGAGATTGGGATTTCATCCCTCAACATAGATACTAACCCTGTAAATCTAATGGAGGATATACATTGAGGCCAAGTGTCATAAGAGGTAATTTATTGTGTGTTTTAAGCATAATTTGTGAAAGCAAGGGATTTATCCCTGATGTTAAACTATAATACATCACCCTTAAAATCAAAAAAATTGGTATCACTCCATTGAGATCTCATATCTGAAGTGGTTGTAAAGGGATATACCCTCCCATGAATTATCCATTATTTATTCTTCTTTGATGGATTCAAGCCCCACATAATGCAAGGTATATTAGGGACCATCTAGAAACATTGTCAAAATTTTATATTATGACCTTTCATCCATAAATAATTTATAATGTCATGTAATGGAAACCAACCTTCCCAAGATCTTAGACAGAGACTTAATTTTGTACTAGTATTGCAGATTCCACATCTGAATGGGCATTTTAAAATAATAATTAATGTTTTAGGAGATGAATTAAGAGGATTACTCATGCATGATGTTCAGTTGTGGCCTATAAATCTAGGAAATTGAACCCTTATGAGGCCAATTATTCACATGATCTGAAATTGGCCACCATAGTTCATGCCTTGAAAATTTGAAGGCATTACTTATTGGGTAACCCCTTTGAACTTAAGACTAATAATCTAAGTCTTAAGTATATCTTCACCCAACCCAACCTTAATGCTCACCAAAGGTAGTGGTTAGAGTTTCTTTATAACTAGGATTCTGATATCAACTACATTAAGAGAAAGGAAAATTGAGTTGTAGATTCCTTTATTTGTAGGAGATGCATTGCAGCCTTAGATACAATTCAAAGCACCTTCAAAGATCAAGTAGTGAAATTTTCACTTGGTGATGAATTTTATGAAGTCAAGAAAGCTTTGACTGAAAACTTGCAAGATCATAGATATCAATGTTTTTAGTTAGAAAATTATGGATATTTAAGGTTCAATGGTAGGATTTATGTACCTAATGAGAAAAAATTGATAAATAGTATACTAAGAGAACTACACAATGCACCTTATTTAGGGTATCCAAGAGTAACTAAGCTAGTAGCAGAGTTAAAATCTTTGTATTTTTGGAAGGGACTTAAGAAAGATGCAACTAATTTTATTTCTAGATGCTTAGAGTGTCAACGAGTCAAGGCTAAACACATGCATCTAGCTAGGTTATTATACCCACATTTAGTACTTGAATGGAAATGGTAGGTGATTTATATGGATTTTTTTCAAGGATTACCTATGTCTAGGAATCATCATGATATGATCTTAGTGATTATGGATAAACTAACCACAGTAGCTCATTTTATTCCTAGTAAAATAAATTTATAGATTGCATGGGTTTCTTGAGAAGTTTATTTTAGATAGGGAGCCCAAAATAACTTTAAGGTTTTGGAAAACTTTAAATTATACATTAAGAACTCAGTTAAATTTTAGTACAACTCACTATCCAAAAACAAATGGGAAAATAGAAAGAATAAATTGGATCTTGGAAGATCTATTGAGAAGGTATTTCATGGATCAACAATACAAGTGGGAAGAGTATCTTCCATTAGTGGAGTTTGCTTACAATAAGTCCTACAAATCAAATATAAAAGTGTCTCCTTTTGAGGTATTAAATGGTAGGACATGAAAAACACCTATCAGTTGGGACAAGTTGGAAGATAGAGTGGTTTTTCGACAAGATATGCTTCCTAAAATGGAAGAACGAGTTAGATTAATAAGGTAGAGTTGAACTGAATCCAATGATAGACATAAAAGTTATGATGATATAAAAAGGACAACAAAGTAGTTTTATGTTGGGGATAAAGTTTTTCTATGGGTTAAACCCCAAAAGAGTTCAACCAAGTTTGGTAAATCAACAAAGCTATCACCTAGATATGTGGGACCTTTTAAAGTTTTGGAAGTAATCAATCTTATAGATTATAGACTACCACTGCCACCAACGCTAATACAAATGCATGACGTTTTTTCATGTTTCTTATCTTAAAAAGTATATTGTTGATCCTACACATGTTTTGGATTAGAATGTATTATAGGTTTAGGATCTAGGGGTGATCATAGTAGAACCCATCAAATTAATTGATACCCACAAGCTTAGATTTCATAATAAAGAGGTATCACATTACAGGTTTTAATGGGACCAATATTATGAATATAGTGTTACATGGGAGGACTATGAATAATTTTTGAGACTATTTTCTCATTTGTTTACTTAAAAAAATTTTATTGAACATCATTTATTTTTTGCTAAAACATTATTTTAAATTTTGCTAAATTTAATAAATTTTAGAACTTTTATTTGAAATAAGTGTCATTGGAATGATGACTAGTTTGAGGGGAGGAGGATGTTACATCTTGTTTCTCCCTATGATTGTTTGAGACATTACTTAGTTTATTATGTGCTAGTTATTAGCAAATTTGATGATGATTATAAGTTGAATCAATTATGTTATTTTTTTAGCAAATGTATTTTACTTGATGAGCTATTATATTATGCTTATGATCATTATGTTTATTAATTTGTGATATTCAGTAGTTGTTATGATTTCATGCTGATTTTTATCATGGAATAGACTAACTACAGTTTTGTTTGGTGAGTTTGATGTAGGATATTTTCCACCCTAAGTTACAAAGTGGAGGGAGAGAATCATTAGAGAGGGAGAAGTAAATGATTACATTTGGGGATAAAACTAAATATGATGGGAACCCACACACATCATAGTAGAAATGGATTGAGTGTTTTTTTTATTTATAACCCTATGGTTGATCTAACAAGTTGAATGAATTTATTATGATTGCTTTTTTTAACTATCTTCATTGATACATGCTTACATTCTTGTGAATGATGTTGATGCATGATGGTATTCGATTAGTTGTAATGATGTAATAATGTTATCTAACATTTTACATTATTATGGATGAATAAATCTCATAAAGTTATGTTTGTGATTATCCTAAAACAATCATTTAAATCTAGACTTCTGCTTGCAAATGAGAATGTATAAGTTATAATAAGATCACATTTTTAAAATACTAGTTATCACATTAATGTTAGGATGATATACCTTAGGGGTCTCTTTGAAAAATAAAGTTAGGGGTAAATACATTACCCCCTAAGGTACTTTTTTTTTAATTAAGTAAACTTGCATTAAAATGGTTTTTATGTTTTATGATAAGAAATTTCAAGAAGGTTGATTTGAATTAGGGTTTAGTTTTGATAGTAGTTATTTTTTTGGGGAGGAGTTGACTTGGTCAGTGACTAGGAGTTTACTAGATTGTAGAGGTTTTTCATGCGTGCAACAAAGAATTATGAGTGGATTTGGACCTAGAAATGGATTGAGTGCTTGTTTTATTTATAACCCTATGGTTGATCTAACAAGTTGAATGAATTCATTATGGTTGCTTTTTTATAACTATCTTCATTGATACATGCTTACATTATGGTGAATGATGTTGTTGCATGATGGTATTCAATTAGTTGTAATGATGTAATAATGTTATCTAACATTTTACATTACTATGGATGAATAAATCTTATAGAGTTATGTTTGTGATTAACCTAAAACCATCATTTAAATATAGACTTATACTTGTATACGAGAATGTATAAGTTATAATAAGTTCATGTTTTTAAAATAATAATTTTCACATTAATATTAGTATGATATGCACTTAGGGGTCTATTTAGAAAAAGAAGTTAGGGGTAAACACATTACCCCCTAAGGTACTTGTTTTGTTAATTAAGCAAACTTGTATTAAAATGGTTTTTATGTTTTATGATAAGAAATTTGAGAAGGTTGATTTGAAATAGGGTTCAGTTTTGATAGTAATCATTTTTGTTTGAGGGAGTTGACTCAGTTTGTGACTGGGAGTATACTTGATCACGGAGCTTTTATGCATCCAACAAAGAACTGAGTGGATTTGGAGTTAGATAGAGAGAATGGGATATTAATGAAAGGATAGGTGCATGAAGGTTTTTTGGACCACCAGGATCACACTAAGTTGAAGCAAAACTAAGATTAAATGAGTGGAATTGTTCATTTATGGAGAAGGTCATGCACATGGAGGTAATGGGAGGAGATGGTTTCGTGACCATGCATAACATGCAAGAAAATAAGAGAAATATAAGTAGGGGAAGGAAGAAATGGATTAGGCATCTGATTTTTCTAATTGGAAGAGAATGAATAAAAAGTAAAAAGGAAAAAGGCAAGCATTTTAGCTCGAGACAGGGAAAAAGGAATAGAATTAGGTGTCACAAGCAAGGAATTCTTACTTACAATTCAACTTCTCTCTTATTACTTATTAAAAATAAGAAATAGGGTTTAATTAAGGGTAAACAAGTCTTATTGATTTATTTGATTAGGAATCATGAACTAGTACCCTAGGTTTTTAGGGTTGTAAGTCTGAGGAGGGAGTGAATCTCTAACCTTGGATTTAAAAATCTAAGACTCTAACCTTTGCAAAAATGACTTGGTTTGAGCCATAGTTATTCCTGTGAGTTACTTGATTTGATATGTATATGTGTATGTATGTGTGTATATTCATAGTTATATTTTAATAATTACACACACACACACACACACACATGTATAGCTTTGTGGTGATGGAACTAAGCCTCTATTCATATAGCAGATGAATGGGTAACTTGTTGAATTTATAAAGTAATGAAAATTTTTGGGTGTTCTCTTTTAGCTATGATTATAATATAGGAGATAAATTAAAGTTCAAAATGGTAACCCTTGATTTAAGAATTTAATGTCTTGATACTCAATTGTTATATAATGAAAACCTTAGTTTGCTAATAAAGTTATAGGTAAATATTTTGACTGTATCCTTGTTGAATAAATTATGATTTCAACTCGCAATGTTAATTTATGTAACTAAAGATATACAAAATTTATCTACACTATAATGTAATACATGAACTAATGCTAAGATATATTATGTGATGTACAGACTTAGTTGATGCATATGGTTCATTCTTAGATAGAAACTGGGTATGATTGGTTTCCCCTTTTTAATCCTACGAACATAACGATGCAGACGTATAAATATAATGAGAAGGTTTAAGGGGTTGTTATATAATAGTTTACCTTACTTTTATCTTCTTGGTAAATCTTGTAGGTTCAATTTTACATGATAAAGTGTTGAAAAGACTTTTTGAACAATTACGAGAGTATTTTTTTAAGTAAAAATTAATGCAAAGAATTATTTTAAAAGATAGAGGTGTATTTTAGTATTTAGAAACTTAGTATAGGTTTCAAGTCATCAGAAATGAGTTATTAGAATATAATGAATTGAGTATGAAGTTACTTAGAAATTGATAAGTGTGGATTCTAATATGCATTATATTATGGATACATATTATTACAAGGGTTAGAATATAAAATGTGAATTGACCTCACTCATATAGTATGGTACTAAGATATTAGCAAAAGCATTAATGAGGTTGACTATACACTTAATAATGTAGTATATTGACTATACAACCCAAATATGTTGTGATTATTATTATTATTATTATTTGGGTAACAGATTTAGTTGATTTTTGAAAATAACATATGAATCAATCTAGTGTAATATGTGTTTATCTAGAATGTTATCATGTATTAATGTTAAGGATGGTTGTACATTTATGTATATAGTGTATTGACTATGTAAATCTAATTGTTATGACCAAATGAAAACACAATAAAAATAGATACTTATTATTTTGGTTATAAATTATGTGAATTTATGTTGGAAAGGTATGTTAAGGATAAGCATAGAAAGTCTTGATTGCCATTCTTGCTTGTTAACATATCTGTATGAGGATAAATTAAGTATTTAGCTATAAATACATATATTTTCACTATGGCATATTAATTATGACCTATCAATGAATATTTAATTACATGTTATATTAAATAATAGGAAGTAATTATAAGAGTACATTAGTGGATGACTTATATACATACCTCATAATACTATTATGTTATCAATAACAAGAAGTACATATATGAGCATGAATGTGGTGACTCATATGCGTACCTCTTGATATCATCTAGTATGATCCTACAACAAATAGTTTTATGTGAGTGAAAATGAATCATATGTATATTTGAAATCTATAATGAAAACTTTGGCCAAAGTAATGTTATAGCTACAACATTATCATTTCACCATACTTCTAGTTTACATGTTTTATGTTATCATTTAGATAAAGGAAAGAAATTTTATGGTGTATTTGATTGCTACGAGTAATAATGTTAGTACACATATAGGTTTTGGTTGTTTCTTGATATTCACAATGTTTTTATCTACCCCTTCATGAATGGAAGGGCCAATTCTGAAAGGCATATGTGTGGGTGACCATAGGTCTATGGTTGGAGGTAAATCACTTGGATTATTCTCTCCCTCTTCAGATGATACAACCAAATGAAATTACACTTAGGATATGTGATGGATTATAAAGTTGTACTCATAAATTCTCTTATGCTTTTATACTATTATCTTGTACATATTTTATTGTACCTTGGTGTACCTTGATTTTGGATGTATTATTAACATAGTAGTGGTTGTGTAATTGTATAGAACATTTAATTTTATAAATAACAGTGCTTTTAATTGTACTTTTAATTGATTCATTAATTGTAACCATAATTAAGGTGTTTTATATGCCTTAATGTTTATATGATTAGTTACATAGCTTAATGTTATGTTTATGGTTGATTACTAAGTGATGATTAATATGCCAGTGGGTTGATGTACTACATGAATGTGTTATATGTAATTATTTTAGTTATCTTTTTAAAACTAATAACTATAGTATATCTTATAAATGAGATTATTGTACTTTAAAAAAATATAGTACTATTTTGGGTTAGAACCAATTAGGTCTAACAATGTGGTATCATAGCTTAAGGTTTAGCTCTTGAGCCTAATGAGTCTACTAACGTAGATCTATTTCCCTAATTTTCTAAAAAGGATAATGGCATGAGGGATATTAGTTAGTGAGGATCCTTCCAATGTGAACCATTAGGTTGATCCTATTCAGCTAGCAATATAACAAGCTATAAAAATTGATCATATCCTCATTGTGATGAATGGAACTCATTATCATATAAAAAATCTTGATCGAGAGTTTCATGGTCCTAAAGTGGAATGAGCAAGAATTCTTTGAAGAACACCCTATTGAACAAGAAGTTCCCCAGTAGCATAGGCACGAAGAAGTGAATCAAGATGCAAGAGCTCAAGCAGATACCGAGTTAACACAAGATATGAAGAAGGTTAAACCACCCAAATTTGATGGTACTATCTTGGGTAATCGAGTGGAAGCTTGGTTTAAAAAAATGGAAAAGTGTTTCATAATTTAGAATTATTCAGAGGTCACTAAAGCTATTTGGAGAACTTATGAATTAGTTGGTGAAGCATCAAATTAGTGTACTAATAATAAGCTTGAAATGAATCCCAATTCCACTACCACCACCTGGGAACATTTTATGTCTCTTTTCAAGGCATGGTAGTTACCTCAACTTTACTTTGACCATAAGTTAACATATTTTTAAAATTTGAGGTAAAGAGACATGTCAGTAAATGAATACAGGGGGTAGTGTACTAAGCTCATAAAATATGTCCCACAGTATGAGAAATATGATCATTTATGTATTCATAAATTCATTATTGGACCAAAACCTTAGATTGGATATGAGGTGGATGTGCATGGACCATCCACTATGGACTAGGTTTCTGAGAAAGCTGTGAAGTAAGAGCAAAAATGGAAATATTCCATAAAGGTTAGATAAAATTATATGAATAAGTTTGGAAGTTCCAAAAATTGTTTTAAAAATAATAACTAGAAAAAGAATGGAAACTACAAGAACCAATTCAAAAATCAGAATGCAAGGTTTTCTAATATGTCAGGAAATAGGAATCCCGGGGGCAATTTCAGAGAAGGTTTTAAGGGTGAAAATTAGTTTGAGAGGAAGGGACCTCCAAGAGGATGTTTCACTTTTGGAGGAGATCATTATGCCAAAAATTATCCTTGATGCAAGACATATGGTAAGAATAAGAATTTAACTTCTTCTTCATAGCAGGTAACCTTCCAACAACATATCCACATAGTGGTGGATAACAGAAAAGCTAAATACCAAGCCTCTCCCATTAAAGTGTTAGGTATTTTTTTGGTCATTTATTTACTATTTTGATTGATATTTTAGCTACTAAGAACTTTATTTCTCCTAGAATGTTGAATAAATTATCTAGGAAAGCTAGTTTTATGGAAAATGCATGGTTGGTGTAGTATGGGAATGAGTTTAAGGTCAAGGTTGATAAATGTTTCATAAAAGCTAAAATTTAGATGCCAAAATTCACTATGATTTTGGATCTATATGTAGAACCATTTTTATCATATTCTATGATTATGATGTGATCCTAGGGGTAAACTAGCAAGCTAAATATAAGGCCAAGGTGGACTGCTACCCCAAAAAGGTGGAATGTTAGGATGACTTGGGAACCTTAACCCAAATCCAAGGAAATCAATGAGAGTTAAAACTTAGAAAAATATCTTCCATTCAATTATAAACAGCTCAATGTAAGAAGTGACAAGTTTTTCTTATCAATATGGATGAAGTTACAAAATCCAAGGAACCTAGCTTGGAAGATTATCCCTTTTTACAAGAATTTTGAGATGTCTTTCCTTAAGAACTACCAAGGTTGCCTCAAAAAAGAGAATTTGATATCACTATATATATCATATCTAGATTAGAAATATAGTTTAAGTCACCTTATAGGATGATAATGATATATTTGATTGAGTTGAAGGCTCAACTTCAAGAAATGTTGTCTAAATGTTTGATTCATCCAAGTGTTTTTCTATGGGGAGCACCCATAGTTTTTATTAAAAATAAGGATGGAACCCTTTGTATGTGCACTAAATGCCACTTGTTCAATAAAATAACAATAAAAAACATGTATCCATTACCTCATATGGATTATATTTATTATCAAATGTGTGGTGATATATTTAACACTAGTTGAGGATTTGGGAAGAGAATATACTAAAGATAACTTTCAAAACTCACTATGGGCACTATGAATTCATAGTGTTACCTTTTGGGTTGACCAATGCACTCAAAATATTTATGAATCTCATGAATAATGTGTTCAGAGATTATCTTGACCAATTTTTTCTAGTCTTCTTAGATGACATCCTCATCTATTCCAAGAATGAGGAAGAGCATGTGGAGCACTTGAGGTTAGAGTTGCAAAAATTACAAAAGAAAAAGCTTTATGGTAAGTTATCCAAATTTGCTTTCTTTCATAAAAGAGTCTACTATCTAGGGCATATTATTTCTATAGAGGGAATATAAATTGATGCAACCAAAATTAGGGCCATCATGGAATGGCTAACACCTAAAAATGTGCATGAGCTGCATAGTTTTATGAGATTAGTTGGATATTATAGAAATTTTGTGCCTAACATTTATAAAATAGCTAACCCAATCACCTCTCTTCAATGGAAGGAAAAATGGTTTGTTTGGTCAGATAAATGTGAATAAGCCTTTAAATTCCTCAAACAAAAGCTTACTTTTTCACTAATATTATAAATTCTATATCTAAATGGGCATTTTTTAGTAATAACTGATGCTTCTAGAGATGGGTTAAGAGGAGTACTCATGGAGGATGGTTCAGTTATGGCTGATAAATTAGGAAACTAAAGCCTTATGAGTCCAATTATGTTCCTCATGATCTAGAATTGGCTACCATATTTAACACCATACAAATTTGGAGGCATTAGTTATTGGCTAAACCCTTTAAACTTAAGATTGGTAATATAGGTCTTAAGTATATCTTCACCCAACCCAATCTTAATGCTTGTTAAAGGTGGTGGTTAGATTTTCTTTATAACTATTATTTTGATATCAACTACAATAAGGGTAAGGAAATTTGAGTTGTAGATGATCTTAGCCACAAAGGATACATTGAAACCTTATCTATAATTTAAAGCACCTTCAGAGATCGAGTGAAATTTTCACTTGGTGATGATTTTTATGAATAAGTCAAGAAATATTTGACTAAAAACTTGAAATATTGTAGATATCAAGGTTTTCAATTAGAAAATAATGGACATTTAAGGTTCAATGGTAGGATTTATGTGCCTAATAATAAAAAATTGAGAAATATTTTGCTAAGAGAACTACACAATGCACCTTAATTAGGGTATACAAGAGTAACTAAGTTGGTAGTAGAGTTAAAACCTCTATATTTTTGGAAGTGACTTATTAAATATGTAATTGATGTTGTTTTTAGGTGCTTAGAATGTCAGCGAGTCAAGGCATTCTTTACCTATAGCTCAGTTTCTCTCTTATTGTTTATTTAAAATATGAATTAGGGTTTAATTAAGGGAAAATAATTCTTGTTGATTTCTTTGATTATGAATCATGAACCGATACCATAGAATTTTAGGGTTGTAAGTCTGATGAGGGAATAAAGTTATAACCTTAGATTTACCACTCTAAAACTCTAACCCTAGGAAAAACAACTTAATTTGAGCTATAGTTATTATTGTGAGTTACTTGAGTTGATGTGTGTGTGTACATAGCTATATTTTAGTAACAATATAGATATATAAATATATGTATAGCTCTGTAGTGATGGAATTAAGCCTCTATTCTTGTAGTAGTTGAATGGGTAATTTGTTAAATTTATAAAGTAATGAAAGTTTATGGGTGTTCTCTTTTAGCTGTGATTATAGTATAAGAGATGATTTGAGTTAAAAATGGTAACCCTTGATTTAAGAATATTTTGTGTTGATACTTGGATATTTTATAATAAAAATATTAGTTTGATAAAAAAGTTATAGGTAAATATATTTATTGTATCCTTGTTGAATAAGTTATGATTTCAACTCAAAATGATAATTGATGCAACTAAAGATATACATAAATTCCTTTCACTATAATGTAATCCATGAATGAAATGCCAAGATATATTATAGGTTATGTAAACTTAGTTGAAAGCATACAGTTCATTCTTAGAAAGAAACTGGGTATAAATGGTTTTCCCTTTTTAGTCCTATGAACATAACTGTGTAGATCTAGAAATATAATGATAAAGTTTAAGGCGTAGTCATATAATTATTTACCTTAATTTTGTCTTCCTAGTAAATCATGTAGGTTCTTTTTTACATGATAGAGTGTTGAAAATACTTTTTGAATACTTATGAGATCATTTTTTTAAGGAAAAATTAATGTAAATAATTATTATAAAAAACAAAGGTGTATTTTAGAATTTATAAACCTAGTATTGGTTTCAAGTCATAAGAAATAAGTTACGAGAATATAATGAATTGAGTAGGAAGTTATCTTAGACCTTGATAAGTGTGGATTCTAATATGCATTGTATTATGGATAGATATGATTACAAGGGTTGGAATATAGAATGTGAATTGACCTCAATCATATAGTATCGTAGTAAGATATTGACAAAAGCATTAATGAGGTTGACTATATACTTACTAATTTAGTACATTGACTATACAACCACAATCTATTATGATTATTACTATTCTTTAAGTAATGGATTTAGTTGATTTTTTAGAATAATATATGAATTAGTTTAGTAAAATATGTGTTTGTCTAGAATGTTTTCATGCAGTAATGTTAAGCTTGGTTGTAAAATTATGTATATAGTGTATTGATTGTGTAAACCTAATTGTTATGACCAAATGAAAACACAAGAAAAATAGATATTGTTCTTTTGGTTAAAAACTAATTATGTGAATTTATGTTGAAAAGGTATGTTAAGTATAAACACAAAAAGTCTTGATTTCCATTCTTGCTTGTTAACATATCTGTATGAGGTTAAATTGGGTATTAGTTGTAAATACATATACTTTCACTATGGCATAATATTTATGATTTGTCATTGAATATTTAATTACATGCTATGTTGAATAAAAATAAGTACTTATAGGAATATTTAGTGGTTGAATTGAATATGTACATCCTAATATTATTGTATTGTCGATAACATGAAGTAATTATATGAGTACACCAGTCGATGACTTGTATACATACCTCATGATATCATTCGATATGATCTTGTAGTAGAGAGTTCTATGTGAGTGAAAATGACTCAGAGATATATTTGAAATCTATAATGAAATTTTTTGCCAAAGTAATGTTATAGTTGAGACATTGTCATTTTACTATATTTCTAGTTTACATGCTTGTTGTTATCATTTATATAGAGGAATGAAATTATATGATCTATTTGATTGTTGAATGTAATAGTGTTAGTAGGCATATGGGTTCCATTTGTTTCTTGATATCCATATTATTTTTATCTTCCCCTCTATGAAGGGAAGGCCACTCCCAAAAGGGAGGTGTGAAAGAGATCATAGGTAAAGCACTCAGATGATGCTCTCCCTCTTCAACTGATACAACTAGATAGAGTTATACTCGGGCTATGTGATGGATTACAAAGTTGTACTTATAGATCCTTTTGTACTTTTATACTATTATTTTGTACATATTTTATTGTACCTTGTACTTTGATTTTAGATGAATTATTATTAACACAATAGTGGTTGCCTAATTGTATAAAACCTTTTGTTTTATAAATAACAATGGAAGTAATTGTACTTTTGATTAATTCATGAATTGTAACCATGATTAAGGTATTTGATAAGACTTAATGTTTAGATGACTAGTTACACAACTTAACGTTATGTTTATCGTTGATTATTAAATGATGATTAATATGCCAATGGGCTGATGTATTGCATGCATATATTATATTTAATTCATTTAGTTATATGTTTTAAACTAATAGTTGTAGTATATCTTATAAATGAGATTATTGTACTTTAAAAAATAGTACTATTTTGGGTTAGAACTAATTGGGTCTAACACTGCTTGAAGTAAGGATTAAGAGATTAACCTAATCTTGCTTATTATGAGGTAGATACATGGGCCACAATCACATTATACACAAATTTTACAACTAAGATAGGGATTATATTACACATGTGTTATTGAGTGTTTTTATCATATACCTGTGTTGTGTGTCATACCTTACACATCAAATAAATTAAAAATTATCCTAAGGCCAATACTTTTCATTACACATTTATTCAATAAGGTGTTACTCTATCTAAATCCTTAGTCATTTTTATCCCCTTATAAAATGTCATATTGTACAATTGAAAGGGTACCATGTTTGTGTTGTGGTGTCATGTTGCCCATTTGAAATCAAATATTAATTAGGTTTGTTTTGAACCAAATTCCAATTCTAATTTGAATCCAAATTATTATAGTTTCCTAAATAAGTCAAACATTTCAAAGCAATTCGAATCAAGTCAACTCTTCCAAAGTTAAACATTTTCAAGAGTTAAAGTAAACTTTCAAATCAAATCAAATAATCTTAATCAAAGTCAAAAAATTGAAGTCAAATATAAAAGTCAAATCAAACGTCAAACTAAGTTAACTTTTGAAAGTCAAACCAAATCCAATCAAGTCCAATCTAACCAAATTTAACCAAGTCTAATCAAGTACAATCAATTCAAATAAATTCAAACCTTCTAAGTGAAACATACCTAGTCCAATCAAGTCAAGCATTCAAATCAAGTCAACTTTAAAATGTAAAGCATTCCAAGTCCAATACAAATCCAAATTCAAACATTGAAGCCAATTCCAATCTAATCTACTTTGATCAAGTTACATCAACCCCAAATCAATAGAGCATCAATCAATCAAGCCACATCTTGTCTTTCCATTCAATATCCCACACCTATTGATTGCGAATAATGAAATCAAAACATCCATCTTTTATTGCATCTAATTCAAAGAATCTAAATCCATCCTTAGCTTCAAAAAATATCAAATTAAATTAATCCACCTCGATTGGGGATAAACTTATCAAATCAAATCATCACAATTAAAATAAATCAATCTAACCTAATTGGGGGTAAATTACACCAAATATCTAAATCAAATAAAATCCAAAATCTTAATTCCATTTAGGTCCATGGCATATAAATTAGATCAAGATAGATTCCAATTCAAATGTTACATATTTGAAAACAAATACGATGTCTTTTTACAACTCTTAGAAATAGGTGGTTGACTTGTTGTAGATTATGATCCAACAAACTTAAGTTCTATCCTAAGTAGCCAAATTCAAATATTTTTACATCAACATCAATAAAACATCCCATCCATAGTATTAATCATCACACCCACCTTCACTCTAGCAAAGGGAAAAAAATTTTGGCACCCTTGTCCAATATCCATCCTACCCTTGAGCCACAAAATTCACATCAAGATTCAAGTTCATCCATGTCAAAACTAGGTTTTAAACTTCTTAATAAACCCTTGAGGAAATATTTTACATGATTATCATAACAATCATGATTATGTATCTATGTACCATGTATTTGGATAAAAATAGTCCAAATATTAAGTGGTACCAAGAAGAAGAATATTGAGAGTATCATAGGATTCAAGGCCATTTGAAAGATTTAGTTTTTATATCTAAGGTTTTATTGATTATGGATATATCAAAATAGAATCAAAACCATCCATTTCTACGGATCACCAAATAAGGATATGCAAAGATCCTCTCTAAAATCATGCTTAGGTTCATCTAATTCAAAATCAAGATCAAGATGATATACATTTCTTTGATGTTTTCTTTTAATCATCCATCTTTGATGAGCCTCTTTATGACAATCCATTAGTCTTTGATGAACACTCCTTTGATAGGCTCATCTTTGAAGAACCCATCATTGACCAAAAATTCATCTTCCATCTATTGTTTAACATCCCTCATTTTTAGAAATCCATTCATCCTAAAGCCTTCATTTCCAAACACAAAGTGAAAAAAGGTACTTGTAAATAATTCAATCCAATATGCCCTCTTTGTGGCCACATCCATATCATATTCTACATCAACATCACAGTAGCATTAGAATAATTATTAACATTCATCCTATCAGCATCATAATCAACATTCATCTAATTAATGTCATTATCAACATAAAATTTACCATCAAAATCATAATCAATTTTCATATTAGAGCCAACATCATAATCAGGTTCTATATCAACATTGAAATCATCTTTACCATCAGAATGTATGTTATAATTAGATTCAAGATCTTATAACATTGTTACACACTTATAATAGGTCTATTTGAATACAACAATGATCCTTCCACAATTTTTGATGAAGTTTCCTTTAGCATCAAATTAATTTATTCTAGTATCTTGTACAATGATTGTGCAGCCTTTAACCATTTCATTAATATTACCCATAATTTTCACAGTAACCATTATATTCCTTATCTAGACATCCAATCTCCTGCATCAATCAATTAGGATTGACATAATCACACATAATTGAAATTCCTCCATAGAAACATATCTATTTTAGAATTTATGGGGTTCCAAAACAACATTCAAAATTAACAATCAAATTTCCTAAACACTTGGTTCTTCCTACATGAAATAGACCTTGGAGATCCATAATCCATTCCTAGTCATCATCCCCCATCCTCATCCATCTTATTCCATCCATGTTATACATCCAAATCCTTGATTGTCCATTATCATACAATGTTGTCCTAAAGTTCCATCCATTCATTACATCTCCCATTCCTAGTTCTAGAATAATTTTTTCATTTGCTAGTGACACCTTGTATACAATTATTCCAAAAAAATTAAAAAAGCATAAGATAATATAAATACTCAAAAAAATCAAATAATTACAAATTCTTTAAAAATTAGAAAAGGCCAAAAATCTCCAAAAGAGATATAAAGCTAAAAAATCAAAATTATTTTTCTTATCCTAAAATACCATCAAAATCCTTAACCAAATAATTTCAATCACCATTTGGATGTGTCCTTCCCAAATATTCCCTTTTGGGGGCAAGCCAAATCAATTCATCCAATTTTAGTTCATAGCTTTTGCCCTATTTGGGGAAAATCAAAACATATAGCTTCTTTCATAATATTTTTCCCAATCCATCCCCTTCCATGTATCCTTGATTGGGGGCACCCTATAATTATCATATAATATATCCTTCACACATGTAATTTTGAATTTAATAAAGACAAGATGCTTTGTGTTGCCTTTTGTTTTCAAGTTTGTATGTGTTTACTTGATTACTTGTTTGTTTGCTTTTCTTATTGTGCCTTGACTCAATCCATATGCTTTAATAGGGTCATCATGATTTGTCCATATTGTGTTGATTTCTCACACTTGCACTTGAGTCCATCCATTAGCATATGATAATCATTTCATCCAAATTTTTCCATATCATGATGCATTTATGTCATTTGTATGTCAAATCGGGGGCCAGTCCTTACACATTACATTCATATCATCATGGTGTATACCGTTATGTGCTCCATCAATCAAGTGATTGAGGAATATATACAATTTCATGTGAAGATAGAACATCCCTTGAAAAATAATATATTATTAAATCAAATAATTTATGTCATCTTTGACTACATCACATCATATCCTCCCTCTTTGATGTTTGTCAACATTGGATCAGATCAATTCTTATATTCTTCATCATTTCTCATCACATTCCTCCCTTTTTAAGAGAATTAAATCAACCTAAGATCCATTTCGACTATATAGGCATAACTCAGTCACATGGAGTGTTTGAGGTCAGCTCAACCACCATTCTTGTTCTTCACCCTTATTCTATCATCCAATTCTTCTAACTAACAATCATTCTCACAACCTACATGTGTGGAAAATAGTTGATCATGTCCCTTATTTATCTAATTCATTCCAAATCTTATCACAACATTCTTATATTCTTCATCATTTCTCATCACATTCCTCCATTTTTAGGAGAATAACATCAACCTAAGATCCATTTAGACTATGTAGGCATAGCTCAGTCACATGGAGTTTCTAAGGTCAGCTCAACCACCATTCTTGTTCTTCAACTTATTTTATCATCCAATTCTTCTAACTAACAATCATTCTCACAACCTACATGTGTGGAAAATAGTTGGTCATGTCCCTTATTTATCTAATTCATTCCAAATCTTATCACATCATTATTCAATAATTACCACATCATTCTCCAAACATTATTTTCATTCAACTTTTAGGTATCTTTGTATGTATAGTTTATTGTGACTTCTTCATTATTTGAAAATTTGTTATACCATTAACACATACATCTACATCCATTAACTTGATCATTTCATCCTTAATTTAAAAAATAGGTTAAATCATTGATTTATGCTTGCTAATCAATCAATCAATTTAATCAAATCAATCAATATAACCTGCTTAGGGAAATTCCATCAATCAATCATCCAGTCAACCTCATAGATTTCACCTTTTTGGGGGAAATCAAAGTGTTCAGTTATTACATTGGGATGCATCCTTCTTAGGTACTCCCTACTTGGGGAAAAACATTCTATCATCTCAACAATCAAAGTGTGCAAGCACTAACTTGAGTGGCTTAATTTTTTCCAGAGGTTAATCCCCTTATCATCATCCTACATCCCAAGTATCTTTCTTCATCACTTACCCATTGCTTCTTACATCCTATCTTCTTCATCTCTTTTTTGAGAGCCCATCCATGTCCTTCATCCCCACATGTCCTCTCGAGGGGGAATACCCATTACATTATTTCTTTTATCATCAACTAGTTTCCATCCTCCTACCTTTTTTGGCTTTTTATTTCTTTGAAAATTAGTTAATCCACTCATCATGTCTTGTAATGCCTTCTCAAATAAGGGAAAATTATAGACACATAAAATTATACACTTTGTGACAATTTTAACTATCTACATTACCATCATCTTAATTCCTAATTTCCTCATCTAACTAGTCTTTTATCCACTAATAACCCCTAATCAGTTATTTACTTCTTTAATTATTACATCCTTTCCAAAAATTCACATTATATTGCATTAGTTAAATAATCTCAATTAATTAGCTAATCTTATTCTAATGGGAAATTATGGAACACACAATTAATATTTTAAATCATTTAATCTTATTTTCCATCTCAATATCATGACATCATGAATCTACCATCATTTTCTTCTTCCACAAGGAAAGTCAATGCAAAGTTAGAAGTTTACAAACAAGTTCTCTTATAACCTCTTATATACTCTAAAATTATCTAACTAGATTTATTACACATCCTCTTACACACTTCATCTTTATTATTAAATGCTCCATATTTCTCATCATGGAGATGTAGGATTGATTTTCATCCATTGATCTTCATCTTGGATCAATGGCTCACATTTGATAGATAAATGTAGAAATTGAGGAAGTCTCCCTCTTCTTCAACAAGATTTTTTTGCTAGACTTGCTCTATCAAAACTTGAAGAAAAGCTTCACCAAGTTATTCTATTGCTCAATAAAATCACACATAATGCAAGGTTATATGTTTTTGGAATTGTTACATTCTATTTATAAATACCTCAATCTCTATATCTGAGCTAATCAAACATGTATTTCAGATAGAGAGATACATCCAAATGAAAAGGAAAAACTATGTTATTTGTCTTCTATCATGCCTGTTTATGCTCTTTCTTGATCTTTCCCAATCTGAGGACATGCACTTGGGTCTTAAGTTGTATACATTTATTTTATATTTCATACTAACAATAAACTTACTCCCTTGTAATCATGTGTTTACACTTGAGAAGTGTAATCATTGTATTGGAGTCAACTGATTGTGATATAGTATTACAAATGTTTAAACTATTTTGTAGATCCACATGATTTGGAATGAGGGCCTTTCCCTTATTTTTTTTGGAATAAATATATCTATAGTCACCCACTTCAACATTTGTGAATAAATAATGGGATAAGTAATCATCTTCATCAATGAGATTGAATTTTAACTTGCATAGTTGATCATCTCTTAGTTCTTGTTTATCTTCATCATCACTACTATAGTAATATTCAATTATATAAGAATTTAATGAATTTAATGATAATGGTAATTCATAAAAACAATCTACTATAATTGTGGAAATTGGTACTTGTTACATATCTAATTTGATAGATTCCTCTATTTGCTTTAGAATTTTCACTTTTGGCATAGCTTCCTTGATATGCTCCTCTATTTGCTTTAGAATTTGATCACTTTATGGGGTATCATTTAGACAAATTTATTTACCCACTCCATAAGTATGAATTTATGACATTTTTATTGGTTTTTTATGTGGTATGATAGAGACCTTACCAGATTGTGATTGTGTCATTTTACAATAGTGAAAAGGTGTATCATCAGCTAGAATTATATACTCATGTGTATCATGTAAAAATTTAATGCATCTATGAAATGTAAAAGGTATAGCTTCCTTTTCATGAATATAAGGATGATGTATGATGTGATTATATTTTAGTTGATAAGGTATGACTTAAAAAGTAATAAGTACTATTTTTGGGCCTAGTAGTAAATCTAGTGTGATAGTTCTCGATATTTGCTTTGGAGTGTTATCAGATTCATGTATGGGTTACTCTAATTTGTAAATATTATCCTTATTGAAACAAATTTTTATTATGGATTCATAAATTCAAATATTTATCTTGGAACTATTGTCAACTTATACATGCTTGATGATCTTTGTATGTATTTAAATCTGAATGAACAATGGAAGATTGCATTCAATGATATGCTTGGGTGGGATATCTTATTTATCAAAAGTAACAATATTATTTACAATGGATAGAATAGAATTTTTTTGAGTATTAAGTAGTTTCTCAATTAGATTTTACCCCTTGGGTTGGAAAATTTTCCTTACATGAGGTAGAGGAGGAACATTTTGAGTAGTATGATTGGGTTGGGGAGATAATGGTGGTTGTCCTTTTCTAGTTTGAATAAAATAGACATGGGTATCTAATATGAGCCTTGAGAGAATAATGGGAATATAATGACAAACAAAAGTAGATTGAAGGTGAGGAGGAGGAAACACAAAATGTTGTGCACATACTCTTTGGAATCTAATTATGATAGGAAGTAACTCAGACTAGATATTATGACAATAGGTATGAGGTTAAGGGACTATTTGTCTTGAATTTATCCATAATAATTAGACTCTTATTTATATATAACACTACTTTGTTCAATATTGTGTGAAATATTCATGCACCCTTGCCTCAAAATGGTGACAAAACTCTCTTGTGATGTTGGTAATATTTTGGGAGAATCATTAAAGGATGTAATATTACAACAATAAGAATTGAAAATTACTTGAGGATCTATATTATAATTTTTATCCTCTTGATTTTATTTATGTTTTATCCATGATCTAACCTATTAATAACATGTTGAAATGGGATACAAGATGAAATAATTAATTTCATAACCATATGTAACATATGAAAGAAATATTCACTTCTTGATCCCATTATGAATACAATATAATATGAATCAAGCAACACTAATGGCTCTATATACAATACAAGAAAAAAACAAGATATAATGGTGATATAGGCAAGTGTTTTAATGATTGTTTAGGATATCAAATATACTTTATCATTCATTTATTAGTTTTGGCCTAATGTTGTAGAGTACTAACTATAGAGGCAAAATTTTACCTATGGCCCATTAACCATGTTTTCAAGGTTACAGTGAGAGTAACTTCTCTGGGCAATACGCTCTTCTCAGGTACACCACAAATTAAATATTAAAAATAGGCTTCTTATGATTTAAACAAAGGATCCTAGGCTTTATCGATATATCATGAGGTTGTGGAAATCAAATTCTATGTTTAGTGTTGTATAATGGTTGAGTATTGGGGTAAATCTATCACATCATAATTTATGTAAAATAGATCATTGTGTAAACCTTCACAAAAATAACTAAATTTTTAAAAAAAATTCAAAACATAGTTTATAAAAATAAGTGCAAGCAAAAAAAATAAAGAGAAAATAAAAGTGAAAGATTTAAGTGTATAGATATCAACAAATTTCAACCTGTGGTTGAAAGAAAGAGCTTGTGGCAGATTTATCCAAGCTAACAAGACAACCTCTTCAATGTCAGATTACTCCAAGGTCAAGGAGGATTGAGTCATTATTTTTCATATTTATATCCAAGTTCAAAGCTTTTTTTCTTTCAATGTTATGAATTTATAGAAATATGTATTAAATCCTAGGATAAAAATCAATCAAACAACAAGAAATGTTTCAAAAATAGTCAGTTCACCAAAATATTTAATCTATTTTGAATTAAACTAATAAATCTAAAATATTCAAATTTATATACATGAAATATACAGATCTAGAGGTGAAATACAAAATTTATAAATTAGCTAAAAATAGTAAATATGCCTACAGATATGAAAACCTCCTAAAAAAATATTATACTAGCTATGGAGGTTGACTGTGACTAAGAACTAGATGAAAAGACATAAAAATATTGTGTTTGAAAATAATAATTTAAATTACATTGGGACAAGTCCATATAAGGAGGACAGGGATACAATATGACATTATCTATTGAATGCAACCACATACTAGTTGATTATGCACATGATTTTTTGATCTAGATATGTGTGAGTGTTTGCAAGGGTTTAATGATTGATCTTGTGCCTTGATTAGTCATGCAAAAGACCTTAAAAATAAAAACCATAGCTCATGCACAATAAACACAATATAAATCAAATGAAAAATGAGGGAATATGGTTAGGGGAATAGTTGATCTACCCTTAAAAAACCTATGTAATATTGGTGTTACCTAATAGTCCAAATGGGCCTTAGGTTGATGTAGTTATCCCTCCTAGGGTGAGTTTGTGATATTTGATTGTTAAAATATATGAATGTAAATATAATATTAATTGAAATGTTTGATAGTATATTCCTTTCACCTGAAATAATTACATTCAAACTTAGCCTATAATTGTTATAATGTAGCATAATTGAAATTGGAAGAAATAGTCCTCTTTTGCTCAATGTGTAGTAAAATTACCAAGTGATTGGTAAATATATTTGGAGAAGCCTTGATGTGATTATATTAGATATTATTTCAAATATTTATACTAATCAACCTTGATAAAAGTGAGGGAAGGGGAAAATAGACCAATTGAAAATTTAAAAGTATCGTTAGATCAAGGGGAATAAGGTTGCAGTGCATCCCTATTTAACCTCATGCAAACATGTCCCAAAAGGACATAGACTCTTAGAAAAGGTCCTATAAGCATATTATGGGTGTATAAATGATGTATTAAGCATTTTTAAAGGTATTTTTTAGAGTAGTGTATGCTTATGTAGATATTAAAATTTAATAAAATGGTGAATAGGCTAAGTGAGGTAAGTATGTCAAGATTCAACATTGTTAAACATTTAATGATTAATTTGATGTGTCTACACTAACAAGGAATGTTATACATGGCTAAAATTTTATGACACCTTGGGAGTCTTTGACTAAGTTTTTAGGTGTGTAGATTCATGAATTGGAAACCGGTTCACTTAGTCCAATAATCAAGTGGGATATCAAAGATAACTCAAAAGGCTTGATAGGTTTTATGTTAGTGTATTTTTTAAGTAACTTCTTTCCTTTCCTCATGTTACCACTATCAATGACACTAACCTCTCTGATCATCTTAATATTTCTTGGTCCTTTAACTTGGATCCTTATCCTCCTCCTTTCACTCAATTCCCCTTCAAGTTAAAATTTTCCATCTCTCTTCCTAGCATTTTATATCCCAACTTTATACTATTTTGGAGTTACAAACCTAACCTAATTCATCTATATGTTGAATTTAATGGTGTTACATTGATGTGGTAGGAATAGTCATGTTGCTTAGAAGATATGAAAAAATTATGGCCAAAGAGAGATAGAAGAAAGAACACAATATCAAACACAATATTGGTCAACAATGCCTTGCTTTTTAGGAACACTCCCATGACACATCCTTACAAGTTGTTACCAAAATCAAATTTGATCTAAGAAAATTTTGAATTTTATAGGGCCCAAGGTACCAAATTGTGGGCTCAACTTTTATAGATTCATCATGGTGATTGTGTCACTAAATACTATTTTAAATACTTATAATATAAACAATTTCATGAGTACATCTCATTCATTATGACTGAGGATGGTGTGGAGACCTCCTCACTTGATGATATGAAGGTATATTTCTTTCAGCATTATAGTAAACTCTTTTAGTAAAAACACCACCATGATGAGTATGAATATTTTTTAGAAGAATGGCTACATGATGGTATTCCTCACATGGTGGATCAAGTTACCAATCACCTTCTTAAGCAACAAGTCACTATATAAGATCATGAAACAACTCTTTGGGTAATGAAGACCAAGAAGGCCCCTGGTTTGGATGGGTTTTTGGTTAAATTAGTACAAGCTCTATTTCTCAACCTCAAGATGGACTTGTTTATTGTTTAAATGGAGGTAAAATCCAATGGATCATTGGGATATATCATTAATCATGGTTTGATCAAATTAATTTCTAAAGCTAGAAACAAAAACAGGATATGTGGTTGGTGCTCCATTACTTAATGTATCCTACAAAATTATTACAAAGGCTATTGATATGAAACTTAATCCTCTCACTCAGGATATTTTTCACCCTAAGCACATTAGATTCCTAAAGGGTAGATACATTATGGATAATATTCTATATGCATTGGAAACCACTCAATGGGATGAATATTTTGATTGAAATGCATTGTTGGTCAAAATTGACTTTGACAAAGCATATAAAAGGATGCAATGGTGATTTATTATAAATATGTTTGAGTGGTTGGGGATTAGTCCTCATTTTAGATATTGCATTCAAATTTTCTTTGCTGAATTACAAGCTCGGGTCATGGTTAATGGCAACCTCACATAATCCTTTGATCTCTAATGCTCCATTCGTCAAGGCTACTCACTCACCATTTTCTTGAATGTTTTGTCTATTGATGCCCTTAGTTATGCTCAAATGAGATCATTACCAAGGAGATTTAAAATTAATTACTCTTCCACAAGGTTCATATGCTCTTAACTCTCTTTTTTTTATGATTCTCTTCTCTTTCTATAGAATATTGAATAATAAATCACTACTGCCAAGTCAATTATTGATGTTTTTATGATTCATGTGGATCTAATTTATGTAATAACAAAATGGAATTCATATTCATATAAAGTTCCATAAATTTGTCTTGGATCCCCTCAACTTGGAATGTCATTCCCCATGAGAATATTACCTATTACCTGGATATTCAAATTTGATATTCACCTTTCCCCTCGAGACATTTGGGATTGGGTGATAAATAAAATTTAGAGAAAGGTGAAAAATTGATCATGTAAATTTATCTCCCTAGTAGGGAAGATGATTATTATTAATCACATCTTTTTGGCCAGCCATGCATGTTACTCTTCTTATTGGTCCTTTGAAATCAACTTATGGAGAACTCATGCAGCTAGTCTGCAGTTTCCTTTAGTGTAGCAAAATTGGTAAGAAATAGATGGTACTTGATTAGTGTCATCAACCCATTAATTTAATCAAGTCACTTGGTAGGTATCATTAAAACCAAGGATAGTGTCCAATGGTTATATGCAATAAGGTGTGTAATTGGTTGTTAACAGCTATATTTTAAGGGATTTTCTTGTGGAACAACTAATTCGAAGGTTCTAATCTAATCAATTGAAATCTATTTAATTTTTTGGAATGAAAACATTTTAATATATAATTAAAATGTTTAAGTAAACACACTTTGTTATAAAGAAACACTCTCTTATTGTACAGGAAATTGATTGGTATTTGAACACACTTTAATCTATGTGTTGAATTGAAAATTATTTTTAATTGAAATAATTTTAGAAAGGTAAAATGTTGGAAAATGATGTAAATAGTAACTTTAAATAAACATGCATAAAAATAAATAAATGCATTTTAAACAATCCACACTTATAATATAAATAATTCTTAAAAGAATTGAAACAACTAATATAAATATAAAGGAAAAATACCAAATAAGAATCCTACCTCCTAGGGTAAGTGGGCCCTTGCTCTCCCTTGGAACAAGATCTAAAACGCTCATACTTTTAAGAACATTTAAAAATTCATTAATTCTAGAATAAATATTACAATCTAGAAAATTCTCTCACTAATTTCTCTTATCTGCTACTGACATTATCTTTCTTTCCAAACTTCTCTCTTTCTAACCTCCTTTTCAAATAATAAGAAGATGTTCCAATACATCAATCCTATAATTTTTGTTTAAATAAACTAATATAATAACAAGACTACAACTACAATCTTGTCTTATTTGTAAAATAGAAAAGACATTACAACCAATTTTCATGTTTCAAGGTGAAACAATGGAAAGGTTGGCATAATAACATGCATGCTCCAATCATTTGCAATGTCTATGTGGTTATAACAAATCTTATTATAGTAACCAAAAATCTTATAATATTTATAATGGTGCTCATACAAAACATACTATAAGTATCATGTCTAAAAATAAAATGTTATATAAGATAAGTGTCTCAATGACCCATAAATTCCTTGGAAAGGCCATGACCATTCTATACAAGAGATATACAATATTAGATGATCAACAAAATTCCTTCCATAATCTCCGTATATGACTGGAATAATATTATAACTCACTTTCTATACTCGATAACTTTCTTGTAACTCATATGTCATACTCTAAAGATTCACTGGTTAACTTCAGAGCTTGATTGTTAGACTCTAAAGCTTCACTGTTGGACTTTGAAGCTTCACTATTTGACTCTAGATCTTCACTAGATGACTTTGACATGTGTTGAACTTACTTATAAGGGTCTGATTCCAAAAACTATAATATTCAATCATGATGCATTCATATAGCCTATGCATGCAAAATTAAGGGCTAATCATGTAAAGAGTTAGAAAATAGTGATAAAAATAAGTATCATTGACTCACGCATGCTAACTAAGATATAAGTACCTATTATCTACTTAAGATTAGAAATAATCCATAAATGGATATCATATCCATTTCAAGAAGGGATATTAGTAAGGAATGACATGGTTACTACTTGGATATAATGAGCCATATAATTGACTCATTATTTCCCCCACACTTTATTTCTTGCAAGTCCTCTTGCAAGCTATTGTCTTCCTTGTTCATGGTCAAGAACCCTGCTTTCCAATCTTTGATTGAGATTATAGATATCCATATAGGTGGTCCAATATTTTGTATCTAAACTAGTGAATCCCATATACATTCAAACTAATGTCCTCCATATTTTAAACTACTCAGGGGTCTAATTTTATGTGTTTTTCCAAGCTGACATGGGAGTGGGAATGAGAGGGTGTCTACTCCTCATGACAACCAATTATTGGACTCGTGTTTGATTGATATAGAGAATTAATTTAGTAATGACTTGAGTTCTTTTGAGACTCCAACAGAGATTGGTGGGGGAGATTACTTCCCTTTTCTTCAAGAAATTTATAATGTATCCCACCATTTTATCATAGTTTTCCAATACTTCACCAAAATGTAGCTTGATATATTATTCAAAATCCATGATGATCTTATGCAAGATTTTTAATAGGTTTTCTTCGAGGTTTCTATGGTAAAAAATATCTTGAAATTCTATAACAAATGTAACCCCAATAGGAAATAGGGGTCTCATGTAGAGTTATACTATTTTTGATGCATGAAAATATTCATCACTCCTCTCACTCCATGTAATCTGATTCTATAGAGTGGAAGTGAAAGCTCTGAGTAGAGATCTCCTACAAAGAGACTAATCATAAAACAATACATGTGTCCTAGAAGATAAATACATAAATAGAATTCACACAAGAGGTTTTTCTGCTCTAGGGTGTTAGTTCTATAAGCCTACATGAATTATTTTTTATCTTCAAGGTCATTGGAAAGACCACAAAAGACCCTTACCAAATTCCACCTATGAAATTTTTCTTTGAAAAAAAGGTTGTATATAGGGAGGGTTTCCTACATGCCAAAAGTTTTTCTCCTAGTTCACATACTATTTAAAGGGCAGATTCTATTTTTTTATTGTTGTTTCTTTGATTCTTCTAGGTCTGCCTTTAATTTCTTATTTTTTACTTTGACCCTCCTCAGCTCTTGGAAATTTTCATCCTAAAGGGCCATAATGTCTTGATAAGACAATTTCATTTAGACCCCTTGGTCTACTTGAGTTTTAGGTTCAATTGTCTTCTCTTTTAGCAATACTATCTCATTATCTTTTTCTAAAGACTTATTCTTTGTTTTTTATAATTATATTTATAGATATGAAATAGTATTTTACTTACCTTGTAATTTCATTTTAAAGAAGGCAATATTTTCTTCTTGTTGCTTGATGGTTGCTTCAGCGTTTGAAAAGAGGAGGACTTATTTCACTTATGACTCTTCATCATGACTAGAAGAGTAAACTTCTTCTTCCATTGAGGTTTCTCTTCCATCAAGTGGTGGTTGTGATGAAGATGGTGGAGGAGATTAAGGTGGAGGATATTCTACTTCAGCTTCCTCAAAATTTTCTACCATGGTGGCTGTATATTCAATTCCTATTTTAGGTTCTTCTCCAATTTATTCATGTCTAACTTATACAATTTCCTCATCTATGGGTTCCACTTCAACACTTGGAATCTCCATAAGAGATGCATGACTTAAATTTCCTAAGTTTTAAATAGCATCCCTTTCTTGATCTTCATCTTCCTATAAGATTAATCTTCTTCTTCTTCTTATCTGAGTTGCATGTTTAGGTTCTTCTTGTGAAGCCCTTCTTATGGAATATCTTCTTAAAATCTAGGGTGAAGTAACCTCTAGAGCTAGTTTTTCTTCCTCAGAGATATCTATTATTTCCTAAGTAGTATTTGGTTCTAGATTGACTTTGGAGCTTGTTTTTTAAAACCCATGTTCTTAGTTTCCTTTTATTCACTATCTTTGAAGATGGTTCTTTTGTGGAAGTCCCCTCTTTTGTGATAGAACTTGGTGTATGGGCTACATAAAGGGATCTTCTCTATCTTAGGATGATATTTCAACTTATTGTTCAAGAATGATTTTGAATTATTTTTTCCATATTATTATTTTATAAAATAATGTTTATAAATGATCTGAATCAACCCATGATGCATGATAGAATCCATTACTCTTTTATGCTTGTCATAACTTGGATAAATCCTACTAAAAATAAAAGAAAATTCACCTTATGTTCTATTTTATGTAGACAATGTCTCATGTGTGTGATAATTCTCATGGAATCACAACCAAAAGACCCATACTATCCATGAAAATTTAGGTACTTGATGACCCAAAAGGTAGATGTCCTCCAAAGCTCAAGTAAACTTTCTCTTTTGATCTATTTGGTAACTCCTTGAGGGTTGATAATTAACTCTAAAAATGACTCCCATTCCTCATTAAATATCTAAATGAGTTCATTGAAGGTAGAGTGCCTTGAAATTTTAACTCCTTCATCTAGGATGCCTGAGAGTTCACTAATCACGTGGATTGTTAGTAGAATTAGAACATCTTTCACTATGGTGCAGTCATCCTGGAGATTGGCAATAAATTCATTGACTATTTAGTGATCATATGATTCAAATTTGTGTATGAATTTAAACCATAATGCCTCTTAAAAAATGGTATCCACTTCATCATCATCCAATAATAAATATATAGACTTAGGCTTATACTTCTTCTTTTGACCCATTTCTAAAGGTTGTAGAGTTTGGCTAAATGCAAGACTAAGGTTCAAAGGAATCTAGTATCAAGGGAGAGGTGAAATTCAATTTAGTATAGTAATTATGCTATATTGGAGTGTGTTTAAATAAGTATGGCACATTTGGTATTGAATTCTACCATCATTTAGCCTAGCTTCATGATATTTCTAGATCTTGATAAGACATGATTGTTGGAGAGAAAGAGGTCAATTAGTACATGTAGTGTGATTTGGAAATGATTTTCAATGTGTTTTTTCATCCTTTCCATGTGTTGGGTGTGTTGTTAGCCTCCCTAGTCATTCCTTCAAGTGCACTGAGTAGACAACTTCCATTATTTATCCTTCTAATTACTTTATTCTCTTGTGATTTCTAATTATGTCATAAGGATGACATCATTCTTCTTTTTTATAAAAGTATATCCTTTTGGTACATTGTACCCTATCTTATAAAATAAACTTTGCACTTTTTTAAATGACCTTTTTTTGTGTACTCTTTTTAAATAACTTTACATTTTTAGAGAAGTCTTCCTTCAAAGATGGATAAATATAATAATAACTTAAATTTAATCATATACATAGAAGAATGAACTAATATACCTCATTTTTTTGTGATGTTGTCTCTACTCCTTAGGATTCCACTTGTCCTACAATGATTATAACACATAATTTAATTAAGGGGCATATACAACATAGTAGAAACATTAATTTTATTACTTTGTTAATTTGAGAATCTATAATTTCTCATTTTCAACTTCTCATTTTATTTTTTTATTTATTTTTTATTTTTTATATATTTCATTTTTTTTACTTTTCAAATTTTTGGGAGGACTACCGTTTATATTTTTCAAT
This sequence comes from Torreya grandis, assembly GCA_037957365.1. Classification (NCBI taxonomy): domain Eukaryota; kingdom Viridiplantae; phylum Streptophyta; class Pinopsida; order Cupressales; family Taxaceae; genus Torreya; species Torreya grandis. The sequence continues at coordinate 633,960 of JARHVA010001538.1, read as the reverse complement.
CCTTCCCCTTTAGTGGGAGGAGGACCACTTTTTTTGGTTTTCAATCCTCCACCTCTCTTGGTCTTCAATCCTCATTCTTTGACTATGATGGAAGAAAAAAATTCTTCCCCATAGCCAAATTCATCTTGAGACTGAATTTGCTTGAAAAATTATTCCTTACTTAGAGGCTACTAATGGAGTCTTACTCTGTGCCCATTTACTAAGAGTGTTTTCTTGTTTCCAACTATTGGTAAAAGCTAAACTGACCTATTATCAAAGATATTTTCTATTTGATAGGGTCTCAACCATCTAGTCCTGAGTTTTCCTTTAATGTTTTGAAACTTAGAATCAAATATCAAATCCTAGTCTCCTTATTTGAATCTTCTCTCCGTGATTTGGGTGTCATTCCACTATTTCCTATGATGTTTTAGAATTTTTATTTGAGACAAGGCTTCTATTTTCATTTCATCCAATTCATTAAGCTAAAGAATTATCTCTATGTGTCCTTCATCAAGATCTATTCCCACATTTGTTGTTGTTCTAAAAGTTTGTAATTCAAATTCTATGGGAAGTAGAGGATTCTTTACAAACACAAGTTCATAAGGTGAAAAACTTGTGGTATATTTTCATGTGGATTGTAAGCCCAAACCACTTTAGGTAGTTTGTTTTCCTAATATTTTTTTCTAATGTTGAATATCCTAGTCAATTTTTTTTCCAGCTCTCTATTGGTAAATTAAACCTATCCATTGGCCTATGGATGATATGGATATGACTTTTGATGGATGATTTGGTAGTGCTCAATGAAGTATTTGATTGTATTAGACATGAATTGATGACCTTGGTTAGCTACTTGGTGCTCTAAATTGTTGTATAATTTTGTAATACAAAAAATCAGCAACTAACTCTTCTCATGTAAATGGGAGAGCTTGAACCTTGACTATTTGGTGACATAATATGTGCATACAATTACGTATTACTTCCCTTGAGCTTAAGGGTCAACATGACCAACAAAGTACACTTCTCATTTCTCAAAAGGTACTAAAACCACTTGAGTATGAAGAGGCATTTCATTAGATAAAGTGGGTTTTCCCATCTTTTGACAAGAATCAAATTGCCATACATATCTCTTCACATTTATATGAAGTGAAGGCCAATAGTACCTAGCCCCAAGGATCTTATGAATAATCCTCTTGGATGAATAATGGCCTCCTCTAGTTTCATCATGATAAGCCCTTATGATGTCATAAGTCTCATCTTCTCTTACACACCTGTAGAGCATATAGTTAGGTCTACACTTAAACAAAATACCATTAAACCATTTGAAATGATCACTATCTCTGATTAATTATTTTGTTTCCTTATGAGTAAACTTGTAAGGAAACTTCCATATGGCCAAGTAGTTTGCTATGGTAATAAACCATGGTGAATGTGTTAAAACTATGAACAAATTTTCATCAAGAAATATATCTTCCATTGGATCTTCTTTACCTACAACATTCAACCTTGATAAAAAGTCAAAAACCACATTAGATTTATTAGGTTTATCAATGATAGTAATGTCAAAATCTTGAAAAAGTAGTAACCATCTAATGATCCTACCTCTTACCACTAGTTTGTTCATTAAATATCTTATGGCTAAGTGATCTGTGTAAACAAAGATCTTGTATCCAATGATTTAGTGCTTAAATTTATTCATTGTATGTATAAAAGCTAGGATTTTTTTTTAGTGGTTGTATAATTTATTTCAATGGGGGTGAGATTCTTATTAATATAGTAGATATCATAAATTTTTCCTTCATATTTTTGTCCAAGGACTTCCCCCATATCATTATCAAAGACATCTATATGAATGTGGAATGGTTGCTCCCAAATAGGCCCTCTCAAAATTAGAGAAAATATCAATTTTTATTTTATTGATTCAAAATATTATCAGTATATATCAATCCATATAAACTCACTATCTTTGTTAAGCAAGGAAAACATAGGTACAACTTTTTTTTAAGTCTTATATAAAACATCTATAATATCTTGCATGTTCCAAGTTTGAGTTTTAGGAGAAGGAAAATTGAAATGATTTCAATCTTCTTAGGATCCACTTGTATCCCATGAAATGAAATGTGGTGTCCTGGAATAATTCCTTGATCAACTATCATTAAACATTTTTCATGACTCAAGGATAGTTAATGTTACTCACATCTAGTTAACACATTATCTAGGTTACTTAAAGCTTCATCAAAAGACCCACCATTCCCTATAAATTCATCCATTTATACCTCTACATAATCATTAGTTAGATCAGCAAAGATGGCTAATACTACCCTTTGAAAGGTGGCAGGTGCATCATAGAGGCCAAAGGGTAACACTATATAAGCAAATGTTCCTCATGGGCATGTAAATATTGTCTTGTCCTAATCTTTTGGGGATATTCTTATCTAAATTTAACAATTAAAGCCATCTAAGAACGAGAAATACTTCTTCCTAGCTAGATTATCTAACACATGTTATATAAAAGGTAGGGGAAAGTAATCTCTCATGGTGGCTTTATTTAGTTCTTAATAGTCTATACATATTATCCATTTTCCATTATTTTAGGTACTAGTAGAAGTAGTGAGACTCGTTGACTATCTAATAATGGGGTAAATGAATCCCACCTACAATAGTTTATCTATCTCCTATTTCACTATGTCTCTTAGTGTTGGGTTGATTTTTCTTTGAGGATGTCTAGCAGGTCTAGTGTTTTTAGTATATATGTGATGAGGGCACATACTTGGGTAAATGCCCTTCATGTCATTGTAATCTCATGCAAAGAATTTTGTATGGTTCTTCAAGACATAAAACACCTTATTTTATTATTTTTCATCCAATTATTTGTTTATGTTTAGAATTTCTCTAGGTTGGATAGTTAATTGTTTAGACTCTCTAGGTAGATGGAGTTGGTCTACCTAAATTCACTCATCAAAGAGTTTAGAGTGTAAGGATGTGGTAACATCATATAGAAATTGGTGACATATTTAAATAAATTATCCCATTATGAAATTATGTTTGCTAATGGACAATAAAAAGTTATTAAAAATGTATCTTGATTGTCTTGTGCCCATGTAATAATGTTTTATTGAACAGGTGTATGGTCACACATGTCATGAGGAGTGGCTAAGCTAGTTGGTTATTTTGTAGAGGAAAGTGTCCCAAACTCAAGCTATACTGATAGAATATAAATCTAGTCTAATAGGATATGGAACCAAACTATCAACCTCTAGAACTAGTATGTTAGACTCTGAAGCTAGACTGTCAAACTGTAGATCTAGACTATCAAACTCTAGAGTCTATAGCTAGACTAGGTTCTTAGAGATTCTATGTTAGTTCATATTCTAACTCATTCATGTGATATTTTATTGTACCATGGCCTATGAGGAAAAATTGTTACTATTTTACTTAGGTTCATCAACCCATAGGTGATTTAGAAGATCTTCATATGATTTTATTGGTGGATACAAAGAAATCTATTTTACTTTTATTCCATTTAAAATAGTCATGTTTCCTGACCTACTATCTATTAATACTACAACTGTAGTTAACCAAGGTCTTCCTAAGATTAATAGATATCTAATTTGTTTACTCTTAAGCTAAAATATTATGAAATCTATAGGATATTCCTAAGATTTCACTATAATAGAGACATCCTCAATTGTTCCTTCAAGTTTGGCAATAGACTATCTACTATTTGTAGGACTATGGAAGTAGGTTTCACCCCTATAAGGGACAAGGCTTTCAATGTGTCTATTGTCATCACATTAATGAAACCTCATAAATACACAAGTACATTAGGTGTTTCATTATTTTCTATGTTTAAAAAAATAACAAGGCTTCTAGATCCCCATATTTAGGTAGGAGTTTTCCTACCAATAAATCAATAAGTTTACCATTCACCTATATAGTTTTAGGATATTATCTTTTCCCACCTAGAAGTTTTATGCACAAACATTTAATAATTCTATTAAGTTCTGGGACATCTCTTATAACTTGAAATAATGGAATTTCAATGATTAATTTTCTCAACTCTTGAACTAGATTAGATTCACTCTTATTTATAGTTTCTTAAATCCTTTTTATAAAAGGAATGATTGAAGGAACCATAACAGTTTTTTGGGGTCTTTCTTTTCCTTATTAGGTTTTTCCTTAGCTAGTTCATCAAGAGGTCTAGTTCTTATTTTGGGGCATAAGTTATGGTGATTTGAGGGGTTTTTAATGTCTTATATAATCTTAATTTTACATTCCCACAGTCTATGGCACCAACTCCTAAGGTTCCTTCTTACTCAGTTCCATAGATAGGAGTTGCTTATCTATTCTTTGGATTTGTTACTAGCTATGTAGGTAGTTGAGGATCAGTCGCTTATTCTATTTGTGGAATTTGAGTATTAGGATGAGGAATTAGTACCTATTATTATGAAAACTTCATCTACTGATTAAATTTTTGATGGGCTACCCATTGTTAGTTTTCCCATGGTTGAGGATTAGGCTGGGGAATCCAAGGCTATTGGTGAGGTTGACACATCCATGGTTGTGGTGTCATCTCTTATGTACCCTATGATGGAGTTACACATGCATGTTGAGGTGCATACCTAGTCCATGGCATCATCCACGTATTATAAGGATCTCTAGGATCAAAATGAACTTATTTTGATTGTGGAAAAACTGGTTTCCCTATCTTTGTATGAAGTTGAACTCTTTTATTGGTTAGGTTGTATGTTTTAATTGATTTTTTAGGAAAATTAGGATGGCATTTAGTATTATGATCATTTTCATCACATATTCCACACATATTAGTTCTATCTAAAGGGAAATCTCAGAGGGCATGCTTCAACCAACATTTAGGGAAATGCATGGCTAGTGGCTTAATGGTAGCATTAAATTTGGCTTGTAGTCCATCTAGAGAAGTGTTTGATTGCACTAAAATTTATATCTTTAAGTTGGATAATTCTTCCATAAGTTGTCTTACATCAATACCACTCTTGCCTATTTTCAGCTTTCTAACATTCTTTTTGGTCCTTGAGTAATTCGTACACAATTTAGTTATGTCATTGAGATCAAGATTTTTTATGTCTCCTTTCCCTGTAAAGTTTAGGGATTTTTTTGCATCATCATAAATTCCTTTCAAGAAAAATATTTTGTAGACTTCCTATTTTAATTCATATCCACATTTTTTATGAATAAATTGGAACTGATCAAGGTAGTCTTCCGAGTTTTAATCCTCATTTTACTTTATCCTTAAAAAAATATTCTTTTAAATATCTTCTTTTATAGTAGCCATAGTATTTATCTATGAATTCAGTCTCCATGTCATCCCAGATGTAATGGAGTTTGGCTTTAAACCCATAAACCATCTCATGGATTTTTGAGTGTATAAAGGAATAGTTTTAACTTCTAACTATTAGTTCTATAATCATAAGTGTGGCATAGGACTTTTAATTCAAAGAGGAATTGATCAAGATATTTTGTAGGTTTTCCTCTAAATGTAGATAGAATATATAGGTAAATATTATTTATAGTATTTATATCATCATCTTATAATAAAATATGATAGGTTAAGGTCCTTTTGGGTGGATTATCCTTATTTTGTGGATTTAGTAAATTCCCTATGTTTTATCCCATTTCTTCCCAAGAAATGTTGTAAAAGGTGTTCCTAGGAAATGGTGAGTTATCACAAGGGGTTGGAAGGCTACTTATTGAAGACTCACTTCTTTGGTTTAAAATGCTATTTATCCTTAATTTCCTTTGTAATGATTCAGATGTTTCTAGAGAATGATCCCAAGGTTCAAGTGGGGATAATTCTATTTCTTCTTCAAAAATTTCAAAAGACCCTTTTATCTCTTCTTGCATTTTTTACACTTTCTCTAAGTGTGATTTTATTCGAGAACTTGTGGCATCTTACTAAGATTTCTTTGGAATGAATATTCCTTGTGATTCTCTAGGTTTTCACATATATCTTTAGGTAAGTTGTTTTCTCTGTTAGCTTGTGATATACAACTTACACCTAGAATGTCCTTGACAACAGTGCCAATAATGACTAGTGTCATCAACCCATTCATTTAATCAACTCATTTGGTTGATGTCATTAAAACCAAGACTGGTGTCCAATGGTTTTATGTGATAAGGTGTGTAATTGGTTGTTAATAACTATGTTTTGAGTGAGTGTTTTATGGATCAATTAATTCTAAAAGTCTAATATAATGAATTGAAATCTATCTAATTGCTTGGAATGAAAACATTCTAATACAAAATTGAAATGTTGAAGTAAACACACTTGCTTATAAAGAAACACACTCTTGCTATAAAGGAAATTACTTGGTATTTGAACACCATTTTGCTTGTTAATGAAAACACACTTTAATTCATATGCTAAATTTAAACATGTTTTTAATTGAATCATTTTTAGAAAGGTAAAATTTTGAAAAAGGATGTAAATAATAACTTGAAATAAACATGCATAAAGAGAAAGACTTGCAAGTTAAACAATCCACACTTTAATATAAATATTCTTAAACTAATTAAATAACAACTAATATAAATATAAAGTAAAAATACCAAATAAGAATCCTTCCTCCTTGGGTGAGTGGTCCCTTACTCTCTCTTGACACAAGATGTAAAACACTCTTATACTCTTAGGAATATTCAAAGCTTCATTAATTCTATAATAAAGATTATTACAATCTGGAAAATTATCTTACTAATTTATCTTATCTACTACTAACATTCTCTTTCTTTCCAAACTTCTCTCTTTCTAACCTCATTTTTAAATAATAGGAAGATATTGTTATAATACATCATTATTAAAAACTTTGTTTAAATAAACTAACAAACTAACAAGACTACAGTTCCAATCTTATCTTATTTACAAAATAGAAAAGAGGTTATAACCATTTGCTCTACATTTCAAGGTGAAACAGTGAAAAGGTTAGCATAACAACATCCATGCTTTAATCAGTTACAATACCTTTATGGTTATAAAGAATTACATTATAGTAACAAAAAAGCCTATAATACTTATAATGGCACTCATATAAAACACATTATAATTATCATGTCTAAAAATATAATGCTATATAGGGTAAGTGTCTCAATGACCCATAAGTGCCTTGAAAAGGCCATGGCCATTTTATACAAGATGTATACAATATTAGATGATCGATAAAATGCCTTCCACAAGTTTTGTGCATGACTGGAATAATATTGAAACTCACCTTTTATACTATGTAACTCACCTAAAACTCATTTGTTATATGTTAGAGCTTCATTATTAGACTCTAGAGCTTCACTGTTAGACATTGGAGCTTCACTAGATGACTTTGATGTGTGTTGAACTTGATTCCAATGGTCTAATTACTTGACAAAAATTATAACATTTGATCATGATACATTCATATATCCTATATATGTAAAACTGAGGGCTAACCAAGTAAAGATTTAGAACACAATAGTAAAAATAAGTAGCATTGATTCACATATACTAAGATATAAGTACCTATTCTCTACTTTAGACTAGAAATAATCCATATATACATATCATATCCATTTCAAGAAATGATATTAGTAAGGAATGGCATGGTTATTACTTGGTTATAATGAGACATATAATGGACTCATCAATAGTTATCTCTTACAAGTTTTGCACTCATCCTTAATTTGTGGGTGGGATTAGAATCATTTGTCAGTGGATCTCTAGCTCTACTAATTAGAGCACAATTGATTACTTTCTTATATGCAATTAAACATGAAATTATACCAGAATGATAAAGTAGCTAGAAACATGAGACAGCAAAGAATTTGAGAGACAATACACACTCTTGTATTAAATACTACTAGAAGAAAATACAATAAGGAAGATGCCACTTCTTCCTCCACCTCAAAGGCTTGCCACACCTCAAGACCTTCTTCCCTCTCTCTCTTGCTCAACACAACAACTCTAAATCCTGAGTTGCTATCCCTCCTTGAATGCTTCAGCTGATCTCCTTGACCTTACACCTATAGATCTCCTTGACCTTGCTAGCTTCAATGCTTTTACTTGCCTAAGAATAAATTACAATACATGCCTTATGGGTCTTTAAATAGGATCCCATGCTTACAAAAATAGAACTCTAACTACTAAAATTAGACACACAGCCCGCGACTTAAATTAGCCCCTTAGCCTGCAAACACTCGGTTCAACTAACTGACTGTTCGTCAACAGCAGTTCTAGACCACACAGGCAAACGGCATCGGTCCCTGCTTGTCTGGCGCTGTCGACGTCAGCCGACTCCCTGCCGTCGCTGGTCTCCTTCTCCATTACATCTAACCGACGTCGGTCATACTACTGACGCCGGTGGCTCTGGTTCTTCAGTATCCTCTCTTGTGTCTGCAAATAATTGAAGCTTTTAGCTCCACACCTTAACATCATTGACCCACTACAACAATGGAAATGTCTTGTTGTTAAATGGTTTTCAATAGCTACCCAAGGTACTGAGCCTTGGAAGATACTTATCATGGACCAAGTTCAACATTCATCTCTTAGACCCACATTCTTTGGGAAGAAAAAATCTTAAATGCATCTTTTTTATAGTTCTATCTCTCTACATCTTAGATGTAATTAGGTAGCTTGGAAGGAAATTGTCTCTCTTCTATAATGGCATCACCAATCCCTTTAGCATGGATTGACTATCCCTAACTCTATTGTTATGTGTAATACAATTATTTAATTTAATAACCTTCCCCTTGTGTTCCAACCAACATTTAGTGCCAAACATTTTGTGAAAAAAGGCAGTAACATAGTTAAGGATATTTTGGATAAAGATACCAGTAATTGGCTTCTTTAAAACCTACTACATCATATGTTTAGCTTGCCTTTAAAAATTAAACATCTATGTTAGCATAGGTTCCTAGAATTTCTCATCAAAATGTGTTGATGTTTTATATTCTATGAATATTAGTTTAGGTTCTGGATGTGGGAAGTTATATGCTCAAATATTATGGTTTTATCAGAAACTGAACTCATTCATAATTAGTGTTCATTCATTTTGAAAGCATTTTGTTTAATCAACTCACACATATTTAATAGATTAGATACACAGATTCACACAAAAATGAAATAAATAGTAAGATAAAATTGATGCTTACAAAATAAAATTAACACATAAACTCTCAAGTTAACCATGTTCTTTATATCATTATATTTATCAAAACACAGATCCACCTCTCTTTTAAAATATAAAGTATTTATAGAGCTACGAAGAGGTACTATCTCTTCACCTTCATGATCATTCACTTCTAGAATCATATGAGACTTTTCATCACATTGTAAAAAATAGATTATATCACACACTTGTCACTTATACAATATTTTTATAATTTTATACTACATATTTTACTACCAATTGTCTCATCCAAAGACAAAGTGACAAGGAGAATAACAAAGACTAGAACTATGGGATTTGTTTGCATAGATTTGTGGAGTTTATCAAGATGCAATGCTCATGGTTATCACTCAAAGTGTCATTTACCAATTTTCACCTCTTGTGGAATAATTAGCCACCCTTTTAGGTTTTTAATTAAGCACAGTACCAATCTATCACCCTTTTCATGTTTTCAATATATCTACATAGTAAAGAGGCCACCCTTTGTGGGTTTTCAACCTTCCTATCCCCACTCACAAAACTTCTTGCCCACCCAAAATAAATTATCTTCAAAAATGATTCTTTTTAAATATGTGCAATACCTTAATGTGATGGTGGAGGCATGGATTGTGAAGTTGAGTTCAGATCAGCTTGTGATGATTATGGAGTTATTTGGGTAGTTTTTGAAGATGATGCTAACATAAAATATGATGCCAGTGGATGTGCTTATGATAAAGGAGATTGTTATATTGCACAAGATGCTTTCCTAAGTTGTAAAACTTGTGAGAGCTAACCAAGTGGAATGAACTTGGGTTCATCCATGATTGTTTGATTGAATTATCTAAATTTGTTAAGTATTACTTGTGCTACCTCTAATCTATGAAGACATCTCTTATTAAGTTGAATAAAGTGCATAAAAAATCTTGACTCTGCATAATCATTTATATATCTTCTTCAACAATAGCTATAATTATTGGTATGTGATGAACCACCTTATATTAAGTTTCTTGGCTTAACAACTCATTGAATCCACATATCTCTATGTTTTCATGCATGTGAATGTGTTCTAAAACATCTCTAGCTCCCAAGTGTCCATCTTGGCCATCACATTATCTCTCAACATGAGATATTTGTTCATCACAATGTCCATGTTAGCTAATCCTAATATGTGGCTCTCCCTAACTACTTTGAACTTATCTACTTTAGAGAGGTCTATCATTATGTCTTTTTAACCATCATGCAACTATCTTTTCAATTGAGTATACTACGATATAGTTGGATGTCTTGATGAATGATGGTGTTGGCGACTTGTTCAGATTCTTCAAAAAACTTAAAAATGAACAAAAAGTAAACTAAATCAAGATGGGAAGTATGTAAATGATATGTAAATCAAAATGTAAGACACACTAAATATAGTTGATAAGCATGTAAAAAAAAAAAGATGTAAATATCAAGATTGATAGTTATTTTTGTGACTAATCATGATATGGGTGTGTTAGGAATATATTGTGAGGAAAGCCTGGTCCTATCCAAGGTCTTACATTTTAACTCATAAAATAAAAATCAATTAGGTAGATTATAATATTGGGAATATTTTTAGGAAATAAAGAGATGTTTATGAGGAAGGCCTAGTCCTATCTAAGGTCTTATATTATAACTCACAAAAGAAAACCCTAGGTGTATGATTAGTTAACAAAACATATTCATAATATTAGGATTGTGTAATTAGTAAGGATTGTAAAAAACATGGCATAAGGTTTTTTAATAAAACCTTAGTAGGTATGAGACATACTAAGTAAATAGAAACACACTAAGAGTCTAGTGGATGCCAAATGAGTAAAGAGTGTAAAAAACATGACATAAGGTTTTTTAATAAAACCTTAGTAGGTATGAGACATACTAAGTAAATAGAAACACACTAAGAGTCTAGTGGATGCCAAATGTAGAAAGTGTTTGTTCCTAATAAGCATAAAACTTTATGGGAAAATAAATGTAATACTAGGATCCACTCATGAAGTTTAAATATACAAGAAAATTAAAATGGGACTACCTTCCCACATCGTGTTCCCATTCCTCAGGACCCCTTACAAAGGCATCAATCTACTATGAAGATTGGGTACTTATGTGAGAAAATAGGTAGCACTATATATAATGTTAAAATCTCCTATCCCAATCTACTGACCTATTGCACCCCAATGGACCTTGGTTCTATTGTGATGTCAACTATGAATTTTGAGCTTTGATTAGAAATAGGATATGTGTTGAGATATGAATCATGACTTTCAGTGTGATTTTGACTTTTGAATGTTCAGTTTTGCCTTTTAATCATTGCCTTTTGTATAAATGATTTGAATTTTAAAATTTTATGGATTTTTTTATTCCTCCTCATACAAATTTGGAATAACCATTCATGAGTGATATAAGTGACAAACACTAATGAATTTTAGTTTTTGGTTATAGGATACAAAATACCTAGAGATATTGACATGTTTTGTTAAACAAATAGGCTTGCCCAAAAACCAACATGTGATCTCAAGTCTTAACTATATGTGTGCTTAGTATGAAAAAGGAGTAAAGGAGGATAGATTGACATTAAAATAGATCTATGTGTGTAGTTATATAATGAGAAGTATGCTTGTTAATTGATCATATGGTAAATATTGGATAATCAAGGGGTGTGGATTTTTTTTAAACCATGCCACATTAACAACTATCTTAATTTTAAATGTCATAACAAGCGTAAGAATTTTTTTAATAAAAATTAAAATGTGAAAAATAAATTAAACCATGAGAATAATATTAATGTATGAAATATTAATTTTAAATAAAAAATGAGAAATAAAAATAAAAATATGAAAAATAATCCATGAGACATGTTAATGAACAAAACATTATATCCACATATCTCATAAATAAAATCCAAATCATGTAATAATGTGATAGAACACCATGATGTGTTCACAAATACTGATAAATCTCATCATAAATATCATCCATAACATCTTATATGTCCTTGTGTAACTAAATTCTGATGTTAATCATAGTCTCATCAATATTCATAAAAAGTCCTGAAAAGGCCTATTTGTGAATCATCTCTATATAGAAGGTAGGTATACTATAATCATAATGATGTTCCTAAGGTAACTCTTGTGTGAAATACTTAATGGAAGGAAGAGGTTTCAAAATGTGAATGGTGTCTATATATCTATGTAAAGGTATAGGCTATGGAAAAGGAAGAACCTTTCTCCACAAATGACCTAGAACATGAGTTTGATTTGGTGAAGGTGTAGGCCATAGAAAATATTGAAAATGTTACTAAAACACTCAAAATCTATCAGTATGATGTGTAGTACACTAATTCTAAAGACTATAGACCTCTCCATATTGGGTAATATACTCTAGAAATACCTTAGGAGGTGTTAAACTCTTGTCTTTTGGCTGTGATATGGTTGGATAAAGTGTATCAATATATTACCTAAGCTATTAGAAATGAGTATAAGAATGGATATGTGCACCATTAAATCAAAAATTACATCTAGTAGTAAATAGTGAAGGTTGACTAGCTGTGGTAGCAGAAGAAGAGTATTATTGTTACTAGTGTGCACTACAATCCTTGGTCCAATGACTGATAACTCTTTATATCTCATAATAAGGCTCATATTCCCATCATGTTGGTAAAGGATCAAGCTTATTCAAAGGTAATATTCCATCACTAATAAGATAAATCAGAATAGGATGTTGGACCACATCAAGGAATGAACTTGCAGTGCATCCAAGTAGTGTAGATAACATCTCTAGAGGAAGTAAGCTAAAAGGATCGTGGAATATAGCAAACTTGAAAGGTCCAATCATGATAGATTATATAAGAATATTTTTAAGAGGATCAAAAATGATTGGTGGAGTAGTGTGTGTGTACTCCATCTTGTAAACATTAGATTAAGAACTAATATCAAGTACTATGGCAAGAGAAGGAATTACAAGAATAGAACTAATAGAATAATGTAAATAAGAATGATGTATAAGTATGTGTATATATATATATAGTTTTATCTTAAGTGAAACTAGATAAAAAAGGATTTTATAAATAATATCCATCATCATAATCAGTAGTATAAAGGTCAATAGTACATGCATCATGATTTTATTGGTTAAAAAGACATGGTGAATAGAATTCTTAGTTTTTGTTAAGTTAACTAGAATTTTGTCTCATGGTTTTTGATGAGATTAAGATTGTAAATAAGGAGGTAATTAAGTAATTATGTTAGGAGAGAGATAAAATGTTATGATTTTTAAACTTATCTCATCCAGTTCATCATCATCTAAATCTAAAAGGTTAGACGGTATAGTTCCTATTAATTTAGGATGACCATTGTAACCTCTAGTAGAGTTGACAAGATAATTAAAATGTTATGATTCACAAAATGGGATGCTAGGTAAGGGTTCAAGGGTGGTTATTTTTTATTGATATCCTCTTTTTACCAAAACTACCAATCTGGGACATAATTAGGGGCCTAAATCCCCAAGTGATCATCTTTCACATGTACTAGATATACCAATAATGGCCACAACTAGTTTGAGAATATTAACAATGGCCACAATTGACCCAATAATACCCATAATGGTCACAAACAGCTCAAGAATACCAACAATGAACATAATTGGCCCAAGAATACCCATAATGGCCACAACTAGATTGAGAATACGAATAACAACCAAATTTGACCTCAAATAGCTTAGTGAGATTTAAACCTGGGTGGGGCTTGAAATAACCAAGCCACTTTAAAAACACTTCTTTATATGAATTTTTCAAAATTCCAATGATTCAGGTCTCCTTGAATCTTATATGTAACACTGTTATAGGGAAATTTAACACATTGACATGTTGACAAGGTGACTTCTCTCATGAAATGTGTCTAAATTCGACCGAGTAAGATATTTTAAGAGAGTGAAAAGTAAAATATCATGAATTTCACACTTACTATGACTATGGTAACTATGATAAGAAGAAAAACACAACCTAAGGGAGGCATTTTTCTTTGGTCATATCCTTGACATGTACTTTGTGTGGATTTAAGATTATATTCAAAATATCCAAGCATTTTAATAAAATCAAAGGAAGCAACATAAGTTCCTAATCCTTCATCAATTAAAGCACATTTGACTTAGATATCTCCTATTTTTACACTAATTAATAATTTTGGGTCATCCACACTAAGTAATATCTCATCGAGAATCATGGAGGAGATAGGAAATTTGAGTGAAAGAGAAATGTCCACTATTTTGTCAAAATCGATAGACATTTTTTTGTATTGTTGAAGAATAGTATCTTAAAATCCTAATAAAGTAGCTTCTTACCCCATAGGTGGAGGACAAGGGCTGTTTATTTTGAATAATAATTTCATTAGTTGATTATGATGACAAGGAGAAGTTATCATAAGTTCTAGGAAAGTAACTTGATATGGGAGATGTGAAAGTTTAGCTATGAGATCCCATTCATCATAACCCATTAGAGTATTATTGGATAAAGGTGCATAATTCTAAAATAAATCCTTTGAAGGTGGGTTGGAATTACATTGAAATTTATGTTGATAAGGTACATTTATTTTAGTTCTAGGTAAGATGCATTGATTGGTTGTAGGTTCTTATGTTATCCTAGGTGATGTGGTTGTAGCTTTGGTAATTTATTGCTCTTGAGTGGAAGTACTACCAATTGAAGTTTATGGGGTATCCATTTGAGGTATTTTATTTGTGGGGGGAGTAAATATTATATCAATGGTATGAGAAGTATTGTTGAATTACATTGTTGGAGTTGATACTTGAGTGTTTGTTGGTTCCAATGCCCTAATTCTATGAGATGGGATGGGTAAGAGTATTAAACAATACAGAACTTCAGAAAATTATTATGGTTGGATGTTGGATATTTATCAATATAAATAACTACTCTCCTCATTTTATTCATATTGACAACATTCTCATCATTGGTATTAAGATCTATAGGACTTTCAACATTGTTGGTAATAAGAGGTTGATTAGTGTTATGTTGATGATTAAGAATGGGATCTTTATAAATGTCTAAGTTTTCGCATGATTTAAAGCTTCATTTTTAGTTTTAGATTCATGAGCCTTAGCTATCATTTCATAAGTTTTTTTACATTTATGTATGAGTGGTTCTTGATCAAATCTAGGTCTAAGGAGATAATCTATATCAAAATTTCATAATTGGTGACAAGTTTCATGAGAATGGCCCCAACTTGCATGAAACCAAAAAAAATTATGGGGATCATACCAATATTTGATAGGGAGTGTAGGATCAAGATCTTGTGGGGAAGGTTGTGGAATATTCTTGTAAATTTATGTTAAGGAAAGAGGTTTGCGTACATCCATATTATACCCTTAAAAAAATGTGAAACTAGGATGAGAATTATTGTCATTTGGCATTGGAGGACTATGTTCCATAGGGTTTCTTAGAGCAATGGATTGGATAGTGTATATGGAGTCATAAGTATTCATAACACCATCATTCATTTCATGTCAATTCTTAGATTTTATAGTCATTCAAGTTTCCATTGAAGGGTGTGAAGGCTCAAATTGATGTATAAAGAAATATTGGTGTTTATCTTGGTCAAGAGCCTCTTTCAAGGATTTAGGAGAAAGAGTCCTAACATGATATTTTAGTTTAGTAAGAATATCATTAGTGAATAAGTGGAAGAAGTTATCATTTGACCTATTATGCTTAGTTTTTTTAGACAAGGCTTTTCATCATTTAATGAACACTTATGTTGTTTAATATTCTAATTGTTTATAGTTGATAAACTGGGCTAATTTTTTTTTGGAAGATCACTAGTTTGGAATTTTTGAGCAAATGTAATGACTAAGACCTCTAAGCTAGTGATGAAAAGAGTTTTAATTTGGTTACACAAATTTAAAGCATCATCTGGAAAGGTTTTAGCTAAAATTTTGGTGGAACAAAGGTGTTAAGTTAAACCCAATCTTTATACAAATTTCTAAAAGTTTTCAAATGCAAAGTTGGATTCATGGATCCATTATATGTGATAGTGGGGACTACACCCACTATTTCAATGTTTTCAATTTGAGGAACATGATTTTTATCTTGTAAGTATTTAATTATTTTGTTAAAAAGTGGGGCTTGTGGTATAAGGTTACCATGTGCATCTCAAAGGGTAGGTGGGGGCATTAGGATTTTTCACTCCCCATTGAGTAGGTTGAGGTTGGTTTTGGAGATGAAATAATTGGTTCTACATTTTCATCATTTGGTAGGCATTAATAGTTTGAAAGGTATCTATTTGATTAAGAGTTTGTAATAGTAATTGATTAGTTTGAATGGTATTTTGACTAGTAGAAGTAGCATTGAATGCATTATAAGTATACAAGGTATTAAGAGTTTATGCACTAGTAGCATGAGATGTACTACTGACATGAGAAGTACTAATAGTAGTAGATGTATTATAAGTTGTATGGAATTGGGCATTACTATAGGTGTTTTGAGTATACCCACTAAAATTCACACCTATCATGTTTGTAAAAATACTTGGCATGGAGGTGAAATAATACATGGAGGATGACATCGTACTATTAGAGGGAGATATGAGAGAGGATAAAGGTGTTTTAGAAATCATAAAATGACTTGCCCCAAATCTTGTGGAAAAGCTAGGTGAAGGTGAATGGGGTTATCCAATATAAGGTCCCATCATGAGGTTATAGATGACTATAAGATACTTATGTTGAATATTTTCATTGATGAAGAGGATCATTTTACCTGTATATTCAAGGTCACTTTCATCTTCTATAGTTTCCATGAATAAAGGGTTAAGTGTCATAGAATAAGGAGGATTCTCATGCTAGTTTTAATGGTAACATAGATATTGTTTTGATCTAGGTTAGTCGTAGTAACATGTGTCTTAGGAAATTTATTAGGCTAAGTGAAACTCATCATGTTAATTTGATTTTTCTCTATAACATCAATAAATATATGTTGTATGATGAAATGACTGAGTTAAACACTTGATAAAAAGTAAGGTAATCTATAGTATATTGGATTAAGT
This sequence comes from Torreya grandis, assembly GCA_037957365.1. Taxonomy (NCBI): domain Eukaryota; kingdom Viridiplantae; phylum Streptophyta; class Pinopsida; order Cupressales; family Taxaceae; genus Torreya; species Torreya grandis. The sequence continues at coordinate 616,775 of JARHVA010001538.1, read as the reverse complement.
TGGTCAACCAAGTTATATAAGAAGAAATATAGAATAGTTTGTAATACACTAGGTCAAGTTGGTCGACGTAGTTCTATAAGAAGTAAAATGGAATAGCCTATAATAGACTGGCTCGAGCTGGTCAAATTAGTTTTATAGGAAGGAAAATATGATAGTTTGTAATAGACTAGGTCAAGCTAGTCAACTTAGTTCTATAGGAAGGAAAACATGATAGTCTATATTAGATTGGGTCAAATTGGTTGACTTAATTCTGTATAAAGGAAAACATAATAGTTTGTAATAGACTAAATCAAGTTGGTCAACTTAGTTTTGTAGGAAGAAAAATGGAACAGTTTGTAATAAACTAAGTCAAGCTAGTCAACTTAGTATTGTAATCTAGAAAAAAAAAATCTGAATTTGGATGATTAAGTTTTAGTTATAGAAAATAGAACTAAACACACATGAAACTAGGTTTAGATGGTCGAAGTAGTTTTAACACACAACACAACCCTTGTATCAATATTAGATAATATATGTTTATAATACAATATATAATAGCAAACAAAAAGCAAAAATGATGAAAGTTATAAGCTAATTAATTATTTAAAAAAGGATTAGGAAGTCATACTAAATATTTTGATTGAAAATGTAGGCTTCCAAAGATACTTGCTTGTCCATTGGATAGTGTCGACCTAATATTTTAGAGAACTAACTGTGGAGGAAGTACCATTCCCATAACCCAATAAAACTAGTTTTAAGGGTAAGATGGAAGTAGCTTCTCAGTGCCAACTGCTAACTGATGCACCATAAAAAAATGGATGTTTGGATTCCTAAGCTTCAATAAAGAGGTAAATCTTAGGCATTTCCAAAATACTGTGAAGTAAATAGAAACTAAAGACCATGTTTAGCTTTGTATTATGGTTGTGAATATTAAGGCAAGCCCCTTACACCATGATATCTCTAAATGATAGATAATGATCATAATAAGAGTATCAAGTAGCCCTTCATGATAGTAGCTAAGTAGTTTGTAAATTATTGGTACATAATTTTTAAGAAAAACCAAACAAAATGAAAAATAAGAGTGAAAATCAAAGTTTTTAAATCTAATTTTTAGTTATTATAAATTAAATAAATATAAAAGCAATTGAAAAGTAAAGTCAATATAATTACTATCAATGTAAGTTAATTCTCTTTGCTTGAACTAGGAAGAAAATAAAGAGAATAAGGTTGACTTGGTCGACCAAGCTATATAGATTGAATAGAAAAGAGTCGAGTTAATTGACTAAGTTTGTTGAAAGACAATCCAAAATGAACATAGTCAAGTGAGTTGACTTATTTTTTTGGATAAAAAGAAGATATAGAAATAAGTTGAGTTGGTCAACTTAGTTGACTATAAAGGTACAATTTTATAGAAGTGAAAAATTGGTAAAAACAATACTGACATTTAAATTTTGAAAATAGTGAGAACATTAATTTACTTAAAATTTTGAAGAAAGAAATTACTAATTTGGTTAGAGTGAATGTAGAAAAAAATATAAAATCAACCAAGTCGATACAGTAATTTTACTAAAGATGTTGAGTAGTTATTTTGAACTATGTTATTCACATGGAAATTTTAAACTTATAGAGGTAAAAGACAAAATATTTAGATAGAATCAAGCCAATTGACTTAATATAAATAAAACTAGTAAATGATAGAATAAATAGACCTATATCGATCAGATCGACCTAGTTATTTAAATGGAAATATAAAAAATAAAAGAATCAAGTAGATTGATTTAGTTAAATATTTAAAAATGAGAAAATAAACTATATCAATTGGATCGATCTTGTTATTTGATACTAAAAATTCCATGCACAAAAATCCAAATAGATTTGATAGGCTCATCTTAGTTAGAAAATATACAAAAAGATGCCCTAAGTCTATCAGGTTGATGAATCTATAAAAACTTACACATAGGAACAAATTAAGTTGATAGGTTTGACAGAGTATGAAAATGTACACATAGAGTGTTAAACTAGGTTGACAAGGTCAATCTAGTTATCTATAAAGAAAAATTAAAATCTACAAAGGTTAGATTCACATCGGATTCACCAAAATATATTCAAGTGAAACTAGATATATAAATAACTTATCCTACTCAATAATGTTCAAGCTCAGAGAAGGTAATCAACTAATAAGTCTGCTTGGCAATACATTTATATCAGAGTCATGACCAATAATGGATCCCTTAAACCTATACTAAGGGATCTCTTATCACACGATGGCAAAGAAGAGGTTTCCAACGCCTCTAGTCAAATTCTATTTTGTGATAAATCTAACTAGGTCTTATGATTGTAAATAATATTAAGCAAGCTAATCTACTAAGCAATAATGTAAACTAATATAGTAAATACATGCACAAGCTAATCTAATGCTCACCAAAGCTTGTGGCACAAATGGGGAAGATAATAAACATGCAAAGAAAAATATATCTAATATAACATAGAAATTATCTAAGTAAGGAGAGATAAAATTCAATCCATTAGTTATACAATATCTACTTATCAAAATATGAAGGGTTAGGAATATACTTACCTTGTCAAATTAAACTTGTCATGCCTCAATCTTTCCCTTGGCTAATGGTGCTTTGCAAGAGGTTGTTGTGGGCTTGTAAGGACCATAAAGATAAATCATCTCTAGGCTATAAGACTTATCCTATGTATCCAAGACTTACACAAGAGAAGTGCTACTTATCCAAGGCAAAAAACTAAGAAATGAAACCTCTTATTGATTATATAAACAAATTTATGAGTAGTAATGATGCACAATTGAATGATCTTCTCTTTAAAAATTAAATAAAAAGGGATATATACAGCCATGGATTGACCCTAAACCGTCCAAAAAATTTAACCGACTATGTAGGTAGGAAATAGAGTCATTAGGTCTCAAACTATGTTGGTTTGGGTTGACAAAGTTATATAACATATGCTAAACCCAGAACAGGGTCGACCTGATCAACATAGTAGGAAAAGTGGTAAAAGGGTTTTTTTTCATAGGTAATGGCTATTTTGGGTGGTGAACTACTTAAAGAAGTGTATAATCAGGGTTTGAATGCTTAGGGAAATGGATAAGAGTAACTTGTATTGGTTTAATGTGGTGGTATAGGAGCTAATAATCCTATGAAGGACTGGAGGTCTGCCAACCCTTTCTCGATGCACCCTTTAAGGCATACACTCAGAGAGATTGAGATTCTATAGGTTCCTACAAGAGAGAAAGCATTAGTAACTGATAAAGTTTAAAAATATTATGTATATACGCTTTTATCATAGAGGCATGGATCACACTAGTTATACTAACCTTGCAACCAAAGCCTTCTACATTTTTCATTCTAACTTTAGATTATTGATGTCGATGAAGAATGAGATAGGCATGACTAGTGGTTTGTCCAATTTTTTATTGCGGATTTGAATCCCATTGTGTATTTTTTTATCATGAAAATTGGTCTTGGATATTCTAGGACATCATGAGGCACCTAAGGGTGTGAAATGATCAATCCTTGATTTTTTATCCACCACTGGTTAAATCTTCCCACTTGTACATAGTTTGTCCATTACATGGCCACATGAGATTATTGAAGGTGTTTTCTGACCAATAGTCAATGTTTGGTGTGATTTTTCCCTTTGACAATTGCCTTTGTGTAAAATATAGAAGTACCAAAAATTGGTATTAAGAATATTGAGTTTCACTTTAAATCACCTTCTCAATCTTTGTGATGAGTTATGTGGAAAGAAACTCTGACTAATTATAGTTATTACATCTTTATTCTCCTCTAGACTCATTAATCTATTAATTTATAGATTTTATATTTAATGATTAATTAAATTATTGTGTTAAGTAGTTGGGTTTATAATATGCTAATTTGTGGACAATTATATATTACCTATCATCATGATCATTGACTTGTTTGTTAGCTATTCATCTTTTGTTATGGTACATTATGATCATGATTATTCAATTTTTTCAACTACAATAGTTTATTATGGATTATTTCATGATATGGTTTAACTAATGTTTATTGCACTAAGGTGGATGCAGGATGGAGTCCACACTTTAGACTATGACTGAGGGAGAGTATCATTAGAGAGGATGGAGCAGATGAAGATGATTGGGGGGGATGAAAGAATAAAGCTAAAACCCCTACACACACCATATAGCATAGCATCTTGCTTGTTTTTTATTTATTATTTGATATTCATTATTCATAGCATGCATTATACTCTCTTCTAATTTAAAATGTTTAACACTATAGGTATCAAATGTGTGGCATATTTTAAGTAATAGTTATTAAAAAAAAAAAATTATTAATCAAAATGCATTTTTTTTATGTGAGGAATTTGATGGGCTAACTTATAGACCCATATTTTATTTAATGAAGGTTATAGTTCTAAATAAAAGGCATTTTTATTTTGTTAAAATTCAAAACCAATCTCTTCTAGAATATTAAAATGATTATGGAAAAATGCATTATATAGAATATAGGGCTTTGAACTAACTTGGATGTAAGGCATTTCAAAGTAATGATTTTTGGGAACCAAAAGGGAGACTTTGTCGAACTGCATGGTTTTGCTATGACTAAATTTTATGCGTTGAAGAGCTTGACTATTAATGGGGGTTATGTCTGGCCACCATGCCAAAATTGTGAAGAATGGTTATATATTTAGAGATTCATTAATTGGAGACCCAATTTTTTGGGGGTTGTTCATTTGTTTTGGCATGCATAACTTGAGTATTTAGAGATATATGGAGGGTAGATGGTTTTTGAGGAGTACATGGTGGATGAAAAGATTTTTGAAAGAAATAAATTAGATTCGAACAAACTTGGACTATATCCATAGGTAGGCTTTATTGATTTAGATTCATGGTTTATCACTATGAAATGATTTATAAGTTGTTTGTGGTATATGTCATTGATTTGCTTGAAACGAGTATTTGTATTTTTAATAGATTTTTAAAAGTGCAAGGTATATGTAATCGACCCTAGGGATGGGTACGACCCATCCATAAGGTTAAATACATATATCTATACCCCTTACCTATACAATTATGTGTTTGAGGTTATTATGATAATTTGAGAAAATTAGGGTTTCATTTGGGCTTAGATACAAGGGAAAATTTTGAAGCCTATTTAAGGTAGTTGTAGGTTTTATAATGACTAAGTTTTGCTTCATTTATATTTTTTATTTGTAGTTATATTTGTGATATTACAATGATTTCGATTCCATTTTTGTTTAAATAAACCTATATTCAAGAATTAATGGCAGTTATACTCTTTTGGGATTTATGGCTTCAAATATCTTTAAGCTTTTTTGTGATTGATAAATGATATGGATCAGATTTTGAATGCCTTATGGATTTATTTATAAAAATAAATATAATATAATTATATATATGTAAATGACCCTAGGGATAGGTATGACGCATCCATAGGGTCAAGTACATATAAGCCTAAGCTTTGTGTTTTATAGTTGTGCATTTGGATAGTGATGAGAGTAAAAGTAAGGCATTGTTTTCTTTGGTTGCCTATATGAATCAATATAGATAAAATTTATAAAGAGTGGAATTGGATTATTTATTATTGTTAAATTTTTACTTGAGTTGGGTAAGTTTTCAGAACTGGGTGTTATTTTAATTTGTAGTTTATTATGACGAGTTGTAGGTGTATGTGAACATATTAAAATATTGAATCACTTGGATATATTATGTATTTTATGTTATAGAATTGTGTTATGTAAAATTATTGAGTCTTTATAATATTATTATAGACTTTGGGCATTGATGTGATTTAGTGGATATAAAATATTTAAACTCGAGAATGGTTTTCTTCTTAGACATAAATTGGGAGTCTAATTTATAGCAGTGGTATATAAGTAGATTTATAAATCCATTTTGAGTAATTAATACTTTTGTTGAAATTAGTTATTTTGGGTTAGTTAATTCAATATTTATAATCGTATAAATTTATATATATGTTTATATGTATATATATATATAAACATGATTCCTCCATAAGACCTGCATATGTATGTATGTATGTAAAAGTATATATATATATATATATATATATATATATATATATATATATATATATATAAGTATATTGTTACATACATACATACATACGTGTATCTTATGGAGGAACCCTGTTTATATATACATATAAACATATAGTATACTTGTGTGTGTGTGTGTGTGTGTGTGTGTGTGTGTGTGTGTGTGTGTGTGTGTGTGTGTGTGTGTGTGACATACGAATACAGATATGTGTACCCATATATGATGAACTATTAGAATTTTTTAAGCTAAGGCCTATAGAATGTTGATTAATGAGGATCAATCATTTTTAAAAAGTGTTAATTTATAGATTGTATGTTTATAAAAGTGATTATTAGATGAGTTGATATGACTGAGTATATATGTTTATGTAATGGAGGAATATTTGATGATATATTTCTAATTATGATGCATTGTGTAATTATATTCATACGTTTATATGCTTATTTACAAGGTACATATTTTGTATGTGTATGAAACTTAAAGGAAATTGGTCATTAATGAGTTGTATGAAGAAATATGCAGTAGTGAATTAATGTCATGATAGGAATATTTAGAATTTTTTAATTATTCCTAAGCTATGAATAAATTAGTTTTTTTAGTTGAAAAATATATGATTATGATAAATTAGTTGTTTTATTTAAAAAGGTTATGTTTATAATCAGTTAGTTGATTTATACTATTTAGATGCATATGATGGAAAATATGGGGTTATATGTTTTTCTTGTATTAATACATGTTGTGGAACTTTTATATGGAAATATATTAATTGAACATTTTTATTTTAGTATTAAATATGTTTGAATTAATCTGGAATTAATGACTCTAAGAAAGTAGGTGAGATGGACTTCACATACTTAGTGCCATTAATATACAGAGTTGAGGAAATCCAATTGAGCTGTATGTGTGAATTTGACTGATCTTAGAGATCTAGAAACTATATTAAAACTTTGGGAAAAGTAATGTTTATGGTTTAAAAATTATCAATTCACCTATTTGATTTAGTTTGCACATTTTTCACAATATCATGTTAGAACATATTTCTTTATAATATGCTACATGTGATAGTTAGCTTACAACACATGGGTTCTAATTGATATTCTCAATTCCTACACCATCATTATTTACCCATTCATGAAGGGAGGGTCATTCCCTAGTTGTAATATTCTATGAGGGATCTATGGTCCATGGTTGGTGTGAAAAATCACTTGGGTGATACTCTCCCTCCCCTCTAGTAGTCAACTGATAGAGGTTTTACTCAAATATTTTTGGATAATATTGAGTTCATTTAGACTCATATATTTTGTGGAACGTTGTATATTTTTAATCTAATATTTAGATATGTAATAATTTATATTTTTACTATTTGATGTTAATTTTATAATTACAACAGATAGTTATTTATACTTGTACGTATGGTGATATTTACTCTAGCAGTGGTTGATTTGTAATTTGTGTATTTTTGTACTATTCTATGCTTTACTTGCAAAATAAAATCAATATTCATTATAGTGATCATTAACTAAATAAATCCTATGATTAACCTAATGGTTAAATAATAGTTTACTTATTGATGCATTTAGTTAAAGATCATTTGTACTAGAAATTAGTAATAATAATTTGTTAGTGGGTGATAAAAAAATAATTGACCTAATTCTGGTTTAACCCCGAAGGTTTGTTACAGAAGTCTTAACCAATATTTATCATTCAATGTAATTTATTGATGATCCATTTTTTGGCTTGAATTGTTCCCTTTGTCATCTACCAATATCGCTTCATGGTGCATGCATTGAAAACTTGCATGGGTGCAACTATAACCTGGTCAATTGGAATTCCTCTCATTGTGTGTTTATAAGTTGTCTTGATTTCATGATGAAATGAGGGGATTTTGGTTTTCTATTAAGCTAATGACTTCCATATCACATGAAATCTAATGGTTCATGCCATTATGTTGACATTTATGTAAATCATGACTTCCTTGGAGAACGCTCCTTTTTATATCAACTCAAGAAGGTCATCATCACTTCATTAAGTCAACCAAATGTGGGTAGTTGTACTAATATCTCTACATTAGATAATTATAGATGATCAAGAAGTGCAAACACTCCTAGATTTAAAGTAATTACTTGTGGTTGTGAGAACTACTCATTGTTTTCCACATCTATGAACTCAAATGTCTCTAAGTCATCCCATCTAGCTTGCCTAAGAGATAAACCAATACCTGTCTCTTCTTTTTTCAAACCAAACATTGGCACCAAAATTTGATGCAATGGCATTTCTCTTTACGCTACGACATGAGTGTGTAAAAATATATGCTTAATAGCTAAGCTAAATCTCAAGGAGTTTGTTGTTTTCTTTAGATTGTAAGTGCGGTTTCCCTCTATACAATGCATTTTATACAAATATGTGCCCCAAATATTCCTTGACATATGCATTAATTTTTTGATCTATATTCTGCATCCGTATCATTATACTTTGAATTTTGATGGTTTCTTTGATTTGATATTTTCCTTTTTAATGCATAGATTCAATGTTGTATTTAATGACATTTAATTATGTGACACACCACATTCTCATTCCTTATATTATGCATTAACTCCATCTAAGCAAATTTATATTTGTTTGAAATACATTAATATTCGATGTGCTTTGTCATTCACTACCTTGGTAGTTATTTTTTCTATACCAATCAACCATACTTTCTCTACACTGCCTCCTTAGAATTATTATTTTGAATAACCATGTGGACTATATATCTTCCATTGATGCTCTATTATTTCCCTTTCTTATTTTGAGAGTTGATTTTGGTACATGCTTTGAATTTATGTGATATAGAGATTGCACTATGTACATATAATTCTACAATATAATAAACACAAAAAATTGTAAAAAAATAAAAATCCTAAACTATTATGCGCTACTCAACACTCACTCTTTTTCTACATTATTTTTTATAAATCATTGGTAGTATGGTTTAATCCTACATCTATTTACCCACCTCGGTAGAATGGTTCCTTGAAGGTGTCTAAGTATTATAGTGTCTTGCTATGACACTTCATGAATAATGTATGGAATTTTTCATCAAATGCAAAATTTCCCTGGGTGTGCTCTAAATCTACCATCATATAACAAAACTTTCTAGTCTTGTTGAAATTTATTTGAGTGTAGAATGTGATCATGCCACATTTTTAAATTTTGTTTATTGACTTATCATGTCCAACTTGACTTTGTCTTATTTCTTCCATTTTGGTTAAATCAAATAGTCATTCCTAAAGTGACTCATGGTCTCTTAGATGCATTATTAGTGCAACTTGTAGGCTTGGAACTATATATTCCATAGGCATTATTGCTTCCATGCCATAGACCAAATAAGGGTGTGAATATCCTCATTTCTTTGTAATTAGTTTTGTAATCCTAGATGATCGCAAGTATGTGATATTCCCAATCATCCCTCTAAACATTACATGTCTTCGTAATAATATTTTATAGTACATTGTTTGATGCTTCTGCTTGGCCATTTGATTTGGGATGGTAAGTTATGCTTTTGTGATGGGAGATCATGAACTCTTCTATCTATGTTTTTATGGTTTTGTTCAAAAAGTGTATTCCTTTGTCGCTGATTAGCTTCAATGGACACCCAAAACTTGTTGTGATATTTTCATATTAAAAATTATATATAATTTGTCCCACTAGTTGGCCAAAAAAAATTAAAAAATAAATCCTAAAAAATACTTAATGATTTTTAGAAAATTTGGAAAAATGTATATGCACTACATATTTGTATATATAGTCTAAAACATATTTTTTAAGTAATTTCAATGACCCAAACTCAAGATATTTTAAGGAGAAGATGAAAGTGTATGTGGCCTCTTTATGCCAAAAAGGGGGATAGATTATTATGCTTTGACCCATAAATCCCTTGCATTGTAATTTGGTGTCACAACAGCTTCCACCCATTTTGTAAAAGAATTATTCATAGTAATTATATACTTGGCATTATTGTGCTTTGAAGGAGGACTAATGGACCCTAAAAATTCAATTCCTCACTATTTAAAAGATTGCACATCTAGTACCAGACTCAAAGCCATTTCATATAATTGATTTAGTCTTCCTAATTATTAACAGGTGTTGCAGTGTTTTACAACTCTATGTGCATCTTGAAATAAAGTAGGCCATCATAGATTGTTTTGAAGTATTTTTATCATAGTTGACTATCTTATGAAATGTCATCCTACAAATCCTTGGTGTGTTTCTTTTACCAACTACACTCTTTCATGATCCAGGTCTACTCTTCATGAAACATCATCTTTAGCTAGCTTATAAAGGAATCCATTAATAATGTTTAAAGATAAATCACATGAGACTATTCCCCATAATGTGTAGGGGAAACATCCTACTTCAAAAAAATTAATGTCTTCCATATTTTTTGGAATTACAGCCACTTGAAATAAGTGAGCATCTAGGGACTCATCTTGAAACTCCTCTAGATCTTCAACATTTTGTATGAAAATTATACCATGGGGTCCCACATTATCTCTGCCTAATTTCACATTGATTTTAAATTCAAATTTCTAGAACAACATCAACCATCTAGATATTCACCCTCCTAATATTATCTTGTTCATCAAGTACAATAATGCTTGGTGATCAACAAAAAATTCAAAGGGTGTAGACAATAGGTAATGTCTAATTTTTTAGAGTGAAAACCTCATAGTTAAAGCTTCCCACTCTATGTTGGTGTAATTATTTTCTACATTCAAGAGCTTCTGAATTGTGAAATGGATGGGTGATTAAGACCTCCATTCCCTAGATGAGACAATATTTCTCCCACTATTATTCTAGATACATCCACATGAACATGAAAAGGCTTATTTCAATTAGGGAATACTAGGATTAGACATGTTACTAACCTCTTCATTAAATCAATAAAAGTCAACTAACATTTAAAAGTCCAAACTTTGTGTCCTTTTATAACAAATTCTCCAATGGTGACAATATGATGACATATCCTTGGATAAATTTATGATAATACCTAGTATAACCCAAGAATGATCACACTTTAGAAGATTTAAAATGAGATTTCAATCCCACAATCGCTATTAATCTATGAGCATCCCATCACTACAAACAACATTCTTAGAAGGAAGTCAAAAGGTATGAAAAACAATAATTTATTCAAATTCAATGTTATTCATAGATCCCTACACATTTCCAACATAAGTTTGATCTTTGAAAGAGTTCATTGAATAAAGAGAATACAACCCAGTCATCTAGATATACTTCCAATAAATCATGAATGAAATTCTTAAAGATAATGACAACTACTATAGAAAATACATCCTGAGTGTTTTTTAGACCAAAACTCAACACCTTGTATGCAAAAGAGCCCCATTAGCATAAATTTGGTACTGGTTTGATCTTTTACTGTGATAGGAATTTGATGATAACCACTGAAATTGTCTGTGAAAGAGTAAACTTCATGTCTTATGATTGATTCTAGGACAAAATTTAAAGAAAATTAGGAATGTGTCATTAATGCATCACTCAACACTTTGTAGTCACCACAAAATTAGATTTCTCCTAATTTATTGGGTTTCACTATGTACAACTCACCCATTGTGATTTATCAACTGGATATATGATTCTTATTTCCTATAACTAGTCGATCTTTGCCTTGACTTTCAACATCATACTTAGGTTTAGTTTGTATAGGTGATTCTTAATAGTCCTTGCACACTCCTTTAAATTAATGTGAATTTACTCTAATAAAGGGTCTACACCCTTGAATTTTGATAATTTAGTGAGAAATCTATCCTCGTAATCTCATAACAATTGTACTACCTCTAACTAGTTATCTACTATCTTGATTGTCATCTAACAATCATCAACCCATTTCTTCTTGATTAACATAGGTTAGTGCATTTCAGTATTTTCATATCAATGAATTTAAATTATCCACATAGATCAACTACCTTTATCTCCACATCCTCTAGTCTCCCAATGGGTTCTACTCAACCATAATTTGTGAGACTTAATGTGACATGGCTATAACTGAGGGTTGGTTTTCCAATAGCCTCCCAAGTAGACCTAGGAATAATATTCACCATACTAAAAAAATCAAAAATAAAATTGGGGAATTTATATACTATAATATTTATGTCTATGTTAACATCAACATCCCAAAGCTTTTTAATTTTTACATACCATACCACTTTTTCAACTCTTTATTATCCATTTTTTGCATAGTCCAACAAGTTGTGTAATGTATTTAGTATATTATGATAAATATCTCTATTATGAAAAGTAATTACCAACTTGTGGAGATATATCAAGGATGTAACCACACCATCTTACATTAGTATGTAAGTTATTTGAGTATAAATGTATGCATCTACTATTGTAACATCTCCCTAAGAAGCATATTGGTTTTGTATTGACCTAAGTAGCTAAGTTACTTCATTCAATATTATTTTTTACCTTACAAGATATAGATAATTATCCTACCTAACTTTATATATCAAATTATCTTGAGGCATATCCAACAGTAGAATTCTTTGCTTCTTATACTATCGTCTGATGATAACTTACATGTAGACCAGATTTTTAGGATAAGAGTTCACCATGTTGACATTTTAAACTACTTTATCTTTATGTTTCTTCTTTAATATAGGGAAATATTTATTATTATATATCCCATTAATTCTAAAATATGTACCATACATCTTCACCTATGTATTACAAGGATAATTCCATTGGATGTGATTGACCTCAAGACACATGTAATAAATGATTAATTATCTTGCCTATCTCTCCCCTTATTTACAATTTTTATTTTCCTCCTTATAACCCACCTCGGTAACCTCCTTGTATTTAAGTTAAACCCCATCCTTGTTGTTTCCCATCATATCCCTCATATTATCTTTATGGGGAAACAGGTGCCTAACCTGGTTGCAACTTATATTATGGGGACATAGGCATCCACCTTAACTGATATTGAAATCATGGTGGAGTCTACCTAATTTGATATTGAGGAGATTGAGGCATCCATTCACTTTTATATTATGATGGTGGTGTAACCTCACCACCTCATGTTTCCATTCCAACATTTGGACTTAGCATACCTATTTTTACAAATGAAGATTATTGTGTGGCTACTGTAAAGACATTCTAGATGATATCTTCTTCCCTTAACTCCTATAAAGATTGATAATTTTTCTCATCATGGTTATGTGATTTGAAAAAATTATATAACACAATGTGAGGTTTTTGTATGTAGTACTACAATATATGGCACTTCATAGTTGAATTTCTTATTGTGTGATAAATTTCACAAAATTTTCTATTGATTTTTTAATATTCATTTTATTTTAACCTTTTAGGACTTAATGTATGTAAATATTATGTTTATTAAAGATATTATGATAGTAAATCGGGGTAGAAATAGATAATAAATACAACAATTAATTTTTAAAATAATTAACTAACTTTGACCTTTGTAAAAATAGTAATAAATAGTGTAAATAAAAACTTGGCTAGAAAATAACTAAGATGGATAAGTTAGAGGCCAAAAAATGAGGCAAATATTGGTTTAAGTGTCATAAATAGGATCCACTAGATAGTAGCTCCCTAATTAGATAGTTATGCCATGAGGCATTAGTGTCCTTATTTTAGTACTAGTGTCCTCTATTTAGTCTATCCCAAGTTTTTGAGTCTACCTATGTTTGGATCTATAAGGTCTATTCCTATGTGCACATGTTTTGAAACCCTATATATAACTTTTTTTGATTGAATTTGTGAGAAAACCCTAATCCTCCATGTTGTTAGGGCATCCGATTGATACAAGTTGAAAATTCTCTTTGTTAGTGGGGTAGGTTAGACATCATCAACACCTCGTTGTGATGAGAGTTACCTACATACCAATATTTTAAAGAGGGATAAATCCTGATGTAGTTTCACCCCACCTAAGTATTGGTGAAATTTCAAGTGCAATTAAATCTATCATGATAGTTGAGTTTTTTCAATGTGCTTAAGACTAGAAATTTTGATAATTTGAGCTTAGGAATGTTGTAGATGGTAGTATACAAAAGTAGGATATAAAAGGGATTGGTAACCTTAATTATATACAACTTGTTTTGAGTTTGCATATGTAATTTACATATTATTTCCATCTAGTGTAAGTGCTAAAAGTGGTTTATACTAACCCTAGGAGCTCTAAGATTTGAAAATATATTCATTTGTGAAAAGAAAAGGGTAAGGAAAGTATCACCATTATTGGGACACTATCACCATGTGGTGTTATTATCCCTATTATGGTGTTAGTGTCTAAGTGGTAGAACACTAGGCATAAATGACCAAGATTTCAAAATAAGGGTCTTAGACTGATTTAGGGATGACTAGGGATGCCTATGGCCCCTACAAAGGCTAGATAAGTGTGAAAATAGGCTCTATGATAGGTTTAAGGCTAATCTAAGGATAGGTGGTCTCAAGTAGCACTCTTATCACTCAAGTGTCACTTTTAGGTGATTACATTTACCCCCCCCCCCCTCATCATTTTCTAAATGCAACAAAGAAAAATGACTAGGATAAGGGAAAAAGAAGTATATTTAAACTTACTTAAGGGGTAAATCTTGTGAAGCTAGGTCTGAGTATGTGAAACATGATACAATGAGTTTCCTACAAGTGAAATGTGTATAGATTAGTCCTTAAGTGATATCAAAAGCAAAGACAAAATTAAGTAAATAATTAAAACTAAGTAAAACTTTGAGTAAATGGATAAGTGAGAGGAAAGGAATGAATACACCTCACTAGGTATGTGAACCAATGCATAAACCTAGTGATAACCTCTGTGTGTGCATGTATATATTAATCAATTGATGAATAACATGGACTGAGATGATGGATTTCTCAATCTTTGTCTAGGTGACTCAAGAACTTGATCTGATTTTAACTCCATCATTGCCCACCCCTACTTGGTGGATCATGATCTATGAATAGTTTGGATTGGATTGATGGTGTGTCCAACCGTCTCATGTAGGTGGATAAATAACTCAATTAGACTATAACTCCATCATTTCCTACCCATTTGTAGTAGATGCATATGAAACTAAAACTATGTGACATAACTAGAAATGTCAACTCTATTATGAGTTGGGTGTATTAGGTAACTCTAAGCCACTCAAGAATGACAACCACTACAAATATAGTAAGGCATGAAACTGGTGTGTAACCTAAAATATGATGTCATATGTATACATCATAGATAATTACATGGAATTTGTCATTCCATTTGATCAATCGATGTGTAAGTGAGCATATAGAAACAATGTGTAACACATGCTCGTAAATTTGATATCAAAGCATATGGATTTTGGATTTAATTGTAATAATCTATATCTGAGTATCTAAATTGAATATGGGAATGGTTATACTACACATTATGCCTTCAATCTAAGAAAATTGGTATGAAACTAAGCTAAATTGGTATGAATCTAAGCTAAATTGGTGTGAATCTGAGCAAAATTGTAAATATCTAACTAAACCTATGTAAACCTAGACTGTGCCTACTATACTTTTTTTTCCAATCTAGATTTTTATAAAACTAAGGCTACTAGACAGTAATGCCATATCTTAAATAGTAGCTCCAAATGGCACTAGTTTCCCAATTTGGGTGCTAGTGTCCTTCTACTCTAATTTTTGTGTAACTATACTAATCTTTGTATCATTATATTTCTACTATGTTTACCTAATTTGATTTCTATAATCTAAGTCTATGTGCTGATAATGTACTGTGAGTGCATTATGGGAGCCTGATCTTTGTGATAAAAACCTATGAATTCACTCTTTATTTAACGGATTTGTTGAACCTATGTAAGAACTATCTTCAAAAGAAAAATATTTATAAGATGTGTGTTACCCAGAGCATATATGATATCTACATAATAATCCAATATAATGTGCATACATAAAATCAAAATGTAATATAATTTGAGCATAAGTGTGTAATGTGTGATGTATGTTATATATAGCATTCACAGCAGTGTCAATATAGATAAAACAAAGTATGTAACAATAAATCTAAGTAATAATTGAGTAGTTACCTAGGGGGAAGGGGCATGGTATCCATCACGACACATAAGCAGAAAGGGGAGATGCACGAGGTTCCTCATGGCATCTAAAGCTCGAGTGTGTAACAAGCAAGAGATAAGTGTAATGTCTATTATGCATGTAATAAATCATACATACGATGCACATGAAGCATGTAAAGTAGGCTAAGGGTCCATAATACAAGGGACATGGGCATGTGTCACTAAATCTGAGAAAATAAGACATATAAGGACATGTTAAAATGTCCACATACCCAAGAAATAAGCAAGTTGGATTAGATCCACATATAAGGACATATTCAAATGTTCACATACATAATTAGGAAATCACACACAAGGACATGGGAATATGTCCAAAGCATACATACTATGACAAAAAGTGGCGTGGAGCCAAAGAGCAATGACATATTTAATGCCCTTGAATAGAATAAGTATAAATATACAATCAAATCTAAACTACAAAAGATAGAAATGAAAGTCTGCATGCAAATTTAATACAAATCTATAAAATATTCAAAAGACATATGTTGATTCTAAAGAAGTAATAACTGACAAAAAGTTTGAGTAAGTGTAGCATGATCAATAGCTAGATATAACAATGTTAAATCTAAGTTGTAGAGTTTATAAAGAAGTAACTTCATAATTGAAACTATGTATAGAGTACCCCCAAATGGGTGAATGTGTCAAATGAAGAACTTTTGTATCTGTGTAAATGCCCTCAATGGGTAGATAATAGCAAATATAGATTGGTGTAGTGAACTTGAATCATGTAGGCAATCTGCAAGCAATTAAAAATAACAAGTGAAGCATGTATGTATGATAAAACTGACTATACTAAGATAGCTAGCATATGTAGTGTTTGGAAAATATAAGATATGTAAACATGGAAATTCATACAATCTATCATTTTATGTTTTCTAAGTAAATATTTAAATTTTTTATCTTTTGTTTTTGTATTTTCTGGATATGGGCTATGTAGAAGAAATATGAAATTTAAACTATATACAATGAACGAGAAATAAGGAAAGTATGTACAAGAAAGGAGGAAAATATTAGTTGATGAGTCTCATGGGAGATTCACTATCACTATGGCAATTTTCAAAAATATGAATGGTAATCTCTTATGCAATGTGATTTCTATGTTGGATTTAAATGGTAATACAGTATGAACCTAGGTATTGTTCATCATCAAAATCATAATAATCATACTAACCTAGAATGTTAAAGGGGATTGCCTAATAATGTGGAGTTAACCTTTCTAAATTATGCTTTGGAATATTGATTGTGATGTTTCCCTTTAAAACTATGCTTATTTTAGGCATATGGTGCTTTGGAGGCTCTTTTTCTAGAAAACCTCTTGTGAGAATGCTTTTTAGCTTAAATGAATTTGACTTTGTAACTTAAGTTCTTGATCTTTCTGTAATATTTAATGTGTATCTAGATATTTTGACTTGATAAACTATATATGTGATTGATTTACCCTAGGATGTTCAAAAAAATACCAAACCTTATTGCCCAACAATATCAACTTCTATAATAGGAGTAGTGATACCTTGGGCCCACTTGCCCAAACCTTGACCATGATAATCAAATTATTGTAGATATTTTTGACCAAACCCATACTACTTTGAAATTTGAGCCTCATTTTAGAGAGGTATATTTACCTATTTTACTTTATTTATTTGTTCTTGTTGTACTATTTCTTTCTATGATTGTGCTTTGTGAATGTTTTGTTGTTTTGAGTTATGCTTTGGTAACCACTTTTGTATTATTTCTAAAGTTGACGCTTTTTGACTTTGTATATGTGCCATTGTATGTTGTTTGAATGATGTTTCATTATTTGAGTCATTTATCTCCATTATCTATTTTATTTTCCTTTTCAATGCTAAACATGAATTGGTGTGATGTCCATGCATCCTTTGATATGCACAATAATATCTAGATCTCCTCACTAGGTGTAGAGGAGGTAGGTTGATCAATTTAGAGTTAATCATTTTCCTTAGTATCTCACTTGAAATCTTATTAGACCCTTATAAGCTTTTTGAATCACTCATAATAGATGTATTTTGTAGTAATTTACAATTTGGATATGAAAGAGTGATAGGCACAACTTGCTAGGTGTAGATGAATATGCATGGTTTACACTAGCATATTCTGAAGACTATGTACATGTAATGCGATTTGTGAATAATGTGACATTTTCACTTAATAACTGATTTTGATTATTTAATTATAATATTACCTTGCTCATACTAATAATTTTATCCCTTAAAGTCTCACAAGTGCAAACCCTAGTTGTTTCTAATTGAACATGTAGTCATGTATCCTATAGGGGAGAGGTATGGATAGGATGAGTATGGGCATTAGTAACAATAGTATAGGTTAATTCATCTTGTGTAAGAGTGATAACATGGACTCATTTAGAGGGAAAGTAGCTATCATCCTTATAGAGATGAGGAGGAGAAGGAGATTCTTTCCTATGCATAAGATATGACATTAAAACTTGAAACATAGTTGTTAGCTTATGTAATAGATCCTCTATATATGTAAGGGTTTGTTTCTTAATTAAATTTTGCATAAGAGAACAATAAAATGATATAGATATAATGAAATATGTCATAAATTAAAATTGATAGAAAGCATCATTTATACATGTGTTTATGTTGTTTTGAGTTCATTCCTAATTAGAGGAAACAAACGTGTAAATGAAAGTATTAAACTTTGAAATAAAAAGTGATAAAAAAATTTATCATGATTATTTAAAATAAAAATAAGAAGATTCATGGATCTAAAATCTAAGTGTGGGTCTTAGAAGGCTGGAAACATAAACCCTAGGGTTATCTAGGGTTAGGGTTTATATAATATTCAAAGTAAGTCAGCTTCACCAAATGTTTTAACCTTTTAAGTCTTGGTCTATATAAATCCTATGTTTGTTAAAGTGTTGAGTATAGTAAACCAAGGTAGAAATATGCAATAAATATATCCACTAATTTGTTACAAAATTGATTAACTTTGACCTTTCAAAAAATAGTAATAAATAGTACAAATAAGAATTTAATTGGAAAATGACTGGGAAGGATGATATGAAGGCTAAAAATTAAGGCAGAGACTATTCTAAGTTTTGTGAATAAGATCTAGGTGTCAAACCCCCTCCTAGACAATAACACCCTAATTAGAAAATAGTGTCATGTGGAACTAGTGTCTATGTTTTGGTGGTAGTTTCCTCTGTGCAAGACAATCTCAAGCTTTTGGGTGCACATGTGTCTAGATCTATAAGTTTTATTCATACATGCACAAGTTCTAAAACCCTGTATATGACCTATTTTGATTAAATTTGTGAGTAACCCCTAATCCTCCATGTTACTAGTTTATCTAGTTGATATAATCTAGAAAAAAGTGTTTAGTAGTGGGGTAGGTTGGCCATCCTCAACACCCTGTTGTGATGAGAATTGCCTACATGCCAATACTCTAAAGAGGGATCAATATCATTGTAGTTATCCCCACCTAAGTGTTGGTGCAAGTGCAAGCGAAGATACCATGATAATTGACTTGATTGCTTTGAATGTGCTTGGGACTAAAAATTTGGGTAATCTAAGCTTGGGAATGTTATAGATGGTAGTATGCAAAAGTAGGGTAGAATAGGGATTGATAAACTAAGTTATGCACATCTTGTTCTAGGTTTACATATTTAATTTGCATTTGATTTCCATCTAGTGGTTATAGGGTTAAAAAACATGTATATATATTATTTTGGTTCTTATATAGGTGCTAAAAGTGTCCAAGGTAGACCCTAGGAGGTCTAAAATTTGAAAAGATATATGTTTGTGAAAAGAGGAGGGAAAAGATAGTAGCACTATTATTAGGACACTAGTGCCATGTGGTGCTACTATCCTTATTATGGCATTAGTGTCCAAGTGGTAGAGCACTAGGCAGGAAGGGCCACAATGCTAGAATGAGGGTCTAGGACTACTTTAGGGATAACTAGGGATGCATGTGTCCCACACAAAGGCTGGATAAGTGTGAAAATAGGTTTTAATATAGGTCTAGGGCTAAGCTAGCGATCGGTGGTCTCAAATAACACTCTTAACACTTAAGTGTCACTTTTAGGTGATTACACATTCTTATGATGTCTCTCTTTCCCACACTCAATACACCATATTACCAATGTAGGTCTATTGATTTCATGTAGTTCCTTCATCTTATGTAAGACAATGTCTATCTTGGCATCTATTGTTATAGAAAATGGAGGACATTCTCCACAATCTTATTTTTTTGATCAAGATTGTTATGGATCATGCATCAAATTTATTATATAACTAATCTTGTGTAATAAAAAACTCGATCTTAAGTTATAGGCCTTACACAAACCAACCAACCTTGTCTAAGTTTAAAAATTGAAAAATTACTCCATTTCTCACATCAGAGAACTTGTGATCATAGCCCAAACTGGTTCTCCCGATTTCTATCAAATCTCCCTCAAGTCTTGAATAATCTCACCTACACATTTTTTCATCTTGAACTCCTAATTAATTTATCTTTGACATGTTACAAAGTCAATTATTTTGGGTAATTTGGAAACATAAATTCTGTATCTTTCCCTATCAAAGCTATTATGAGCTCGCACCTTTTAACATCATCAATTGTCACACCTTTAACCTACCATTTCATCTCGCAGGTCAATAGATACTACTTTGGGTCAGATAACGCATCATTTGGTGTTAGAGTAAATAAATTTCCCACATTAAGATCCATATTTCATGCATTTTCACTTGATACAATTGGTTGTTTTGTAATTAGTTTAACAAGTGTCTTAAAATTTTCCACAACTGTATTTACAGTACTAGTACCCTTTTTTTCGAGCAATCTCTTAGTTTATGTGCTAAGGTTTCTAAATTTCTTTATGGAATCATAAAACCATTTATCAACTTTCTTGTCTTTTGAATTACTTTTTCCAATTGATAAATGTGGCATAGGAGATGTGTCTCCTTAGAGTGAATGACCCTTATATCTACCTCATTCAAGCCTAAACTTGAAACAACCTTGAGATTCAACCTAACTTCTTTGAAATACTACATTTCATCATCCCCAAAATATATATTTTTTGGGCCCCTATTTTGGCTAAGTATGGATCCACACCAGCTCGATATAAATCTCAGTGTGAGGCAATCACTTGGCATGATTTCCATTTTGGTATCTTTTATGCCAGCTAGAGGAATCATTGCAAACTTTCTGCCAGCTGGCAAGAGGTTAACTGACACCTAGTTTTTAGGACATCTTCTTGAGTGGTTTCATGTGGTGACCATAGCATAAAGCATGCAAGGTGATGGAGCTAATGAAATTATCAACCAAGGATCTATCTCATCACCTGATGTGAACTCTCCACCCTAGCACGAAGATTTTCTTATGGGTTATAAATTTGATCTTGATCCAATGAGTAGAGGGATGCGACATCAAGATAGTGAAACCCTATAGAATTTGTTCCAGACATAGTAATCTGACCACCATTGAAACTTAGGACTAGCATGGATGCCTTTGAAGCTTTAATTATATTTCCCAAGCTTGCATATGATCCATTGAGTTATTAGTAGTGTAGATAAGCATAGATTATATTTTATAGGGTATGCACTATGCTCTGTATTTAATTCCTGATGAATGAGGAATGGTGTTGCATTTATTTGAGTTCAATCAGGTTATGTGTCTGACTAAGATATTTTGAATGTGTAATGTTCATAGTAGTTAAATGGATATAAGAATGATAATTGAATTTTATGTTTGAGTGAAGCTCTAATCTAAGTTGTTAATGGCATCCCTATGTAAAAGATGATATCAACTTACATTGAATAAATGGCCAAAGTATGGATAAGGAACTACGCTCAGTGATGATATCCTTGTATAAAGCATGAGCCTAGTATGAACTTGATCTAAGGCATTTCATTGGCCCCTCAAGTGTTGTATGATGCTAAGCTTAGTGAAATAAAGGCTTGCATACTTAAGAGAATAAAACTAACTCAATATAGGCTTGTGCCCTTATGACTAGAAGTAGTTCCTTAAATAAGCTCTGTGCTTATAGATCATCAGCGTAGCTCAAAGACGGCTTACACCAATGAACCTACTAACATAATTATTGTAATGACTAAGTCTTATGAATAATTAGTTGCATCATGACATAAATATCCCAACATGGGCCCCAGTTCTTTCTCTATTGCACTTCAGGTGAGTGCATAAGGCTTGAACTTTATGTGAATTGATGCCAGTATAGCTGAGTGATAAATGTTGAGCACTATGAGAACATTCCTTATTTGTGCCTAGTTGTAATGAGTTAAGATATAACTTGGAACAATCAAATAAGTGTTGGACAGATTAAATGAATTAATACCTAGACCCATGTTGAATTTTGTTGTTGTAATGGTATGACAGAACAATGTTCTAACTCTCCCTTGAGAACATTGAGCATTGGTTGCAATTAGTGGAAGACAAATTTGTGCTAAAAAATCCATCCTATAAATAAAAAAAACCAAGTGGGTTCAAAACAACCTATATGATGCTTTGTATGAGGTCTTCTTTTCTTAACTACTTGAGCATGTGTAATGATGGTTGGTTGCCTATGCCACCCACAAAAGTCAAAGCTATAGATGACACCTTGAGTGGACAAAAGAGGGCCTAGATAAGTTTGAGAACCTAGATGCCACTTGGACTAGATTTTTAGACAAATGGTGGCAAGGAGGACTAAATAGTTATGTGCTTGAGTTTGTAGTGTTGACATACTCTTACATTGAGGAACTAGAATATCAATTTTTAAGTTAGCCCAAAGGTACATTTTTGAAATATTTCAACATAGAGCGTAATAAATTGATGGTGGATTATGACTTTGAAACCATGAGAATGGAAGGCCAAGTCCTTTCACATATAATCAACACAATGGGGAAGAAGGGGATGTATAGGTGAAGAAAAATGGAAGGGGATGAGCATATTGACACCTAAGAGCTCAGGTGATAAAACTATAACAAGAGGAGGCACAAGCTAATGGAAGATCTAGAACTTGGAAGTTCTGAGAGAACCTATAGTGAGAAGGAAGGGCATGGGGAAGGATCTCTTGAATTGTAGCAGTGTAAGGAGAGGAATAATGAAGCCATAGATCAATCTCAACTACTGATGGGTGAAGAATGTATTGGGTCCCTATAGAATTTGACCATTGAAGATGTGTCAAAATTTCCTACCCCCTTTGAACCTATGATGTTATTTCATGCACTAAATCCCCCACATGAAGAAAGAATAGTGATAACTTACCCTATTGTCCATATAAACTTTGACTATTTTGTAGACTTGGACTATTATTTTGTGATTTAACAAGTTGTTCCTTACAAAGATTTAAGTGAGGATACCTCTAGATGTTTTGGTCACTAGCTCAACAACACATAAAATGAGTATAAGCATTCTAGTTCAACCAATATCAGCTATGCAGAATAGGAAATAACCCATAAAAAGTGGATTGGTACCATAAGTTAGTAATACATCACCTTCATCATCTTCAACATTGGCAGTAATAATAAGGCCAATGATAACCTAGTGGTTGGAGGCACTGGAGGACCACCACTAGGACAAGTACCAGGGGCCAAGTACCTTAGATGACAACACCCCCTGAATAAAATTTACTATGAGATGGCCATGCACTTGCCATAATACCATGATGTGGAAAATGTCATAGAGCATGTGCTAAAATGTGAACTACAATGGCATGCTCGAGGTATAGCCCAATTAGAGTGCAAGGAAACATAGTTCATGGTAACTCTACTTGATCATGCTCATACTTGGTATATGAAATGTGATCCTAACTCGGCTATGATTGATTACAACATATTGAAGTAAGCATTCCTTAAGGAATTTAACATACCTGAGTTTAAATGGCAAAGCATCACCATGCTCAAAGAAATAAATGAAGGGATCTCTTAAAACATGTGCCTATATGATACCAAATTCAAGACACTTCTTTCCATGCTTCCTTATGACATTCACCCCTCTCAACATGTGCAATGGTTCATTAGAGGATTACTAGTACCATTTAAAAGAGCATTGTCTATGAATACATTCACTGACCCTCATAGAGCGCTTGAAGCTTTACTCAGAGCTAAGGTAGTCAGGAGTTTTGAAACTAGAATGAGCCCATTTATGGAGGTTTAGATTACATCCATGGCCAGTCAAATCCAAAATTTGACCATGAGTTCAGTGTAAGATGCTTGAAGTAGATTATGGTACACTAATTTTAAGATAGAAGGCCATAAAAAGAATAACTACAATCAAAGGAATGTGTACACATTGCTTCTAAGATGTGAGGTTTATCATGAAGTTCATGATGTTCATAACTATATTTTGTTACAACATGCCAGTTAGGTTAACACAACTATCTACTATCAATTGTGTGATACCTACACCCATACCATAGTTGATTGCCATGTGATCGATGAAATGCATGAAAGCATGGAGAGAGGCACCAAGTAGGTAACTAAAGTATCCAAAGGGTAGGCAACCCAAGGAAATGATGGCTATGGAAAACAAAATGTAGGATATGGAATGCAAAAAGGCACCAAAGGGTGAGGTGAAGGATGTGATGGAGAAATATTCCCACTGCATTCATGTTACAAGTACAATTTGATAGAGCATTAGTAGTGTGACTGCCCTACACATCCAACATGTGGGTATTATCAAGGAACACATAAGGTCAAGGAATGCCCCAACTTGTATAATAAATTTACCCAAGTTTGGCCTAGCATAGACAAGGGTGTAGGAATGATCAGGTATGAGCTAAAAATAGAGAAGTGGAATTCAAAGGTATAACCAACCCATATGAAGCCAATCAAAGTACAAGTAACTATTTGTAGTGGATTTATCACTCATCTGATAGTTGTGCTAGTACCAAATTTCCACCTAAAATATGGGGAATAGAGCCATACTGAGTGCATAACATGCCCTGAACCTAAAGCTACACCTTACCTAGACCCTATATGCCAAAAAAATGTATTATAGCAAGCTATGTGATTTAGAACTTGCAAGGGGAGCTCCGACTAGCATGAGACCTAGAAGTGCAAGTTATTTCCTCTCAAAAGAAGAAAGATAGCCAAAAGGCTAAGGTACATGAGGTAACTAAGATCTTGTGCTTCCCACAAATAGAAGGGATGTTACCCCTATTAAATATATTATTTTTAGAACATAAAGGACAAAATCTAATTGAAGTCATTGTACCACACATGAAAAGGGCATAAGAAGTTAGGAATACACAAAATACAGAGTATGATCAAGAACTCCTGGTAAATGCCACCATTGATGGATGGTCTATATGTGAGGTCCTCATAGACATAGGCATTGAGGTCAATATCTTGATAAAAACACATGGGAAAAGATGGGTAGTCCAGCCTCGAGGCCTTCCCCTCATGTAATTTTCATGGCCAAAAAATCCATGATACAACCAATCATTCTAAAAAGTGTCATTATAGATATCATGAGTTCCAAGTTTCGTGCTAACTTCGAAGTGATCAAGTTGTCTAAATAAGATAATTATCTAGTGCTCATAGGAAGGCCATGTTGATACATGAATAACATTGATATACATTCCAAGAAGTGTTATATGACCTTTGAAAATGGCAAAGAGAGGGTAGTGATCCCCCTCTCAAGTGACCAAGGACTGCCTATGTGTAAAGTGTTGATCTAGAGGATGAGATCAACCATATCTACAACATCATGATGCAAGGCATTGAGACTCTCTACCCTAATAACTAAGGAGAGATTTCTTGGGATGATGGATAGTTGGCCTCAGACACCACTAATGTTGCTTACAACCAAATGGGTTGAATAATATTATGAGATGACTAGTCAGAGGTGATGATTAGTGATCTCGAAGGCACCAAAACCTATGAGAACTGGTTGGGTCCACATTTATCTCACTTCAAAGAGATGGGTCCCTTGTAATAGAAATAAGGGAAAGAGAGCATTTTGACTGAGCAAAGGTAAATTCGCTGCACTCCCAAGGTATGAGGGGATCAATTATATAGAATAATATGTTTGCAATCTCAAGTCATGCATACCAAAGGAGGTAGAGAGGATGGGTGCATTGGTTTATACTTTAAGGAGCACTATTGTTCATTGGTGGGTAACACAAAGGCCTAGATTGCCGACTTGGAAAGATGTGAAAGTAGCAATATGCACCAGATTCAAGAAAAGTAATGAAGATTTTAACATATTTACATACTCTATCGATTCAAACCCAATAGTGCAGGTGTGCTTGTGTGAAAAAACTTGGATTGATTGTAGCACAAATGCCCCAAGAAACCTATGGGTGCATGCCTTTTAAAAAACATTAAAGACATGGGTGTGAGCGTGGTATGTTTTCAATGAGATATGGTATGATATGGTAAATTGGGATGCACTCAAGGAGAGTTTCATGCACACCTTCTCATTTTCTTCATAAAACTTGGAATTTATCAAGCCACTACTAGTAATTCAAAGGGCAATGTTTGAGTACACTACATTCCTATAGGAGCACCTAAATGATATGTTCAGGGAAAAAGGATTAGCAATCCTAACTTTATTTGAGGAGTAAGAACTCAATAGTAAGTCAAGTGAAGAAGATGATGAAACCTAGAAGGAGCACCACTGGATGACCTTGATAGGCAAGAAGAAACAAGTGCACCAAATAGAGGATATCACCCCCAATGAAGAAGACCTAACTCATCTTCACATAGAGACAACTAAGGGGAGTAGGCAAGTTGAGGATTACCATTAGGATAGGAGTGATCCCTACCAAGTACCACTCAATACTACCAAGGTAGACATCAGCATAGAAGGGGAACCAAAGATGGCTACATTGGGCACATACTGGTTTGATGTAGATTTGATACAAATTATGTATCTCTTGAAGGAGTTCCAAGACTTGCTCCTTAAAAATTATCAAGACATGAAGGACACCCACCCATTCCTGGGGAAGGTGAGCATAAAACTGGTGGATAATTCAAGACCTATCAAGAATCACCCCTATAAAATGAACCCCAATCTTCATGCCCAGGTCAAGATAGAGATTGATGGTATGCTAGCTCTAGGGCTGATGTAGGAATCTAAATGGGTGAACCCCATGGTGATTATCATCAATAAGGATTCATGAATTCACATTTTCATTGATTATAAAATGTTAAACATCACCTACAACACTAACCCCTTCCTGACTTTGTTAACTGATAAAGTCTTGAATGGCATTGCAGGCTATGAGACTACAACTTCATTGACGAGTTCTCCAGATTCCATCAAGTTTGGATTAAAGAGGAAGACAAGCCCAAAACAACCTTTGTGACTAAATGGGGTTGTTTTTATTATAACGTGATGCCCTTTGGACTTAATAATACACTAGCCATGTTTTCTAGAGCAGTGTTCACTTCATTTAATGACTTCATCCATAAGTTCTTCTAAGTGTACCTAGATGACTGGACTATATATGGGCTTGTAATAGACCATTATGATAACCTATGCCTAATGTTTAAAAGGTGAAGGTAGCTAAAAATATCCTTAAACCTCAAAAAGTGTATCTTTGCAACACCATTTGGAACCTTACTTAGGCACATCATCTATAATGACAATCTGGTTATCGATCCCATGAAGATTATAATAATCATTCAATTTCAAACCCCTTTAATGTAGAAAGATGTTTGCACCTTTTTAGGCCATTATGGCTACTATAAGAAATTCATACAGGGCTATGAAAATATTGTGGCACCACTAGAGGATCTCTTATGTAAGGATGGACCATTCTATTGGGGTGCAACATAAGAAGATGCCTTTGAAACTCTGAAGCTCAAATTGGCTAGTGCACCTATTTTATAATTTCTCAACTAGATGACCCCATTTCACATCCACGTTGATGCATTTGGCTCTATAAATTGTGCCATTCTATCACAACCTAACAAAGGCAAAATGGATCATCCCATCTCCTTCACATGTAGAAAATTAACCCAAGTAGAGCATAACTGTACAAAAACTGAGTGCAAGGTGATGGCCAGGGTCTATGCCCTAAAAAAATTTAGGCAATACTTGTTGGCAACCCCATTCTCGTTATTTATAAACCATAAGGCACATAATTACCTCATGAACAAGCCCATTCTCCATGGGTTCATTTGTAGATGGATAGTCTTGTTTCAAGAGTTCTAGTTCTCAGTTATCATTAAGCCTAAAAAATAAAACTTAGGCCCAGACCATTTGCCTTGCATTGACTCTAGTAATGCAACAGTGTCGATCAAGGATGAAATGACAAATGTGCAACTTTATAGAGTCTAATGTGTCCTTGAGGACTTAGTAGAGATAGTCACTTTTCTAACATCAAGATCTATGCCCCAAACTATGACAACCAAAGAGAGGAAACAACTCACAGTTCATGTCACCCATTTTTAGATCATCAGTGGAGAAATGTATAAACTAGGCTGAGATGAAGTATTGCACTAATGTGTCATAAAACATGAATTAGACTCCATTTTATATGAGGTACATGAAGGGATAATAGGTGTCCATTATGATGGAGATATAAACAGGCTTGTGATGGTTAAGTCTGTTTCAAGATGCAAAGGATTATGCCAAGGCATGTGACATATGCCAACACACAGGGAAGCCCAATCACTAGGATGAAATTCCTCTCATCCCTATTCTTTCTTATGTGCCATTCAAAAAATGGGATATTGATTTTTTTAGGCCGATCACTCTCACAAAAAGGTACACAAGTGAAAGATACATTCTAGCATCCACCTATTATTTCATTACGTGGGTCGAGGTAGCACCAATAAAGACTACAAAACTACCATAACCATGAGGTTCATATGGGAGAACATCATAAGTCATTATGAGTGCCCACTAAGTCTAACTAGCGATAGAGGCACACACTTCATCAATGAAACTATATAGATCCTACAGACAGAATACATGGTGGCACATCTTAAGACCACCCCTTATCATCCACAAGTGAATGACACCATTGAGGTATTCAACAAGATACTAAGAATGTGCCTCACAAAGATATGTGATTTTGTTCATAAATATTGGGATGATCAAGTATCGGTAATATTATGGGCATATCGCATAACCTATAAGCACCTGAACAAGGCTATACCATTTCAACTAGTGTTTGGTACTGATGCAGTTCTACCATTAGAGTTTATGGTACCATCATTGTGCATATTGGTAATTTAGATGACCAAGAATCATTGAGTGCAAGGTTGGAGGACTTAGAGCACTTGGATGAGGTATGTGCCCAAGCCAGGTGGAACTAGTAGATAGAAATGGTGTGTCAGAAATTGAGTCATGAAAAGAATATTAAGTGCAAGGTACTAACTGAAGGAGGATTGGTCTTGATCTATGACTCCAAGTACCTTAAACACATAGGAAATCTATAAATTAGGTGGATGGGTGCATATTTCATCCACAACATATTAGAAACTTGTGCATGCAATCTACACATGTTGTTGGGTGAAATGCTCCTTAGGCATTTCAATGGCAATCGATTGAAGGCTTATAAGTAATAGGATGGAACTTGCACCATCAAACACTAACTTCTTAGTCATAATTTGGTTGTGTTGTGTTGACCAAAATAAAGTTTGGTGCAAGCCAAACATTTCCTTATGTTTTGTGTTATTTCATGTTGTGATTGGTGATGAGTGAATAAGTTAGGCACTTTTAGGCCTACAAATGAACTATTATGACTCTTCCATGTATAATAACAATCAAGTGAGTCGATTAAGGTTGCTTTCTAAGCACCTAAGGCTAGACACCTAAGTCTTGGGGTGCATAGAATTCACTTGACTTTGAATATATGAGTACCAAGTGATGAAGAGAGGTACACAGGATGATAGTGTGTATAATATGCGAGAGAGATGCATAGGATGCTACCTGTGTAAGACACCTAGAGATTGAATCACTGGAGGACCATTGTAATGGATTTTTATGGGTAAGGGATAAGCCAAGGCAAGAGATGAAATCATAAATAAATTGACCAAGATAGAAAATCACGCTTGAAATGAAAGCAAAATAGGAAGAGAAGATGGAACCTTAGAGGCTGAACTGCATGCATGTGAAGCAATGTACCCAAGTTGTCATAAGGAAGGCAAAGGTCATGCCAAGTGAACAAATCATAGGAGGAAGATCATCAAGACAATTTGGCATCCACCCAAAGTTAGGCAAGAAGTGATCGTTTGAACTACATGTCACTTCACCAAAAATATTGTTTAGAGAATTTAATGAGGTGATGGTAGAGGCACAAAGATACGCATTGATTGCATAGGTGGTATTGTATTTTCATGGATTTCATGGGTTTTAGTGGATTCCAAGAAATATAGACACCACCATGCCATTACTCACCTATAATCAAGATGGTAATTGAATTAAGGGTATAAATAAATGAAAGTCTGACTAGTTAAGGTTATAAACTTTAAGCGATATTAAGCACAAAACTAGAGCCAAACTAGATCCAAAGTGAGCAAAAGCTACCAAAATGAAACCTTAATCAGCCATAGCCACCAAACAAGAATGGTTACAGAGAGAAAGAGATTGTGTTCCTATTGAGAATAGAAAGGAGGATTGTGGGGCAATAATTTTGAGAGAACCAGGTAGAAGAAAGTTTCAATAACACCAAGGCTGCCATTAATAGTGAACAAAAATTAGAAGCCGAAGTTATAGTCATAGACCCCATGACTGTGAGAAGCACCAAGAAATATTACATGCTTTATAAAGTTAAATAGATCATGCTTCAACACTAGCCGGTTCATGATGGAAAATAAATAGAAGAGTTTTGGTCCATCACAAGCACAAAAAGATGCCAAACATGTGTGGATGATAGAAGAGATAACTGCTGCAAAAAAGAAAGTGCAGCTGATGGAAGGGGTTAGAGTCATAGTATTTGATCTTGAGGTGCTCATAAAGATGTCATACCAGGACATGTAGTTTCCCACAAAGGTCTTGATAGGATAAAATTGGGAATCTTTCATGCACACCTACCAGCTAAAAGAATACAACCACTGTACCTCACAAAATGCATAAGATCTAGCACAAGATTAGGTGGTTGATATGGGGCCCAAGATAGAAGTAGGAATGACATTTTTTATGTCTCCATCCAAGATAAACTTGCGACCATAAGTGTAACTCAACTCTATGAATTTCCATGTTTTGGGAAGCTAGAGGAACTCGTGTAGTTCTTCCTCTTGTGCATCCATGGAGACCACTTCTACCTTGAAGGGAGGCACATGCAGTTATTAATAAGCCTAATTGGAAAAATCACTAGGCTCCTAGACTCCATTGTAGACATCCACTAGATGATGGCGGATGATACAAAAGTAGAGAGGGATGTGAAACTCCTTGGTTATCACAAAAGAGGGTTTGGATTCCCAATAAAAGATATAAAGGACCTTGTTATAAGGATAGTTGTGCGCCTCATGAGCTCCAAGCTCTACCCTAATGGATGGTGGATGGACATCACCAAGGCATACTTGTGAATCACCCATTACATGGCATAGGGGGTCAAGTTCAACATAGAAAAATTCATTACTAAATAAATGATGAAGAACATGCTTGAGTGTTAAACAATGCAAGAGACCTTCAAGTGGGGGTTAATGTTGATTTTAATTGTGATGGAGGAGATCAGTGTGCCTGATGGAAAATAAGACAATCTTTGGGTCTTTTTGATACATAAGGACTCCCTAACATTGAAGTACCAGGACTTAACCTACCCACCCACCTTCTCTCAGAAGTATAAGACCCGAGTGATGGGGTGGTGCACCCAATACATAGAGGCATTTGGGATGGAATGGTGCATCCCTAAAGATCTCCCTTATAACATGTTTGGAATGGTGACTTTCACCATTATAAAATAATTCCATGTAGTGTACTTGGAACTCACAGACAACAACTAATAAGGCTATTTGAAACTCCCTTATGTATTTTCTATCAAGTACTTCAGGGATGCACTAAGGAGAATTCCCAACATGTAGCAGCTAGACATCTTAATGAAGGCCATAGATTTAGAAAAAATTAGGTTGTGGTGCCAACACGTATACCCAAGAGGAAAAGATACCAAAGATGAGGAGGACAACTTAGATTGCATTGACCTCCATCCCCTCCAAAAAGAAGTAATACTCAGGCACATACACATGTTATACCATGAGAGGAAGCTGAGAAAGAAGGGCACAGACCTTAAGAATGATGATGATCTCCCCCTCTGAATTGATGATGAAGGGAAGTTGGTGCCTATAGCATAGAATAAATCTCCCAAAAAAAATTAGGGAGAAACACTTGAAGAAATTCAATAGCACCTATGGTTAAAGATTGCCTCCGACGAAGAAGCCACCCCCCAACCCTAAAGAAAAAGTGTGTGACCTTCACGACAAGGATTACTTCTCCTAGCAAGAAGGAGAACAAGAAGAAGAAGTCCAAAGGGGTTGTTTCAATACCAATATTAACCCTAGTATAGAATGAGGTGCAAGAGGCATGTGAGGAAATTAAGGCTCAAAAGGCATGGGAAGAGATAGAGGAGGAGGAGGAAGGAGGAACCAAGGTTTACATTGTCCAAGAAGAAGCATGAGAAGAGCCCAACACTGAAGAAGTCCAAAAGGCCCTCCAAGGTGGCACTACCACCATGCTTAGAGAGGCAAGAAAGCCACCTAGCACCTCATCAAAATATCCCTCCACACAGCCTCTGTGAATTGAGGATGAAAAGATAAGCTTGTGGAAGAAAATAGACCTCAACGAGGAAGAAATAGAGATGGTGTTGGTGCTAGAATAAAAGAGGAGGGCCATGAAGGAAAAAGGCATGACCTAGGAGTAGATTGACAAGGTTAAGTCCAAAGAAATGAAGGTCAAGGAATAAAAGACCTTAGCACTAGTAAAGAAGAGGAAGGTTGAGAAAAATAAGGCCCAGGAGGAAAATACCAAGAAAGAGAAAGAAGAGAGAGAGGTTATTGCAAGTGCAAGACCTACTAAGGAAGTGGTAGAAAAGGCACCTAACACCTCTACCAGCATAATAGACCAGAATGCACTACAGGCATGCCCAAGTAGTGAAGGGACACGTGAAGAAAAGGAAGGTGATGCTATCACCTTAGAAAAGCATCAAATAGAGAGTGCCATGTAGACCTAGCAAAATCAAGAGGAGGGAAAATCTGGAACCAAGGAAGAAGAAGCAAACAAAGGGGACAAATCTGAAGAAGAACCCCTACATGAAGAGAAAGAAGAAACCTCATAGGAAAGCATTGAAGAGAGCAGTAGCATTGATGAAGAGGAGAAATAAAAAATGGAGTTTCCCCTCATAGAAGAATAAGGCACAAAGCTGAGCCTAAGAGAAAATATGCAAAAG
Source organism: Torreya grandis (assembly GCA_037957365.1). Taxonomy (NCBI): domain Eukaryota; kingdom Viridiplantae; phylum Streptophyta; class Pinopsida; order Cupressales; family Taxaceae; genus Torreya; species Torreya grandis. The sequence goes on along the minus strand of JARHVA010001538.1, from coordinate 583,240 downwards.
GGGTGGGTAGACGTAGATTTCTACATGTTTGAATATATGCCCCTCAAAGCTACCACAACTAAGATGTGCTAATAGATATCATTTGCATTTCATAGCTATATAGATGAGCCTTACTTTGAGGCACTGTAGAAGGCCATATTAGGCATGGATAAATTGAAAGAAGGGAATGATGCCCTTCTCATAAATCCCTACATCATGAACCTAGTCAGGTCAGCAAATGCACTCCTTTGAATGGCCACTAAAGTCATGTGGAAGAACATTGTCAATGATGTTAGGGCTTCAAAGTGGAAGAAAATCACCTTGGATGTAGAAGAAGTAAAGGCCATGAAGTTTAAGTTACAACAACTAGTCAAGTGCATAGAGATAGTTGAGCCATCCCTCTTGGATGACATTGACACATCAAACCTCTGAGGTTGACAAGGTATTCATGCTAGTGGAATAAATGCTCTTGAGGTTGAAGGCAGAGCTAGTGCAAAAAGAAGAGGAGGACCCATGCGTTGCACTAAAAAGGGATCTATCTTCAAAGCTTAAAGAGGTGGAATACCTCTTTATAAAACTTCAAGAGGGAACATATGCAGTCGATGTCATTTTATATAGCTTCTCCAACCAAGCATCAATAATAGACGCACGCCTCAAGTAGGCAAAGGGGGAGAGGGAGGAGTTAATGGCATAGGTATACACTACAAGCAGGTTAAAGTGCTCCCAGATAATGGAGAAGGTCAATGCCTTGAGCCCATATATAAAAGACCAAAAATAAATCTTGGAAGTGCTCTTCCATGCCATGTAGACTAAAGCCTACAAACAAGGTGAAATCCTGGATGAGGGAGTGATAAAAGCTAAGGCAAAAATCAAGGCCTTTAGGAAGGAATTGGAGAAGATAAATATGCTCGCACTCAGTGTCACCTCCATGGAGATAGACAACGTCATTGAGGAACTCAAGTTTTCTATCAAGGGCTTTGAGGAATTTAGCGCTGAGCTGAAGGAGAGCGTCCCTTAATTCTACATGCCAAAATATTTGAAAGACTAGTCTAAGGATGAACTAGCAATTTTGTATGGGGTAATTTTAGGCCTGTATTTCATCTAAGTATGGATCCATGCCTTCCCGATAGACATCTCATTATGAAGCAATCAATTGGCATGATTGTTATTTTGGTATCTTTTGTGCCAGCTAGAGGAATCATCACAGACCTAACGCCAGTTGGTAGGCGATAAATTGGTGCCTAATTTTTTAGGACATCTTCTTGAGTGGTTGCACATGGCGACTGTAGCACAAAGGGTGCAAGGTTATGGAGCTGGTGGAATGACCAACTAAGGCTCCATCTCAGCACCCGACGTGCACTCTCCACCCTAGCATGAAGATGCTCCTATGGGCTATAAATTCAAGATCAATCCAGTGAGCAAAGGGACATGATTTCAAGATAGTGAAGCCTTGTATAATTGGTTCCAAACATAGTAATCTAATCGCCATTGAAACTTAAGAATAGCATGGATGCCTTTGAGGCTCTAATTGTATTGCCTAAGCTCATCTATGAGCCGTCAAGCTGTTTAGTAGTGTAGATAAGCATATACTTTGTTTTATAGGGTATGAACTATGCTATATATTTAATTCTTGATGAATGAATAATGGTGTTGCATTTATTTGAATTCAATCTTGTTATGTGTCTAACTAAGATCTTTTGAATGCACAATGTTTGTAGTAGTTAAATCGATATAAGCATGATAATTGAATGCTATGTTTGAGAAAAGCTCTGGTCTAAGTTGTTAATGGCTTCCTTGTGTAAAAGATGACATCATCCTACTTTAAAGAAATGGCTGAAGTATAGATAAGGACTTGTGCCTAGTGATGATATTCTTGAATAAATCATGAGCCTAGTATGAACTTGATTTAAGGCATGTCGTTGACCCCTCAAATGATGGATGATGATAAGCTTAGCAAAACAAAGGCTTGCACCCTTGAGAGAATAGAACAAACCCAATGTAGGTTTGTGCCCTTATGACCAGAATTAGTTCCTCAAATAGGCTCTATGCATATAGACCATTAGCCTAGCTCAAAGATGGCATGCATCAATGAACCTACCAATGTCATTATTGCAATGACCAAGTCCTATGAAGAATGAGTTGCACCATGGCACAACTAGCCTAATACGGGCCCTGATTCTTTCTCTGTTGCACTTCAGGTGAGTGTATAAGGCTTGCACCTTATGTGAATTGATGCCATCGCAGCTGAGTGATAAATGTTGAGTGCTACGAGAACATACCTTGTTTGTGCCTAGTTGTAATGAGTCAAGAACTGACTTAGAACAACCAAATAAGTGTTGGACAAAGTCAATGAATTGAAACCCCAATTAAACTACAACAATCTTCCTCGATAACTGCTTCCTAAAACTACTATCCAGCTAATATAGTTGCCTCTCTGCAACTTCCCCATGATATCTTTGAACTCTTCCTTCTTCTTTCTCTAGGTTGATCTCTAAATCCTAGATGGTCTCTATAGTCTTTGTGGTCTCTTTGGTTCCTTCGAGGGTTTTTCACCACCCATTTATGTAGTCTTCAGATCCTTTTGGAGGTCTAGTTCCTCTCATTGTCTTCATAGTCTCTAGCCTACTCCTAATAATTTCTTAAGAATCAATCTATTTATTCCATCTCTTCTATTGTCGCAGTTCTCGTTGAAGTCCCATATTTACCTTCTCACCCTACTTCTCTACATCATCCATATTTGAAATTTGGGTTCAGGTTCCTTATCTCAATTCTTCATCATTAAACTCCTATTAGTCCACATCCCCATAGCACCCTAGGCAACTAATCAATGTTGGTTGGGATTAACACCATGGCCTTTTCCAAAACCAACATTTTCAATAGTATAGGTAGTCATTGCAAGAATTTGCCTTGGATTCCTTTGACAAACAAATCATATGCAACTTCAAACGTAATATATCCCTATATAACAATTTTTGTAATGTACCCCTTGATGGTAATCTTTACCTAGTGATCAATTACACAGGTCTAGTTAATATCCAATTTGCACAATTTTTCAAGTTTTTCTTTGTTCTAGCCAAAATACTTTGTTTCTTTGGGTCTAAAGCAATAATACTCAATCCTTGACAACCAAGCAGCTACAAATTCAAGCTACTCACTCCAAAAAATCTTGTAAATCTTGCCATGAATGTGTTCAACTATGATTTCTTTCACACAACATCCAATTCATCTAACTTCTTCTGCAAACTTTTGAATTCTTTCATCCAATCAAAGTTCAATATCTCTTTGACCAGGTAGCCATCACAACATATCTCTACACTTGTCATATAATTGTTAGCAAATATTCCTGTCATCAAAACATGCTAATGTTTTATACTCTGTGAATATTAGTGATGTTTTTCGATGTAGGAAGTTATGTCTCATAGATTATGGTTTTATCCCAAAGTGAACTCATTCGTAATTAGTGTTCATTCATCTTGAAAGCATTTCATTTGATCAACTCAGACATCTTTAATAGATCAATTATGTGGATTCAAACAAAAAAAGAAATAAATAGTTAAGGGAGAACTAATGCACACAAAGTATAATTAACACATAGACTCTCAAGGTAACCGTGATTTCTATAGCAGTATATTTCTCAAAACATAGATGCATCCTCTCCTTCGTAATATAGAGTATTTATAGAGCTGCGAGGAGGTTATGCCGTTTCACCATCATGACTGTTCACTTTTAGAATCGTGGGAGACTTTTCATTTTCTAGAGAGTTTTGGTGTTCAAACAAAACCCGTATTTTATACAAAATAGATTATATAACACATTTGTTACATATACAATATTTTTGCAATTTTATACTTCATACTTTACTAGCAACATCTATGTTTCTCTTATACTATTGATCCTACCTAATGGTCTTCTTAAAATCATCATCAATCCTACACCCGCTTGGAAAGATTAGCGCTGGCCATTACCACAACCTCGCCAAGATTTTTTAATCAACTCATCGAGCTCTCGTTCTCACTAGAAAATTCTCTTAATACCAAATGATCTATATCTTTCTCTAACTCTCAATGACAACGTATGGCTAACAACATCCGGTAGTTCCTTATAAAAACCAAATTTCAATTATTGAGTTGACATATTTTACATATAAAACTCTATATTGACCACATCTTATCTAAATACAATCTTGTTGCAAGAAAATTTGTTTTTATCATTCCCTTCAAACTCTCCCCCATCTCTTCTCGGATTATCCATTCTCCTTTCAATATTACTTTTCCCTTCCCCCACTTACTTCCAAAATTCTTTCCCAACAATTTCAACAAATTTAATCATTTTATTCTTTATATATTTTTAAATAATAATAAAAACGTTTTAATTTTGTTTTCAATGGCACCATTGATACAACAAAATGGTAAACCGTTGTTGAATGGAGTGAGAGCCGAATAACCAACAAATTATTTATTGAGTCTACACAGAGCTTTCAATCATTTTCAATTAGTCGTCTTCTACCTTCTTGTTAACAATTCCCCGGACACCATAGTAAACATAGCAACTTTTAATGCTAACCGTGTGGTCCCATGGAAGGGGCAACTGCACCTATTTTTTGGTTCAGGTTCACCATTGAATGGTGAAGTGAAGGATGAGTACCGCAGCCCATCCAGGGATCTCTTTTGCTTACTTTGCTGGAAGAAGCAGAGAACAACAACTTCTACTAGAGCATTGAATCATCATCATCGTCATTGCCACAGAGATGTTAATGGTGCTACTGAGGCTCATCATCGTGATGATGATGATGCTGCGCTTGTTCAGAGGTCCCAGGATCAATCCACAAACTTTGTGGCTAAGTTTTTCCAGCAGAGGGAATGGACAGTGAGATTATGAGGATACACAACGTACTGGGTCCTCCCAGGATTTTGTTTACAATCGAGGAGACCAAGGAAGATCTGGATTCTGAGGATGGGTGAGCAGGAGTTTGAGTGACCCGGTGAGGCAGATGAGTGTTGCCGCCGCCGCCTCCGGTACTGTTACTCTCATTGATAATACTCCATTTGTGACTCCTCCGTCCTCACCACCATTCTGCACTCCCATGGCAACTCCTCCTCTCACACCCCTAACCCTTCTGCACAACATTCTCTTCCCCGGTTTATCAGCTATACATAACAGACAACAACAGCGTTACAGCACCACTTTAATCCCCTGAATGAGGACTTCGGGAGTTGTTCTTGCTCTTCCTTTTCCTCTTCATCAGCCTCCTCTTCATTGCCAAGTTCATTTCCTCCTTTTACATCGCCTGCCTCACATTCTCCTTTCATCTCTACATGTCCTTGCAGAGGTTTGCATATTGTTCCCAACCAAGCAAAATGCACTCTGCCACCAGGGAAAGAAGGGCACTTGCCTGCCAGGCAACAAAGATCCCCAGTTAAGGTTACTTGTACCCAAATGCTAAAGGATTTACTTCTCCACCCCCGAAGTTCAAGTTCTTGAGGGATGCAGAGATGAAGGCAGCAAACAAAACAGCAATGGAGATGAAGGCAGCATCAACCTGAGCCAACCCGTTCTTCATCTTCTGCATTATCTAGTGATGAAGATGGATTCTTTATAACCATCATTGTTGGTGACTCTAATTCATATTCCTCTTCTCTGGTTCATCATTCATTCCCGGTTTCCACTATCAAACCCAGTGGCCACACCATGGCTCTGTCTCCTTCATCGCCATGTCTTTCGCCATTGTTTTCGGCTCTAACAGGAATTCATATTAACACCCCAACTGACTCCGCAAAGAAACAGTAATGGTTACAGGCCTAACCCAAAGGAAGGATTAAATTGTCAGTTATATATAGTCTGTAGTCTCTTGGTGTTCGAAGTTTACCAGGTGGATAAGTTTGTTGATGACTGGATTTATCGTTTTATGGGTCGAATTTCATGATGGCACAGCAACTTAGACCTTTTATCAAGCCATGAATTTTAAATATTTGTAAACTAAGTGCCCTTTGGGTTCAATTCAGTTGCATCAGTCAGCATTCCACATCAAAAGATAATTCTCCATTTCGGGGAAGCAAGATTTGGAGATGAGTAGAGGACTTATTATTCCGGCACTAAACTTGTTTAACTGATGAATTACTTTCAAGTTCTGGGAAGCTTGTATCAGCTGCTCTGATCTATAAGTCTTCCTCGCCTTGTACTTAATCTTCCTTTCCTCCATGTATCTCTAGATTCTGAAAAAGTTTTTTTTATTAATTAATATCAGCATTAACTACCCTCTACTATTGGGAACTCCATGCGGTTTACCATGGCTGTATATTTATATTCGAATATATATCCTCACAATGGCTGTATATTTATACTCAAATATATATCCTCAAAATGGCTGTATATTTATACTCGAATATATATCCTCAGAATGACTGTATTGTGATTTTTTTGGGGGCATTTGGCAGATGTCATTGTGCTTGCGGTTAATGTTTACTTATGGAATCTATTTTAAAGGAACTGATTAAAAATTCATGTTTATATTGTCGGTATTGAAGACTAGTACTGAAAATGAGAGGATGAAATACCAAAATCGCCGTGCAAAATAGTTCCTCTTCAATTATGACAAGTCGGTGTGCGTGAGTTGTCTGATATAGTATTCGTAGCCCACAAAATCGAGATTTGACTCATGGCTTTCATCAATGCGGCCCTTCAATTGTGTACTTCATCAATCTTCCCTGGAAGGCCAAATTCATTAATTGGACCCGCATGGAATGCATGAAATGACAGCAGCATCAAAACTTTATACTGGATTGTTAACAGAAGACGCTTTAACCTTTGGCTGCAAATTTTGATGCTCTGATGTCATAACAACATAATACGTACTTGTAGGTTATCATGATAAAGTGCAATGCCATGGCTGGCATGCTTATGTTACATAATTATTCACCGCTGATAACGACTGGGTATTGTACAAAGAAGTGAGTAGTCGTTTTTTTTCTTTTAGCTTTTATTTCTTAATGATGGGTTATTATATGTAATTTGAAATGTCAATCAAAATTTTATTGAGTATATTATATTTGTAAGGGTGATATGTCATTATATAATTCAGTGCTTTACAATATTTATTTAGGTAAAAATATTTAATTACATGTAAATGATACATTTATTTTTCAATAAAATGTAAATAATTATTGATTCTTTTGTTTTTAGAGTAGAAATTAAATTTGATTACTCTATTTATATTTTTAAGTTGTAAAATACAATCAATATTTTTGGTAGAATGTATTAAATATAAGATGAAATTTTAAATAAATCGTCAATTTTTAAAAAAGATTATAATAAACATATAGATGATCTTCAATGTTTCTTTTATCTATTATGAACCATATTAATATTTGAAGGTTTTTTTTTTTTTTTTTTTTGATGAATCATGATTTACATGGTAATTTTGAGCTAAGAGCCAAGAATTGAGAGGTATCCATTCTGTCAAAGTCATTCGAGGCATAATCCCAACCTCATCCCTTTTCATGTATCAAGTTTTGATAGTAGCAAGAATTGATCTCTGGTGGGCTCTTTGTGAGCCATGCAACGTCACTAGTTGAACCAAAAACCATTCACTTGAAGGCCAATATTGAATTAATAACTATCATAAAAAAAAATCATAACAAAGAAAGTGATCATCAAATTTAGTCTCTACTTCTAAGTACCATCTCAAATATTAATACCCGCCCAAGTATTAGGGCTTCTCCCATATTTCAAAATGATCGAGTCACTCCAATACTTCAAAATGGTTGAGTCACTTTACAATCATATCAATAATGCACATTTAAACTTTCTCTACACTGATTGTTTATATAATGTTTAGAAAGCGACTTCCCATTTTCCAATTGTGAATGAAATACCTTACGAATATAAAATATTCTTTTATTTAAAAAATTAATTAACAATAACATAAATCCCATAATCTTTATATAAATAAAGTGTGCCTCTTCAATACATTTTAAACTGTTTTTACAATTCTAAAATACTTATTTACTCAAAATTTAATCTACTACAACTTAAACTCAACATACCAAATATCACGATCTATGTGGAGAGAAATAAAATCATGGTTATGTTAATAGGGATATGATGTTACCATGGAAATGACTCTCCGCCATAAGATATAACTTGTGACGGACGGATGTGATTCCTTCCTTTTTTTTTATGGGTTGGGAGGCGCGGAGGGCGGGAATGAATAAAGCATGTACCAATTGTTTTAGTAATAGAATATGCTTTTAATCAAATAAATATATTTTTAATTTAAAAATCAATTCAATTTTATAAATCGTTTTTAGGATAGTTTAATTGAAGTTCCATGGGATTTTTTTTTTTTTTTAAATTTAGAAATTGTGCATGTCACCGGCAGAAGTGACAAATTGGGTTGCTTTATTTTGGGTGGAATAAAACTTTCATAAAATAAAAGTTTAATTTTTAAAGGTGAGTAAGGAGATTCTAAAAGAAATCAAAATTTGAAATGTTCTGTTCTTTTAATTTTCCAAGTGTGTTTTATGCATTTTTTTAACGTTATGTATATATGAAATAAGGCTATTTTTTTTTAATGAGGTTAGATTTTATATTATTAAATTTTAATAAGAAATAGAGTTAGATTTTATATTGTTGAATTTTGGTAAGTTTTTTTTAATGAAGGGGGAGTCGGGGGCATTTATCTTTTTTGAAGAGAGTGATAGTTAATGAGTTAATTATCAATATGTTTGTGTAGTTGATTTTAATGTTTTTGTAGGTAAAACATTTCATAATGTAATGTTACTATGTTTTCGTTATTCTCAAGTTATAATTTATGTATATTCTTTTTTCTCACTCTTTTTTTATATTATATAATTATTTATTTCATGGTTAGGTTGATGAGAGCTAGTTCTTAATTGAATTGTCAATATTTTTGCTTTTTATTTAATTTTAACATCTATATAACTTATTTGTTGATAGTGCTCATAAATAGGATTGAATTTATTGATATAGCTCTCTTCATGCTTAATTTTTTTGTCAACATGTTTAGTCTAAATTTTTCTCTTGTAAATCTTTAAATTTATTGAGTAGTACTTGGACATTTGTGATGATTAATACCTCACTTACCATTTGCTTAGTGTTTTGTTTCATCCAAGCACTCTTCCTCCTACTTCACTTTACTCCAACTATGATCTTGGGCCACATGTTATTATATATTTTTTCTCTTTAGATAACTTATTAATCAAGTCCTATGATGTTACCTCCAAAGGAAATGTGTCCTTAGCTAATAGTATCTCATAAGGAACCAAGCTTTTTATTTTGAGGTTGTTCATGATTAAATGCTTCCAATTTCTCTCCATCTTATGTTTGATGTGTTGTTTCCCCAAGCTTCACATCTGTAAAGTATCATCGACAAGACAAGGAACGTGATCAAGGTGCTTATGGTTTCTCTATCCCATAGCTCAACATCTCTACACCTATTTTACAAGGCATAAAGCACTTTCCAACCCCCTTGAATTCTCTTCAACCTACATGGTTCCCAACTGAGCTTGTGGAAATCATGGATGATATACTTATATTCTCCTACATGGTATACAATGAGTTTCCCTTGTAGACACCTAATTCTAGTACAAGCCTTGTTATTGAAATACTTTTAGTGTCATTTTATGCATATGGTTCATCAATTTAGTTTAGGTATTCATTTGAGCTTTTCTCGTGTGTTTTCCTTGTCTCTTCATTGTGGCCCCATCTTGCTTTTTTTTTTAATTTTCTCTCTCTTCTGTGCTTTTGACTTAGGGGATTCCCTTCTTTCTCCTTCTCTCTCCTCCCTCTTATTCCCTATGTTTTCTTTTGTTTTTGCCTTTGGAAAGAATTTGACAATTTACAAGGTAGGTTTAACGGGCCACTGAATATGTCTCTATTGTTTTTGTGGGCCCTTGGCGTCTTTTCCCTCCATTTCGCTTGTGTGGGCCTATTTTTTCAGATTTCCTTCTTTCTCTTTGGGTCAATTTGTATATCAATACATGTCCCTTATTTAAATTATAGAAGATTATATATAAAATACCTCCTAAAGACCTTTAAAAAAATAAGTGGCAAGTGAAATTATCTATCATTTCAAGTCTAAGCAAACTCTACAACTATTTATTTATGTTATTAAGGATTTACTTTCAAAATTTTAGTACAATCTTGTACCAAAAAAAGATAGTCAAATGTGCATGCAGTTGCATCTCCAGGAAGAAGAGGTTGAAACACTCACTCAAAATCTCCTTTTACACTACACAAGAACTATGTGGGGTTTGATTCTAACATGCAGGATACACAACAACAACTATCTTAAGGTTTCATGACCCAACTATTTACCTCCCTTCTCTTTTGTGAATGTGTTGTGGCGAATTTGGTCAAGAAGCTAAAAGATGATAATTATACAAAATTTATTGTGATTTATAGAACATGATTATACAATAATAGTCTATGCACTTGTCAAAATAAAATCATAATTAGAAAGCAACTGCAATATAGATTCAATGCTCAATGACATATTTGACACCAACATGAACATAAAATATTTGGTAGTATAAAAACAAGTGTTGAATCCATCCTTATGGAAGTGGTCCTCCATATTTTACACAAAACTTCTCTGCCACATGCACACACCTGATCCACTTATAAAATTCTAATTTTTTTCAAGGTGTGGTCTTTTATTGCTTAGCTTTACTTTTTCATCCCTAGTTATTTTTTCGTTTGTTCCTATTATAAACTATAAGGTAGACTACTTTTTGTTTTGCATTGTCATATTAGTAATCTCCCATGTGCACTTAGTTTTACAATTTCCTTAGTGTCATTATGCTATAATGTCACTATTTAGTAAAATATTTTGATGAAATTATTACACTTACATCCAACCTATGGTTTCTTGCCCTCATACCCATTAGGGTTTGATGTATTTTAGTTCTAAATTGTAAAATTTCATTTATGTATCATAAATTTAGAGTTTATCTCGCCTTGTTTGCTTATAGATGTGATTTTTGCTTAGATTAGCATCATGGTTCATATTAGCGAAATGAATACAATGTCTTTGATATAAAAAATATATTTTAAATATGAATGATGTGAATTATGTTTCTAGTGATAGACAAAAACTTAGTGAATGCATTGTACAAACTATTAAGGCACATATTTTATAAAAATCAAATTCTCTACTAAAATTATGAATGTTTTTAATTCTGAAGCTAATACCCATGAACCTCTTAAAGATTCTTTTAGGGTTTGTACTTGCCTTGATTCATGTTATATGTTTTGAAATAATTGTTTGTCATCAAAACAAGTTTCCAATAGTGCACCCATGTTTACTATTAATGATAAGATTCAACCCTTGAATGAACCCTTTAAGAATCCTAATGTGCCTTCCCAACATAATTTAATGATAATGCATGCAATAGGTGAATTAAAAAATAACGTGTAAGTTTTATCTTTAGAGGTTTTTGCTTCTAATTATAGGGTTAATTCTAATGTTGTACATGGCCAACCCATAGTATGTAGAATACTTAATTTACCTTTACCATGAATTTCCAAAGCCTACATTTTGCTTGCTTTATTGAAGTGGTGATCCTTATTTACATCGTAAGTAATTTATAACTTCTTATGGTAAATATAGTGCCAATGATATATTTTTGCTTAGAGCCTTCCCTAGAAGCTTGATGATTTATGCTTTGAGTTGGTTCCATATAGTTCTTAGTGGTTCTCTACATACATTTATTGATTTAGAATAGGTATTTTTATCATGACATATCAATAAAAATGGACCAAGGGATACATTTGAGCATCTCCCCTCTATTCACCAAGTCAAAAATGAACCCATCTATAACCATATATTACAATTCAACACTCATATGCACTAAATTATATATCAACCAATAGAATTAGAGAATAATATTATTACATCATGATTTCTCGTTAAGCAAATTTACCTGATTATCCATGGATATTTATAGTTAGTAATTTGATTTGGTTATTATTAGCTAAGCTATGAGTTATATATTGTTATGGGACAGTTGAATATTGCTTAGATTCAATAATTTTATTGCTATGAGTTAGCTATAGTGTATATTATTATATTATGATCATGTTAACTTGTTATTTCAATAGTATTTTATGATGTATATATGTCATGATGGTATGGTCTAACTAACTATTTGTTGTGAGTTTAGCATATGAAAGACTTATCGCTCAAAGCCTAACGGAGGGAGAACATCATCAAAGAGGGTGACATAAATGAAGTTACTGAGGGGCGACAGAGGAATAGCTAAAACCCTGCACACACTACATTAGTTAGCACTTGTTATATGCATTGATTGAATTATTAGTATTAGTTTGTACCTTATGATATCTACATTTATGAAATGATTTATGTGTGAGTTAGTTAAATTCAATACTTGTGTGTATGGAGTACATCATGTATGATTACATTTTAAATGTTATGCATAGGATTAAATGCATGGTGTTAGAAAGATTATGTAGAGATTAATTAATTATACTAATTAATTATTCTTTATTAAGTTATTTGGGAAAATATATAAAAAAAATTGTTTTTTATAAATTAGTAAATAAAGAGAAATAAAATAATTAAAAATGAAATTAGAACAAGATGAGAATGTAGGGAGGTATAAATTTAGAAAAAACAAAAGAAAGATAAAAGGATAAAAATCATGGGATAAAAATAAAGAATAACCAAAAAGAAATAAATCATAAAAGAAAGCAATGCCATATCTTTGGCAGGGAAGAAAAAGATAAAAAGAAGGGAGAGGCATAATAGAGAAAAGAAGGTGGATAGGAAAAGGAAAGAGAAAACAAAGGAGTAAAAGGAAGGGATCAACAAAGCATTCTTACTGTTACATCCTGATTTCTCATCAAGCAAACTTGATAGACTATTAATAGATATTTATAATGGATACATATGATATTGGTTTATATTTATGACTAATCTTGAGTTTTATGTTATTTTAAGATAATATAATGTTGTTTAGTTAGATGATGATACATGATTGCTTACTATGAACTGGTTAATGTATGTGTTTATATTTTAGGCATATTAATGTATTATTTCAGTTATATATAATTCATTTATGAATATCATGTGATATGATCTAATTACCTATATATTGTGAGGTGGACGTAGGAAAATTCATCCCTTGAGCATATCAGAGGGAGAGCATCATCAAAGAGGATGATGTAAATGAAAACATCGTAGGTCGACAAAGAACTAACAAAACTCTGCACACACCACAATAGTTAATCATGATAGAAAATAAAATAAAAAATGATTGCTTTTGATGTTTGTTTAAATTATTGTTTTCTATGATTGTTTGAATAGGTAATTTATAAAAATAAATTCCTTTGTGTGCTTAGCCTAATATGCCATTAATACACATAGAGGCAAATTTAATAAGGATGAAATTAAGTACAGATTATTAATTAAGAATTTTGAAATTTGGTATTAAATTATTTAAATAGAGTTAAATACTAATTTTTTTAATATGAAATTGATAATTTCAAATTAAAATATAAAAAGGGGAATTATTTTTAAAAAAAGAGGAAAAAACATCAAAATTTAAAAAAAAAATAGATAAATTAAAAATATAAAAAAATAAGAAAAGAATTAAATGTATTAAAATTAGTAAAAACAGAAATAAAAAGAAAATATTAGGTTTTAAATAAAATCATGAATTAAAAAAAGACTTTTTTTAAAGCAGGACTATGCCTCATTAAAGAAGAGAGAGAGAGAGAGAGAGAGAGAGAGAGAGAGAGAGAGAGAGAGAGAGAGAGAGAGAGAGAGAGAGAGAGAGAGAGAGAGAGAGAAAGAGAGAGAGAGAGAGCTTGAATGAAGGGGGAGTGTGTTTGGCAAGGAAAATGGAGGAAAAATAAGAGCGAAAGCAGAGAGAAGCTTTTCCAAAAATCATTGGAAGGATCTCCAAGTGAGGGGTGTAATTGAATTTTGTATGTTCTTGTTTAAGAGTTTAGTATGTTCGCACACTGAAAATATGTCCTAGAAAAAGATAGAGATACGAAATACATAAAAAAATAAACCATAGAATGAGGTTCATTAATTTTATGCTACTCAACCTGATTTAAAAAAAATTAAGGCATTGTTCTTCTTAATTCTACAGTACTACACACACACACACACACACAGGAATAATCATGAATGAAGAAAGCATTGGAAATTGACACCTTAAATATATAGTTATAGTTATTTATTAAAACCTTAAACAAGGCTTGACTCAACCCTGTATAATTTGCTATTTGAATTGCATGCAAATATTATGATCTCTGGCATTATTAAAATCACCTTATGTAGGACTAGAGCTGTATTTTAAGTTTCTTGATATATACATGTTGCGCTATATAGGGAAAATGATATATAAGACCTATTATATTGATTTGTAAATGAAATTGCTATGTATATGATCATGCATTATTGAGCTGCTTAAGACTCGAGTCATGTGTAAACTTACTGAGTCGCTATATGTGTCATTTACTAAGTCTGCATGCAAAAGAAAGTAGTTAGTTTTACTTCTTACTTGTATTTAAATTGCTCAATCGACCTTGTATATATACAATCTATAGTATTTTAACATAGATCACTCAAATTTGTTTTCTTTTTAGATTAATTTGAGTATACAATGGGTATCACTGCAAATTTCTTATGTCTGATTTTATGATATGCCTTGATTATATAATTCTATAGCAATGCTTAGTAAATAAATAGAATAAACTAAAACCCAATTCAAATTAAATGTCACTATGAAACTCTATACGATGATCAACAAGTTGCATGATAAGCTACATGGTTATGTGTGCCCAAAAACAACCATCTGATAAGCAAAATATTCATAGTATACGGGCTTAAGACATCATTGCCTTGAGCAATGATGCAATTTAATTATTTGGATCAACTTACTTAGCTATTCTATTAAAATATTGTTGCATTACCTTATTAATAAACTCTATTTTAACTAACATCATTAGAGTTGGATGTTGAGTTTCACAGGATTGTTTAGGTGTCAGTCATTATTAAATTGATAAGACACTGGCTCCTAAAATAATTTCCAGCCATATATAATGACACATCTCTAACAGACTTATATGTAATCTTGATATACATTGATCCATTGGCCAAATAAGTCAATGCCTTACAACAACCAATAACTTACATAAGTGTTTATTGATGTGAGTATTAAATTGGTATTTTAGCTTTTATGTACTCAAAGTGTGCTTGGTATTTGGGTAGATAGACAGTGTTGAATATCTTTACTTGTGTAAGATTTTACATATTTTTTTATTATACCAAACACTTGAGTCTCTATTATACGTAAGATGTAGTAATGATATATGGGTCCATATGTTTAAATTATGGTGAAAAAAATGATATTATGGAACTATATGTTTATAATTACTCTAATATTTATTTGTGGACATTACTATGGATTATTTATACCTCAAAATAAATGGATTGCAACTTATTAAACATATGAAAATCTGATAGAGAATATCTAATACTTGTTGTGTGTAGACATAACTCTATGTATAATGCTTTACATGTGTATACTATGATATGAAAAATGTGATCTTTCATTACTTGTGATAACCTTGATAAGCTTGGTATATAGATTGGGGATATAAACCATAGTATCAATATAAAGCTACTAAGCAACATATTATTAATTATGTAAAAATAACGTAGGTATACATATACTTATGCTCAAGTGAAAGGGTGTGCCACTTTAATTGTAGTGCCACAGATGAGTGCAAAACTTTATAACTATGTTCAATAAGAGATTTATATTTTACGTATAATAACACCATTTAAGATGATCTTGATCTCATGTTAAACTCAGATGGTTAAATTATATAGTTTTAATGTATAACAGAGGTTATAAGTTAATTAGCACTATTGACCCCTAGTTATAGGTGCTTATACTTTCAGGCAACATAGACACCTAAGGAATCTTTGGGTATTAGGAGTATATAAAATATAAGGATTATGTTCAAAAATTGAGAGTTGTGTCTTAGGCTCCTAAGTTGGCATTTAACGGTATATGCATATTTACAACTTGGCATGAGTCTTCATTATCTGGAGATAAGTACCTAATTTGAGATCCTTAAATAGAGTTATAAATGTCAAGTATAAATGAATAGTGGATCAATATCTGTATAACTTTGGAACAGTCTTATAAAAAATAGAATAAGATGTATAAATAAATGTCATAACGGATTTATGTGATTTATATTTCCCTACAAATGATTGATCGATTATTTATTATATGTAATCTACATTGGATACTTGAGTTCAGTACACGTTATGAGATTGTTAATATATATATATATATATATATATATATATATATATATATATATATATATATATATGTTTGACAATATCTAGTATATTTTGGTGCATTGTGATGCATGCTTATAGTTATGTTTCTTTGAATTCTAGTTTGCAATCTAAACTTAGGGTATATCCGAGTGGTATAAACCTCATACTTGTGTGTTTTTTGTAATCTATATAGATCATTAGATTCTTGAAATCATATAGTTGATTATGTGTATTTATGTAGTTTAGAACATGTGATAGTATGGGATATCATAAGGTATTATAGTTTAAAGGTATGTTGTACTCGGATGGTATATATTGTAATTATTATGCCAAAACTCATATCTATATTTAACTAATTTACTGTATACATTTTGGTTATTATTATGGATAATGTGTCTTGGTAACAGTTGATAAGGATTTGTGTATGCATGTATGCAACCTTTGAGAGTTTAACAAATGCTTTGTTGGTATGTTATTGTGTTATGTGGAAACTATGACTTACTTTGTTATATATAGTTACATGTATTAATACTTATGTTTTCATGATTTTAAGACTACTTTATATCACTATTTTTGGAAAAACTAGTAGTTATGTCTCAGAATACTAAACTATGGTAATATAGGTTATCATAGGTGTACTATGATTGGAAATAAATTTTGGTAGATAAAATCTATAGTTATATGTGTTTTATTCAGGTGGTATAAATTTTAGTCATTATTTTTAGTATGGGATAGAAATTAATGTAAGATTCAGTCATGTATTTGACAGAATAAATGTATGCTTTGGTTACTCCTATATATAGCATATTATATGATGTATTTGTTAATAAGATGTAAATTAAATGGAATCTTATGATTGAATTGTGTTTGACCAATATGCATTGTTGATAAGGTGTAAGGAGTGAGATAGACTTCACTGGCACAATGATAGATGAAGGTAGTCCAATCAAGTGGTGTGTATGAATTTGATTGATCTAGATCATTATTATTTATTATTTGTAAAGCTTTGGGCCAAAGTATGTATAGTGAGACATTATTATTCATGAGTATGATTCATGAATATGATTCACATGTTTGTGACATTTTACAATAAAATAGATTTCTATGATATATTGTATGTTTAGTTTAGAATCACACATCACATAAGTACGTATTTGTCTTTTTGGATTATTACACCATCACTATCTACTTATTTTTGAAGGGAGGGCTATTCCCTAATGAAATATTGTGTAGGGGATAATTGGTCCATGGTTAGTTTATAAAATTGATCGAATGATGCTCTCCCTCTCCACAACATTACTACTATTGAGATGACACTTGAGATTGCCACTGATACTAAAGAGTCCAGAGAACTCATGCTCTAGGGAGCCATATATCTATATGTATATTATATTATATTGTACTTATCATTAAGTATTATTAAGAAGAGTTGTAAAATCAATAATAGTGGTTGTAGACTTGGTTTAGTTGTATTGAGTTAATGCAACTACTTTTTATATTTGCATCATGATGTGTACTATCATGATATTAGAGATCAATATTATGTGATGTATTATGCTTGTTTCTATTATCACCTTGTGTATTTTTATAGTCTCTTTGTAGATTCTTGTGGTGTAATCTATATTTGGTATATGTGTTAAATTAAAAAAAAATCACATATTTCTATGTCTAATCTAGTGGGGTTGTTGCTTGTGGTATCAAAGCTATGGTTTAAACTCTAGGACCTAATGAGTCCATTAGAATTTTAACGTCTTTTAATTCACCAGTATGAACCTAGTGTGGTGAGATTTTTTTTATGATATAGTGTTGTTGTTTTGTTTGAAAGCCCCTATATGTTGGGAGCTTGTTTTGGTTGGCACCCTTAAGTTATGTGGATTAGGAAGGAGTGCATCTCCTTCAGTTAGATTAGAGATGAGTTTGTATTACCTCTTTCTCCTTTGACATTATTATGATGCTACTAAAACAAATCTTACTTGCATGTTGTTGATTTTAGTGTTCTCTTAAATGAGAAATTGTTTTTGAATGTTGTTTGACCATATCTCCTTGAAGATGGTGGGAGAATGTTTTCTACTCTTAATGAGAGATAAGTTGTTATATTAGATGGATGGATACATATTTGTGGTTAGTAATTTATTTATCCCAATTGAGGAAATAAATTGAGATACCATACTTACAAACTTGGTAATTAGGAAGTGTTTTTGGCAATATTGAGTTATGGTGTTTTCATTTACCTAGTGGAAGTATGTAGGAGGTGTTGAGATGATAGTTCTCTACTTTTCACTTATGACTCCTTAGGATCACTACTTTATCTAATTTGTGATTTTAAGACCATGTGGGGTGGCAAACCTTGAATTATATATTAAATTTTATATCAAGGATTATAAGTTGATTATAATTAGTATGATATTATACACCTGTGCTTACATCGATATTGTTCTCTTTTGCTTAAAGCATGATATTTTGAAGAGATATTTTTATACCTTTCACCAGAAGTGAATAGGATATAGGATGTGTGGAACATCTTGTCAATATAGGGGTTGAGATAAACTTTTAATTTATGGCATTCTAGCCGAGCATGCAGAGAGATATTGTTCACTTATTTGCTTATAAGGTTGTAAGGATAGTGTGATTCTTGACCTTTGTATGTTATGTTAATTATAAAATTATTTTCTCTTAACCATGAATATAATAGAATAAGTTAAGCTGTGAAATATGATACTAGTTATGTGTGTCTAGTGACAACTTAATACAATTATGGATCTATTGTAAGATTTTTCTTGTATGTATATACATCTAAAATTATTTAGTATATATGATAGCTTTTTATGATATGATAGTATGAATTTATGGATCATTAAACATTGTGTACTTTTTAGAGATCTTCAGGTCATAGAGACCTAAGGGAAGAGTGATGAATTAAGAAAATGAGTTATAAGTGATAGGACAATATCCTACTTAGCCTCACATTAACTCGATTATTACTGAGTTGCATCCAACAGATAGACTTGTCGAATTCAAAATTTGATAGGTAAAACTTATTAAATTCTATCATATGACCATATGCATGTATACAGTGGAACATTTATTCATTAATATTGTATGCATTGAAAATGTAGTATTTCTCGTTCCTATTCATAATCATACTTGTCAAGAACTCCATGGAGTAGTGACAATATTGACATGTTATACTTATCAGGAGCTACACAGGGTAGTGATAGTAGTAACTTAATGCACATCATTCTTGTCAGGTTACTTAAATATTTTTCTTCAGAATGAGAAAAAACACTAACTAGGATAGAGAGACGTAGGGCTAGAATATTTTGTGAAACTCTCATTGATCATTTATTTTGACTTGTATGATGATCTTATGTGCTCTTGGTAAGTCAGTGAAACTTTCACTAAGAAATGTGTGGGACACTTCAAGGAAACATAAGTGGTCATTCCTTTAGTGTGTAAACTTGTCTTGATGATTCTGAACCTCGAGGTGGTCAGGATGAGAACAAACCTTATTCTCATAGCAGTAAGATGTCACAGGGTAGGGTCTTATGGGACCAATATGCTAGGAATAATGCAACTTGAAAGAACTATAATGAGTTCTACATGTAATTTTCTATTTATTTACGTAAATTGATATTATATATCATGTTATTGACTTGCTAAATAATATTTTCATTCAGAACTTATGTTTGAATAAGAGTCATTGGGGGTGATGACTAGCTTTAGGGTAAAGGATGTTACATCATGATTCTTCGCCAAGCAAACTTACTATACTATTCATGGATACTTATAGTGGACACATATGATATTAATTTATATTTCTAACTAAGTTTGAGTTTTATGTTATTTTAAGATAATAGAATGTTGTTTAGTTATATGATGATACATGATTGCTTACTGTGAATTGGTTAATGTATGTGTTTATATTTTAGGCATATTAATGTGTTATTTCAGTTATATATAATTACTTTATGAATATAATGTGATATGATTTAATTACCTACATGTTGTGAGGTGGATGTAAGATAATTCATCCCTCAAACATATCGGAGGGAGAGCATCATCAGAGAGGTTGAGGTAGATGGAGACATCACAGGTTGACATAGAGTTAGCACACACTACAATAGTTGGTTATGGTAGAAAATGCATTTAAAAATTATTGTTTTTGATATTTATTTAAATTTTTTTTTTTTGTGATTGTTTGAATAGGTAAATTATAGAAATAAATTCCTTTGTGTGCTTAGCCTAATGTGCCATTAATACATGTAGAGACAAATTTAATAAAGGTAAAATTAAATACGGATTATTAATTAGAAATTTTAGAATTTGGCATTAAATTATTTAAATAGAGTTAAATGCTAAATTATTTTAATATGAAATTGAGAATTTCATATTAAAATATAAAAAGGAGAATTGTTTTTAGAAAAGAGGAAAAAATATTGAAATTAGAAATAAGAGAGAAATAAATTAAAAATCTAGAAAAACAAAAAAAGAATTAAAAGTGTTAAAATTAGTAAAAACAAAAATAAAAAGAAAATATCAGGTTTTAAATAAAATAATGAATAATAATAAATAAATAAAATCTTTTTTAAAAGCAGGACTATGCCTTATTAAAGGGGAGAGAGAGAGCACTTGAATGAAGGGAGGTGGGGGGAGGAGGGCATGTTTGGCAAGGAAAAGGGAGGAAAAAGAAGAGCAAAAGCAGAGGGAAGATTTTTTAGAAATCAAAGGAAGAATATCCAGGGTGTAATTGAATTTGTATGTTCTTATTTAAGAATCTAGTATGTTAGCAAGCTGAAAATATGTCCCAGAAAAAGATAGACATATGAAATACATAAACAAATAAACCATAGAATGAGGTCCATTAATTTTATGTTGTTCAACATGATATTAAAAAAAATTAAGGCATTGTCCTTCTTAATTCTATATATATATATATATATATATATATATATATATATATAATCATGAATGAGGAAAGCATTGGATATTGACACCTTAAATATATAGTTATATCTATTTATTAACACCTTAAACAAGGCTCGACTCAACCCTGTATAACTTTTTTTTTGAATTTCATGCAAATATTATGATCTCTGGCATTATGAAAATCACCTTATGTGGGACTCAAGTTGTATTTTAAGTTACTTGATATATACATGTTGAGCTATATAGGGAGAACGCTATATAGGACCTATTATATTGAGTTGTAAATTAAAATGGTATGTATATGATCACACATTATTGAGCTACTTAAGAATCAAACCATGTGTAAACTTATCGAGTCGTTATATGTGTCATTTATTAAGTCTGCATGCAAAACAAAATCACTAGATTTAATTCTTAAATGTATTTAAATTCCTCAGTCGACCTTATATATATCTAGCCTATAGTATATTAACATGGATCATTAGAATTTGTTTTGTTTTTAAATTTATTTGAGCATATAATGGGCGTCACTATAGATTTCCTATGTCTGATTATATGATATGCCTTAGTTATATAATTATATAGTAATGCTCAGTAAATAAATAGAGTCAACTAAAACCCAATTTAAATTAAATGTCACTATGCAACTTTATATGTTGATCAATAAGTTGCATGATAATTTGCATTGTTATGTGTGCCCAAAAATAACCATCTGCTAAGCAAAGTATTCGTAGTATACAGGCTTAAGACATCACTGCCTTGATGAATGGTGGAATTTAATTATTTGGATCAACTTACTTAGCTATTCTATTAAAATATTGATATATTAACTTATTAATAAACTCTATTTTGACTAATATCACTAGAGTTGGATGTTGAGTTTCACAAGATTGTTTAGGTGTCAACCATTATTAAATTGATAAGACGTTGCCTCCTAAAATAATTTCCAAACATATATAATGATGTATACATGTGGAGGATACTTGTTTCTAATAGAGTTATATATAATCGTGATATACATTGATCCATTGGACAAATAATTTGATGCCTTAAAACAACTGATAACTTACATAAGTGTTTATTGATGTGAGTATTAAAATGGTATTTTAGCTTTTATGTACTCAGAATGTGTTTGGTATTTGGGTAAATAGATAGTGGTGAATATCTTTCCCTGTGTAATATTTTACATATATTTTTATTATACTAAACACTTGAGTCTCTATTATACATTTAAGATGTAGTAATGATATATGGGTCCACATGTTTAAATTATCATGAATAAAATGATATTATGGACTATATGTTTATAATTGCTCTACTATTTATCTGTGGACATTACTACAGATTGTCTATACCTCAAAAGAAATGAATTACAACTTATTAAGCATATGAAAATCTGACAAAGAATATCTAATACTTGTTTTGTGTAGACATAACTCTATGTATAATGCGTTACCTGTGTATACTATGATATGAAAAACATGATATTTCATTACTTGTGATAACCTTGATAAGATTGGTATATAGCTTGGCGTTATAAACCATAGTATCAGTATAAAACTACTAAGTAGTGTATTATTGATTATGTAAATAGAATATAGGTATACATATACTTATGCTCAAGTGAAAGGGTGTGCCACTTTAACTGTAGTGCCATGGATGTGTATAAAAATTTAGAACTATGTTCAATAAGAGATTTATATTTTATGTATAATAACACTATTTAAGATGATCTTGATCTCATGTTTGGTCAGATGGATAAATTATATCTTTTTAATGTATAACAGAGGTTATGAGTTAATTGGCACTTTTGAACCCTAGTTGTAGGTGCTTATACTTTTAGGCAGCATAACCACCTAAGGAATATTTGGGTATTTGGAGTATATAAAATAGTAGGATTGGGTTTAGAAATTTAGATTTGTGTCCTAGGCTCTGAAGTTGGCATTTAACGGTAGATGCATATTTACAACTTGACATGGGTCTTCATTATCTAGAAATAAGTACCTAATTTGAGATCCTCAAATAGAGTTATTAATATTTTTAGGGAGCTCTTGTTTTAAAAGTATAAATAAATAGTGGATCAATATATGCATAACTTTGGAATAATCTTATACAAAACATAATGAAATGTATAAATGAATGTCATAACAGATTTATGTGATTTATATTTTTCTGTAAATGATTGATCAACTATTTATTATATGTATTTTGCATTGGATACTTGAGTGTAGTACATGTTATGAGATTGCTAATATGTATAAATTCTTGACTATATCTAGTATATTTTAGTGCATCTTATTGCATGCTTATAGTTATGTTTCTTTGAATGCTAGTTTATAGTTTAAACTCAGGGTATATCCAAGTGGTATAAACCCCATACTTGTTTCCTTATTGTAATCTATATGGATCATTAGATTTTTGAAATCATATGGTTGACTATGTGTATTTATGTAGTTGGGAACTTATGATAGTATGTGATATCATAGGGTACTATAGTTTAAAGGTATGTTTTACTCAAATGATACATACTGTAATTATTATGCCTAAACTCATATCTACATTTGACTAATTTACTATATACATTTTGATTATTACTGTGGATAGTGTGTCTTGGTAATAGTTGGTAAGGTTTTGTGTATGCATGTATACAACCTTTGAGAGTTTAAAAAATACTGTGTTAGTATGTTATTGTGTTCTATAGAAACTATGACTTACTTCATTATAGATAGTTATATGTATTAATGCTTATGTTTCCATGATTTTAAGACTAATTTATATGACTATTTTTGGGAAAACTAGTAGTTATGTCTTAGAATACTAAACTATGTCATATGGGTTATCATAACTGTAGTATGTTTGGAAACAAAATATAGTAGATAAAATCTATAGTTATTTATATTTTATCTAGGTGGTATAAACTGTAGTCATTATTTCTAGTATGAAATATAAATTAATGTAAGATTCAGTCATGCATTTGATGGAATAAATGTATGTTTTGGTTAATCCTATGTATAGGATATTATATTATGTATTTGACAGTAGGATGTAAATTAAATGAATCTTGTGGTTGAATTGTATTTGACCAATCTGCATTGCTGATACAAAGTAAGGAGTGATATGGACTTCACTAGCTTAATGGTATCACAATGACAGATGAAGGCAATTTGATCAAGTGGTGTATATGAATTTGATTGATCTAGATCAATATTATTTATTATTTGTAAAAATTTGTGCTAAATTATGTTTAGTGAGACATTATTATTTCATGAGTATGATTCACATGTTTGTGCAATATCTTATAATACAATGTATTTTTATGATACACTGCATGTTTAATTTAGATTCGCATACAACACATGGGCACTTGCTTTTCTCTCTGGATTCCCACATCATTACTATATACTCATCCATGAAGGGAGGGCCATTTACTGATGGAAGATTATGTGAGGGATCTTTGGTCTGTGGTTTGTGTGGAAAAGCATTTGGATGATGCTCTCTTTTCCTACAACAATACTACTATTAAGATGACACTTGAGATTGTCACAAATATTAGAGAGTCTAGGGAGCTCATGCTCTAGTGAGCCATGTATCTATATGTATATTTTATTGTATTATATTTATCATTTAGTACTATCATGAAGAGTTGTAATTACTTGTTATTGTAAATCAATAGTAGTGGTTATAGACTAGATTCAACTGTAGCTAAGTTACTGTAATTACTTTTTTGTATTCACATCATGACGTGTACTCTCATGATATTAGAGATCAGTATTATGTGATGTATTATGTTTGTTACTATTATCATCTTGTGTATTTATTGTGGTCTCTCTATAGATTCTCATGGTGTATTATATATTTGGTATATGTGTTAAATTAAAAAAAAATCATGTATTTCTATGTCTAAGCTAGCGGGGTTGTTACACTTGTTAGGTAGGCAATGCACTTAAAATTTTGTGTATTTATGTGAATTAATTTTTATAGTAATATGGTAATATTACAACGATCTATGAGAAACTTGTAAATATAGAAAACTTAGTTTTTATAGATAACATAGAGACTTATATGAATTAATAATTTCTTGTATGCTTCCCACAATTGAGTGGTGACTCACATAGTCAACTATGTAGATTAACATTAGATAGTATAAATCTGTAGTGAGAATTATTGAACTGTGTAAATATATCAATCCTTGCATATTTATATATATATCATAGCATAATAAGTATGTCACTCCTTGACCCGTAGTATGACTAAGCTAATTGACAATCATTGAACATTACATGACCTAAGTAAAATGTCAATTAATTATGCTTATTACTTATATGGACAGCATAGATTACTTGTTTATTATTTATATATGACATATCAATTCTATGGAAATAAAATAAATATAAATCAACTTGCAATGATAAGAGACAATGATTTAGTTATATGAATAAGCTATGTGAAATTGCATATAAATATTAGATATTATACCAATAAGTAAGTACAACATCTATTGGCGATTATTTTTATACAATGAACTAAACATATAGGCAATGAATTACATATTATAATAAAATTCAATGACCATTTACAAATTATAATTTTTGGATTACAAATAAAGCTTAGATTTCCTATGCAAGCTCTGATTATGACTTAGAGTGTAAATATTTTTTGATATATATAAAACTTGGATTATAGGTGATCAGAGCTATGACTATTACATAGAGCTATGACTATTACATAAATTCTTCAAGATCTTATGATTTATCACTTTTTAGTCTTACATCTCCTAAGTATATAAATAGATACAGCTATTTACTAAACATACCATCATACAACAATACTTATTTAGAAAGGACACTTGAGATTGCCATAGATACTAGAGTTTGAGAAATTCATACTTTGTGGAGTCATGTATATTATATTTGTATATTGTATTGAATTTATTATTTAAATATTACCTAGTGAGTTGTAATTACTTACTTATTTTACATTAACAATAGTGGTTGTATAATTGTACCAGTCGTGACTATAAGTCTATAGCTAATTTCTATATTTAGTTATGATGTGTTTCTTATGATGATAGTGATTAATGATGAATAATATCACATGATAATTTTATAGCTATTATACTTATAGTGTTTATATGGATCACTAATTATATTTTCATGGTGTAATTAAATGAGAGAATATACTGTTAAAATTAAAAAAATATATATGTATTTCTAGGTAGATCCCAATGGGGTTATTACATGTGGCATCAGAGTTATGGCTCAAAATCTAAGACCTAATGAGTTCATTAATATTTTCATGTCCTTATATTGATATAAAGGAGGATGGTGAAAGATATATTAGTTCGAGAAGGCCTGTCGAATGTTAATGACAGTAACCCTCCATTTAATCCTAACTATTTTATCATTGAGTAAGTAGCAAAGTTAGATCAGATCTTCATAGCCATGAATGAGACTAGGGATCAGATTATAACCCTAGATTAGTTAGTTCATGTCTATGAAGAGGAAGAACATCACGAAGAACCTGAATAACATCCCACTAAGAAGGAAAACCCTTAGGATGTGAGATCTTGCATAGCTATAGAGTTGGATAGAGATATGAAATAGGTGAATCCACCTAAGTCTGATTGAACTATTCTCGGTGATGGATTTGAAGCATGGTTGACTAATATGGATAAGTATTTAAATATTTAAAACTACTATGAGATCACTAAATTAGTTTGGGGAACTTACCAATTGGTTGGTGAAGCAGCTATGTGGTGGGCCAATGAAAAGTTGGAAATAAATATTAACTCAACCACCACTACTTGGGAGTAGTTTGTGTATTTGTTCAGGTCATGATGGCTTCCAAAATTAGACTTTTAACAAAAACTTACAAATTTATAGAATATAAAATAAGGAATCTTATCGATGAATGAGCTCTAGGAGTAGTTCACCAAACTTCTAAATTATGTACATTAATATCAGGAAAATGAGTGGTTCAAAATCATAAATTTTATCATGGGATTGAAACCCTAAATTAGTGGAGAGGTGGATGTAAATGGACCTTCTACCATGGACTAGGTCTTTGAGAAGGTAGTCAAATAGGAAAAAAATTTGAAGCCTCTTTCACAGGGCAGGGACAAGTTCAAGATAAAGTTTGGAAGTTTTAAATCAAATTTCAGAAAGAAGAAATGGAAGAAGAGGAGTAGAGACTCTAAGAAGCAATTCAAATGTCAAAATGCCAAATTCAACAATGGTTCAGGCAACAAGAAACTAGATAATGGTTTCAAAGGAGGTTTCAAGGGAAAGCAATAGTCTGACAGGAAAGGACCACTTGAAAGTTGCTTCATTTATGGAGATGACCATTATGCTTATGATTATACTTAGGAAAATTCAAATAAAAAAGGTGTTTTTCCTTGGTAGGGAAATTTTTAGCAATGTATTCATGCGGTGGTTGATAATCAGCAAGCTGAATTCCAAGCTTCACCCATAGAGCTATCAGGTATTTTGTTTGAACATCCAATTTCTATATTGATAAATATAGGAGTTAAAAAATGTTTTATAGCTCTTTAAATTCTTGGTAAGTTATCTAGAAGAGCTGGTGTAATGGAAAATGCATGGTTGGTACAATATGGGAATGATTCAAAAGTCACAGTTGACAAGTGTTTGTCGACTCAGAGATTAGGTTACCCTAATTCAAAAAATTAGTGGATTTGTATGTAACACCACTAGGGTCATATGATGTGATCTTAAGAGTCAATTAGATTGCGAAACATAAGGCCAAGATTGATTGTTGCCTAAATAAGGTTGATTGTTTGGATGATTTTGGAAATTAGACGCAAATTCAAGGCTAGAAAAGAGAGTCAAGGCTTAGGTAATTTTATACACTGCAACTTAAGAGGGACCAAGGAAAAGGGTGCCAAGCATTTATCATCAAGATAAATGAAATGGAGGAACCTAAAGAACCATCTCTCAAATATTATCCATTTCTTGGGAATTTTCATGATGTGTTTATGGAATAATTGTCAGGATTGCTTCCTAAACGTGAGTTTGATTTGTCTATCGATATCATACCTAGATTATAACCATAGTCTAAGGCACCATACATGATGACAACCACTAAATTGATTGAATTGAAGTCTCAACTCTAAGAATTATAGTCAAAGGGGTTTATCAAGCCAAGTGTGTCACCATGGGGTGCACCAATTGTCTTTATCAATAAGAAGGATGATTCTCCTTAACTTAGTATTGACTATAGAATGTTGAACAAGATAACTATCAAAAATAGATATTTGTTACCTCATATAGATAATATTTTCGATTAAATGTGAGGAACAATGGTATTTTCTAAGATTGATCTTAGATTAGGATACCATTAGCTGAGGATAAGGGATGAAGATATTCTAAAGACAACATTTAGAACTCATTATAGACACTATGAGTTCATAGTGTTAACATTTTTGATAAATGCTCCTATAACATTCATGAATCTCATGAACAATGCATTTAGAGATTATATAGATCACTTTATTTTGGTTTTTCTTGATGACATTCTTATATACTCTAATAATGAAGAGGAGAACCTTCAGTATCTAGAACTAGTTTTGAAATGGTTGCAAGAGCACAAATTATATGATAAGTTATTTAAGTGTGCAATTTTTCAAGAAAGAGTGTAATATAGAGGATATATTATCTCTATGAATGGTATCTCAGTAGATCTGACAAAGATAAGAGCCATTATGGAATATTTGAGACCAAACAATTTTCATGAGGTACAAAGTTTCATGGGATTAGCAGGTTATTACAGGAAGTTCATTTTAATTTTTTCTAAGGTAGTTAATTTAATTACCTATCTACAATGGAAGAACCAAAGTTTTGTTTGGTTAGATAAGTGTGAAGTAGATTTTTAGGAATTGAAAAGAAGAATTACTTTAGCATCAGTGTTAAGAGTTTTTGATCCCAATGGTCAATTTTTAGTGATCATAGATGCGTTATGGGATGGACTAGGAGGATTCCTTATGCAGGATGGTATAGTAGTAGCATATGAATCAAGAAAGTTAAAACCTTATGAGGTGAACTATGGCCATCATGACCTGGAACTTGAAACAATTGTGCATTTTTTATAAGTTTGGTGACATTACTTATTGGAAAAACCATTTGACCTAAAGATGGATAACTTGGGACTCAAGTACATCTTCATCCAACTAAATTTGAATGCTCATTAGAGACACTAGCTAGAGTTCCTGTATGATTATGATTTTGACATCAAATATATCAAAGGTAAGTAAAATAGATTATATTATGCCATTAGTTATAAAAGGTACATAACAACCATGGATACTATTAAGAGTACTTTTAGGGATTGAGTGATCAAATTCTTGCCAGGAGATAAATTCTATGATTAGGTCAAGAAAACATTATTTGAGAATGCTCAAAATCCTTAGTATAAAGGATTCAAATTAGCGAGTGATGGTATTTTGTGTTATAATGGAAGTATGCATGTGCTAGATCAAGATAATCTATGGATCATAATGCTAAAATAACTACATAATGCCCCATATTCAAAACATTTAGGAGTAACCAAGTTCATGGCAGAACTTAGACCACTATCTTTATGGAAAGGAATCAAGAAAGATGTAGCAGACTATGTGTCATGTTGTTTGGAATGTCAATGAATGAAATTTGAACATGTGAATCTAGTTAGATTGTTATATCCAAATGATATACCATAATGGAAGTGGTAGGTGATTAGTATGGACTTTATCCAAGGTTTATTGATGTCATGAAATAGGCATGACATGATCTTGGTAGTAGCTGATAAACTAACCAAGGTGGTTCATTTTATACCAAAAAATTTGATAGATGATGTACCTACTATTGAGAAGAGGTTTGTAAAGGAATCATATCAGTTGCATGGATTTCTAGAGAAGATCATTTTATAACATGATTGAAATATGACTTATAAATTTTGGGTAACTTTGAATTTAGCTTTGGGTATGCAACTTTGCATATCAACCAGAGATTGATGGTTAGACTAAACAAGTTAATCAGGTGTTAAAGGATCTTCTTATTATGTATTACATAGGTCAGTAATACAAGTGGGAAGATTATCTTCCATTGGTTGAGTTTGCATACAACTCATACCAGTAAACTTTGAAGATGGCACCGTTAGAGGCATTATACAAAATAAGGTGCAAGACACTAATCAGTTGGGATAGGTTGGAGGAAAGGGTAGTCTTTGGACCTAAGATTCTTTCATAAATGGAATAAAAATATAGTTTAATTAGGTAGATATAGGTAGAGATTGACCAAGGCAAATGATAGGCAAAAGAGTTATGCTGAGCTAAAAAGAACAAATAGATAGTTTTTTATAGGTGATAAAATGTTCTTATGGGTTAAGCCATAGAAGAGCTCAATTAAATTTGGGAAGTCAATGAAATTATCTTCAAGATATATATATAACCCTTTGAGGTGTTATAAGTGATTAATCCTATAGTGTACATGATTGCTTTACCACTAGTCCTAGCTTTATTGCATAATGTCTTCCATGTTTCTTATTTTAAAAAGTATATAGTTGATCTTATGCATGTGTTGGATTGAAATGCTTTGTAGGTTCTTGATCTCGGAGTGGTCATGGTAGAACCAATTAGAGTAATTAACACTCATAGACTTCGTTTGCATAATAGGGAGATGTCACAGTACAAGGTCTTGTGGGATCAATACTTGGAGGATAGTGATATTTGGGAGGACTATGATGAGTTCTAAAGGTGATTTACAAATTTATTTGATTGATTTGATACTTTATACTATGTTAATTTTCTATTGAATAATGTTTTTAATTCAAAAATTATGTTTAAATAAGTGTCATCCAGGATGATGACTAGCTTTACGGGGAAGGATGTTACATCTTGATTCCTCACTAAGTAAACTTACCTGATTATCTATGGATGTTTACAGTTATAAATTTTATTTAGTTATTATTAGCTAAGCTATGAGTTATATGTTGTTATTGGACACTTGAATATTGCTTAGATTACATGATTTCATTGTTATGAGTTAGCGGTAGTGTATATTCTTACATTATGATCATTTTGACTTGTTATTTCAATAGTATTTTATGATGTAGATATGTCATGATATTATGGTCTAACTACTTGTTTGTTATGAGTTTGATGTAGAAGAGACTCATCCCTCATAGTCTGACAGAGGGAGATCATCATTAGAGAGGGTGATGTAGATGTAGTTGTTGGGAGACAACAAAGGAACAACTAGAACGTTGCAAACACCACATTAGTTAGCACTCGTTATATGCATTGATTAAATTATTAGTATTACTATGTACCTTATGATATCTACATTTAAAAAATTACTTATGTGTGAGTTAGTTTAATTTAATACTTGTGTGTATGGAATACATCATGTATGATTGCATTGTGGATGTTATGTGTAGGATTAAATGCATGGTGTTAGACTGATTATGTGGAGATTAATTAATTATACTAAATAATTATTCTTTCTTAAGTTATTTGGGAATATATATATATATATATATACATATATATATATATATATATATATATATATACATATATATATACATATATATATATACATATATATATATATATATATACATATATATATATATTTATAAATTAGTAAATAAATAGAAATAAAATAAATAAAAACAAAATTGGAATAAGATGATAAAGTAGGGAGGTATAAATTTAGGAAAAAATAAAAGAAAGACAAAAAGATAAAAATCATGGGATAAAAATAATGAAAAACCAAAAGGAAAAATAATGATAAAAGAAAGCAACGCCATATCCTTGGTAGGGAAGAAAAAGATAAAAAGAAGGGAGAGGCGCAGTAGAGAAAAGAAAGAGGATAGGAGAAAGGAAAGAGAAAACAAGGGAGAAAAATGAAGGGATCAACAAAGCATTCTTGTTAGGTAGGCAATGCACTTAAATTTTTGTGTATTCATGTGAATTAAATTATATAGTAATTTGGTAATATTACAATGATTTAGGGGAAACTTGTAAACATAGCAAACTAAGTTTTTGTAGATAACACAATGACTTATATTAATTAGCAATTCCATGTATGCTTCCCACAATTAAGTGGTGACTCACATAGTCAACTATGTAGATTAACATTATACTATATAAATCCATAGTAAGCAGTATTGGACTATGTAAATATATCAATCCTTGCATATTTATATATGGCATAACATATGAAGTATGTCACTGCCTGACCCATAGTAAGACTGAGCTAACTAAAAATCATTGAGCATTACATGAGCTAAGTAAAACACCAATTAATTATTCTTATTACTTATATGGACAACATAGATTACCTGTTTATTATTTATATGTGACATATTAGATCTGTGGAAATAAGTTAATAAATATAAAGTGACTTGTAATGAAAGGAGACAACAATGTACTTATATGAATAAACTATGTGAAAGTGCATATAAATATTAGGTATTATACCAATAAGTAGGTACAACATCTATTGGTGATTGTTTTTATATAATGAAATAAACATATAGGCAATGAATTACCTACTACAGTAAAATGCAATGACCATTTGCCAAGTATAATGATTGGATTACAAATAAATCTCAGATTTCCTATGCAAGCTCAGATTATGACTTAGAGAGTAAATAATTCTAAGATATATAAAACTTGGATTATAGATGATCAGAGCTACAACTACTACACAAATCCTTCGAGATCTAATGATTTATAACTTTTTAGTTTTACATTTGCCAAGTATGAAAATAGATACAATGATCTGCTAAACATACAATCATAGTTCTATATACAAAATTTATAGCTATAACATTAGGCATAATTACTAGCAACTAGGAAAAATGTTTTAATGATTTAGAAAATTGATGTCATACAACAAGCTTAACTGGGATGATTAACTATTTACATGTGGATAACCTAGATAGGTAACACATTCAATTTCACTAGATTACCAAGCGATCTTAATATCTAAGTTTGTTTGAAATTTATCATAGATGTATTATTTGATTAGATTGCCTATGTTACATGCTAAACACTTATATGCTATATTACTATTCAATAATATATGAGGTATATATACACTTATATATGTTAAAATACTAAAACACTTATAAATGCTGAAATATTGAAACGTAATACCTCAACTCATTTAGGTATTATTATAACCTATGATTCTTGTCGTACACGTATAAGAGTATATACTTAACAGTGACCTTAGTTATAATAATATGATGTTGTGGCATTTACTTTTTATACTATGGATTAGCTAAAAGGTTAGGTGATGTGGTATAAAATAGTTAAAGAGAATACAAATAGTATAAAATTGGTATATACCACTATAAACTATAAAATGGGTTATTCAGGACTCTAAATACCACTATAAAATTTTATGCCTCATATGAAATATTTATAAGATGAGGCAAATTTCTCATGATTACCATATAGTCAAGACATGATGTATAGTGAGCTAAGTGTACATATTATTGTTCATAGGTGGAATTCATGATATTATCCAAAGAGTATATATATCCATTAATTCCAGTAAATTACTTATGAATCCATATTTATTACTTGTGATTAATACATACTCCGAGTATATTAATGTGTTGGTACATATATAGGAAACCTTAGTACCTCATGATGTGTGGGTATACGTATAGTTTAATTGATTGTTAAAAACTATGTTAAATATTTTGGAAGATTAGCAAACTATTTATATATGCATGGAGTCCCCTAAAATATAACAAAATGTATATATGAAAGATCATGAAATTAGGATTACGATACATTTGTTTCTTGATATTGTTATGACTGGTTGTTTGTATTTGAGTAGTTTTAGACAATGATAATATGGGTTGTCATAGAGTACATTATATTTGAAAACTGCTTATGGGAATTAGAAAATTATAGTCTAATTGTACATTAAACCCAATTGGTATAAATTGTAATTGTTATTCTTATTATTTATGTGTTAAATAATTTTGTGGAGATTCATTCATATGTTTGATGAACTAAATGTATACAATTTTTTATTCCTATCCTTAGCATGTTTTATGATTGCTAGTAGGATGTAGTCTGTATAAATCTATTGGTTATACTTATGTTAACCAAATCTTGTATTGCTAGTACTGAGTAAGTAGTGAGATGAACTTCACTAGCTTACTAGCATCTCAATGCTAGATGAAGGTGATCTGATCAAGTGGTGCGTTTGAAATTTACCAATCAGGTAGAGATCATTAACTATTGAAAACTTTGTCCAAAGTAATGTTAGTTAGACATTGTCATTTCATGTATATGATTTACATGTTTGTGTGATGTCTTGTTAGAATAGATTATTTATGGTACACTACATGCTCTTAGAAATTATACAACACACAGGTACTAGCTTGTCTCTCAAGATTCCTGCAACATCATTATATACTCATCCATGAAGGGAGGGCCATTAACTAATGAGGAATTATACAAAGGATCAATATTCCATGTTTGGTGTGTAAAAGCACTCGAATGATGCTCTCCCTCCCCACAATAGTACTTATTTGGAGATGACACTTGAGATTGCCATAGATACTAGATTTCAGGAAACTCATACTCTGTGGAGCCATGTATCTTATATTTGTACATTGTATTGTATTTATTATTGAAACATTACCTAATGAGTTGTAATTACTTACTTATTTTACATTAACAATAGTGGTTGTATGATTATACCAGCCCTGGATGGAAGTCTATAGATACTTTTTATATTCAGTTATGGTGTGTTTATTATGATGATAGTGATCTGTGATGAATAATGTTACATGCTTATTTTATAGTTACCATACTTATAGTATTTTATATATACCACTAATTATATTCTCATGGTGTAATCAAATGAAAGAATATGTTGTTAAAATTTAAAATATATATATATATATTTCTAGGTATATCCCTGTGGGGATGTTATGAATATTTTTTTTCTCAGGGTCTTATCTATCATCTCAAAGATAAATTGATTTGTCATACTTGTGAATATTTAAATTATTTTGTTAAGAGGTTATGATGTTATAAAATGAGTTTGTACATTCTCAAAAGATTAATCATAATGATCACACTACTATTTATACATCTACAACTAAGATGCTAGTGATTAAAAAGAACATATAAAAACCATTGGCTTTGAAAATGGTGACGTATAAAATAATTCATACTCCTTCCCTTAGTGGATCATGGAAAATTCCTTAGTTATAAGATTATCTAAAATATTGATAAAAATGCTTGATTGAAAATTTATTGCATTTCCTCCTATTATAAATTATAACAAATATTATGCACCAAACTCAATGAGATCTATACAACATTGTGCCTATCATAGAACTCATGGACATTCAAATAATATATGTTATACTCTAAAAGTCAAAATTTATGATCTTGTTAATAGAGGTGACATTAAGCTTCTTGAACAACTTAGTAAGATCACTACATCTCCCAAAATTGAACAACCTATTTTACATGATATGGCATTTCTTATGAAAGAGATTCTTAAACAAGAATGCCTAAGAAATAATTTCTTAATAAATATGCACCTAAGAAGGAAACTCCTAGACAATACATCCTTAAAAATTAAAATAAATCAATCAAGGATTCCAATGATCTCACCACTAAATATGTTTTAAATGTAGAGCCTTTGATCATAAAATTTTATGTAGAGGGACATCACCAAGAAGGATTCATAATTGGTGATGAAGCTCAATCTAATATATGTAGAATGCCTTTCCTTAAAGTTATTAGATATGGATATTGAACATTTGAGTAAAATCTCTCTACTAAAAGTATAACAATGGGATACATATAATTGTCTACATCTCTTACTCCTAAGACATTTCTCACTACATTACATGGTATGTCATTTTTGCCTAAGTATAATATGATATTAGAAATTTTTTGGTTACAATCAATGCATGTAACACCTAAAAATGCAAGTTATCTTGTAACATTTGATTTCCAAATTGAAATAATTTTAGTTGCAAGAGTTAGATAAAATAAAAATAAAGAAAAACATCCCAATATGGATGAGGTTACATCTCAAAGTGGGCACTAAAGCAAAAATCTACCACTAATTATAGTATTCAAGAATCAGAACAATCTAAGGAATATTATATCATCATTGATACTAATTAAACTACAATCTTTTGGATAATAAATATTATTTATTTAACATTATCTTTGAAATGTTAGTATAGTTTATAATTTATAGTAGAATGATAAAGAAACACTAAAAATAATATTTATAATTATTATAATCATTTATAGTTTTTGAAGGTCTTCTCATAGTTTCACCTTATATCTAATTTTATTTTATAAGGGAATCTAATGGCATGCTAGTGTGGGATCAACGTGATGAGTGTCAAGATCTAAATATTGGTAACTCATGATATGTTAAAAATTAAGGCAACTGTAACTTTCAGTTATGAGATTTCACTAATATGGATACCATAACAAGTCAAGGTTTAATTAAATACCAATGGTTTTCACCATTATACAAGTAGTTTTACAAAAAAGAGTACCTTGGCATTAAAGGAACGAAGTGATGGATTTCATCTAAGGGGAAATTTTTTAAGAAACATCAATAATTTGCAGAGATAATTATTTACAATTTGACACATTTCCCTCTCTTAAAACCAATCAAATAATTAATCATGTTTTGAAAAAATATCATGATGAAATTTGATAAAATTTAATAGATAAACTACAAAGAGTATAGGAATCCTTACTAGTACAAGATTTCTATTTTAAATCTTGACAAAGAGAAAAAATCTCTATTTTTTCATAATGTTTAAAAAGGAAAAAATGGTGCCATGATAACATGTTCTCACTGTATCCTTATATTTATTAATAAGAACTAAAAAAAATTAAGCGAAGAAAATGCAGGGAGAAAAACTAGCAGAAGCCCTAGACACAAAATAAGGAAAGAGGAGAAACCCTAGCTATGGAACAATATGTGTGGATGGGCATCAATGTTCATCCTCCCTTTGGAAAAATGACATAGCTAAAGAGCAATGCAATGCATAAAGTAAATATCACAGAGCTAACTTTTGGGGTGGCCATTAATGGATCCCATGATCTTTTAACACATTAAGAAGGTGAAGCTTTTGGGTTCCAATTATCTGATGAGTTTGTTGAGGTCTCTATAGATATTTCCCACCGTATAATTGTCCATTTTTTCCTTAGAGGCATTCCTTTTGAGATTGAATTTTATAGATGGACACGTCAGGTTTAGGAGGACTCTAAGGGGTGTAAAATGAATCTTGTAAGGGGTTTAGGTTGAGGATATATTTTTTTAATTCTTGTTTCCTATTATTTTACCTAGAAAACCCTTCAATATGGCACATATGTTTTATATGGATAGGTTTGATATCGTAAGGGATGTAATCTCAAATTTCATTGTGAAGGGTCATCTCAGTCACAATATGCCATATGGGTTGAGTTCCCCTTTCTCAAACTCATTTTTATGCCATTTTTTCATGAGCTAGCTAGCTAAATGGGTACTATTTTATGGTGTAAAAATGACAAAGATTAAATTTTAGGCCTCTAAAACCATCCTAGAATTTGCATTAAAATAGACCTTTCAAAACTATTGTTCACTTTGATTTAGCTATTTAACCCAAGATTCACACAACTTCAACATATTGCCTACTGTAAAAAATCTAATGCATATTTCCATTGTAGAGAAGATGGTCATTTAATTAGGGAATGCCATAAGTGAAAGGTCAAGCAATAGAATATAGACAAACTTAATACCAAGTTTTATACCACTCATACCTTGGTTCCACCGAAAATAAACTCTCTTCCCTTTAGTAACCCTAGATCCCTTGTTCCTAACCCTAATTTGAAAAATAATGACACTCAGCTTCTTTATGCTAACCCAACCCCTAATTCAATTTCAAAAACTCAACTCAACAATATCCACCTTCTTGGCAACTAGAATGTTGTTGAAAAAAGAACTAGATCTTCATAAAAAATAAGATACCCTACATAAGTAGTTATTGCTATGGGTACCAAGTCCAACATTGGGGATTCACATGAAGTGACTAAGGTAAGATCAGATGGTGATAAAATATCATGATCGATGAAATGGGGTAGATAAAATGCATCTATATCCCCTACTATAGACATAAAAAATCTGCACACCATGATTCTAAATATTGTAATACCCCCTGGACCACCTTAGGACCCTCTTAGGACCAACCTAACCATCTAACCCCTAACCAAGCTTACCCATAGTCAGTTTGGCTAAACTAACTTAACCTAACCTTTTACCCCTTTTCACCCTTTACCCTTGACCACCACGGTCAGGATGATTATTGACGGTCACCCTAATCATCGACGATCAAGGTTCACCTCCTTAACCAAAAACATGCAAACTACCCATCATGCTTTTCTAAATATAAGTTGTCCAAATCCTGTTATGAGCCATTGCATGGATAATTTATAATTAGATAGCCCAATTGAGCCTTCACTTCCACCTCTTGCTTGTACCTATAAGAAAAAAGGAGCTAGGAGGTGCAAGCCATCTATAATTATTATTAAGAGCTTGTGCATCCAAGATTTTATTTCTTACAGGTCAATCAACAGACCAACAATCCAGTAATTTTATTAAAGAGTCAGTTTTTTGCCACCTCTCCACCAAGTTCTCAAGTATTGTTACTCTATTAGAATCAAGCTAGATTCCACCAACAAATCAACTACGTCAACCATATACCCAATCAAATTCTAGGAAGCAAAGTACTTATTTCCTTGTATCCATTTACTTTATTTCCATTTCACAATCAACTTAGGTCTTACCCATCTCTCAAAATCCATCTTTTGGATCTCATCAATAATCCTTTTTACCAACCAATATCTAGACATAGTAACCATTGATGGTTTATTCAACCTTCGATGGTTTATCCAACTTTTGACGGTCACCTTGACCATCAATAGTCATCCTAACCATTGACAGTCACTATGGTAGTGAAAACTAATAAGCTAATTTCACCTAACTACCTCCAACCAAACCTAATTTTTTGTGTTCTTACCTATTCATAGACCCCTTTCTAATTTTCTAAAGTAGACCCCAACTCTTTATCACTAGTATTAATTAGTTTATCACTAATTTAATCATTTCTAAATTATTTCTTAGCAAGCATTCTTGTGTTCAATTTTAGTACCTTTTGATTATTGATGCAAGTAAATTCTATTCTATTTATAAGCTTAATTGTTTAAAACATGTGGATTGACATCCCCTAAGGAAGATCTCACTTTTGGGATCTAGCTATCACTAGGCAATCCACCCACTATCTGTCTAACAAACAATTTTGCTTTATTTCTTTTTTATCTATAGGTCATCCTCCCAAGCCAAAGAGGAGCTCTTCATAATCTTATGATTTCAATGCATGCACTATCAACCAAATTTTTCAACCATACCCATACTTAGTTTCTTCTTTTCCCTCTTTCCAATAATAAGCAAAAATTCACTAAAACATTTTGGCATGCCCAGTAGGAACCTTATGTATCTACTTGGGTGTTTGTTTGCTTACATTCTCTCTCTATTATATACTCATTAATGAAAACAAAAGTTTCTTTTGGACTTAAAATCAAGTGCATACATTGACTAATTGAAAGTTTAGTTCACATAGCTTAACTTAAAAGGCAAAGTAATCTATTTTAGCTTCACTCTTTTTTGCACACATTTAACCAAACCACTTTCACCAATTAAACATTAAACAAATTTGAGACAAGGCCTGACTAGGATTTCATCCCCTAGTGGTAACCTTACCCTTTCTCGATTATCCTACTTGGAGGTCATTACTAAAGGGAGAACCAACTCAACTCTCTAGTTGAGTATAATCTCTAGATATTAATATATATTAGCTAAGCACCTAACACCCTTATCGATGTAATGTGTGAAGTGAGGGGTTAGGCCCTAATACTAAGCCATGTATTTATTCCAATACAAATTCTTCTTGAGTCCCTAAACACAACATGAAACCAACCTTAGACTTCATTTTTAGTACTTGATCTATAAACCGATTTTAGTTACACATTTTCTTAAAGCATAAGCAAAAAGTGAGATTAATTAAAACTCTAAGGCTTAAATTACCTTTTACAGTGTGATTTTATTTATTTGATCATTTTCTTGTCTTCTCTTTTTTTGAGTAGTGAAGCTTTTTGTGCTTTCTATCTCCCTTATTTCGTATGGTTCTCACTCACCAACAACAAAAAGAACTAGCAGAGTAAAACCCATCACCAAGACAACTTACCTCTTCTATCTCTTCATCTATGGACTATGTTTTTGAACCAGTAGACTCTCCTCACCCCTTAGTAAGTCCCACTTTCCCTTAGGATGTTTCTTAAGGAGATGATTTTTTTTTTACTTTCCTAGATACCAATGTTGGGTGAGAGAGGTGGAAGATAAATCCAAGAACAAACACACCTGTTCTAATTCCACCTGTTAGGATCTTGCTCCTCAGAAAGAGCACAGTATGATTACCAAATATAAGCAATTGAATATGTGGAAATAATCAGAAACACAAGTAACTAGAATTCACCAATAGCACAGAATATGAGAGACAATACACTATCTTGTATTAACACTATACAGAAAAGAATACAACAAAGAGCCGCCACACTCTTTCACCTTACAGAAGTTTGCCACACCTCAAGTGTTCAGTAATTCTTCTCACACACACTCTCCTACACAAAAAACGGTCCCAACAACCAACTCACACACAGAATTGGTGTTCACCTCACCAACCAGTCAGTAATAACCCTACCGGTACACCAAGCACTCTATAGCACTTCAAGCTGATCTCTCATGAACCTGCAACCTGCAATTCAAAGACCAAACTTACATGTAGATCCCCAATGAGCTTGCAACAACTTGCAACTCATAGATCTTACAACTAGAAGGAAGTCTTCCTTTCTATCTCATGCTTATACAATACATGCCAATGGGTCTATAAATAGATCCCTAACTCAAACAATAACTTAGACTCTTAATTTAGACAATTGTCCTTGCAGCCCAAGACTCTAACTGGTCTCAACATGCAAACTCTTTGTTCACTTAACTAACTGTCCGTGAAACGAGCAGTTCTGGAACACACAGGCGACCGACGTCGGTCCCTGCTTGTCTGGTTCTGCCGACGTCAGCCGACTTCCTGTCGTCGCCGGTGGCCTTCTGCACTGGTCTTTGCCGACGTCGGTCCTACTACCGATGCCGGTGCTCCTGGATCTCAGCAACCATTGTTCCATAGTTTGCAAAGGGTTGAAGCTTTTAGCTCCACAACCTAACAATCTCCCACTTGGAGATAAACAGCTGCAACCTGTACATGTACCTGTACACCATCTAGTTTGTTCCCTTGGCTATGTATCCATCTTCAAAATCATCCTTGAAGACCAACCACCACAAAATCTGTGGTGCAAAACCTGTCATCCAAATTACCTACCACATCCGCATCTACAACCATGTAGAAAAAGAATTTGACCCTGCATAGCATGTGCACCTGCTACTGGTCCCACTGAACTGCCCTTCAGTATTACTTTCCCGGATTGACTCCAAACTTGTGATAACTCCCACTGCTTGGGAAAACTTAGGTTTAGTACATACCATGTACTCAACCTCATTATGTGAATCAAGACACCTGTTCATAGAACTATCCAACTATCAGCGTGCTAACCGGTTTCACACAATCGTCCTGAAACAAAGTCAACATATGACCTACCATGTCTCTAGAACACACTCAT
Source organism: Torreya grandis (assembly GCA_037957365.1). Taxonomy (NCBI): domain Eukaryota; kingdom Viridiplantae; phylum Streptophyta; class Pinopsida; order Cupressales; family Taxaceae; genus Torreya; species Torreya grandis. Next base: position 541,205 of record JARHVA010001538.1, on the reverse strand, counting down.
GCCAAAGAATCTTGCTGCTCCCAGATTCTCCATGACAAACCCCTGAACTAGCTTTACCTTTAGTTCAGCAATACCTATATATGTAACCCTGCAACAAGCACATCATACAGAAATAGGATAGTGTAGCTAATACTATCCAACCTGGTAAAGAGAAACACAATGAACAAACCTCCATTGCTCTGCAACTAATACAAGATCAAATACCCTGATCTTCCATCTCACGTATCCATTTCTGCTCTTCTTCATCCTTAACATCCATTCGTCTCTCAGTGCTTACTTCCAGCTGGCAACACTACCCAAAACCCCTGTTTGGTTCTCCTCCAAGGAATCACATCCTCATCCATGCCTAGCTCCCACTGTTTCCTGGATCTACCTGTTCTGCTTCTTCAATAACTTCCTGGTCCTATGCCATAAGTGAGCAACAAGTAGTGTAAAGAAGGGAAATGATGAATTTAAGAACTTACTTACACCTTCAGTCCTCCACATGGGCGCTTGAGACTCCATGACAGCTTGCTGTCCACCCAAAATTCGTCTCAGTGACCGATGCCAGTCACATCTCAGTCTATAGCCGACCGATGTCAGTTCCCTGCGACTGCCTCCCTGCCGACGTCGGTTTCCCCTGGCCGACGCCGGTCTCTGTCTGCCTCGAGTCACCGACGTCAGGCTGCACATAGTCGACGTTGGTCCCTGTCTGGACACTGACGCCGGTTTTTCTGCCAACGTCGGTCTCTGTGTTTTTCTTGTGAGACCTGACTTTTTCCCGCGAGCTCCTTTTGGATCAAACCCTTACCCAAATCACCCTTGCTCTGCTCAAAATTCCTCTGCATCTTGTGCTGAACTCTGTCCGTCACTTTCTCCTTGAAAACCAAGGCTTTCCTGTTCTTGTCACTAACATCGGATTCCTCAAGAAACCTCACCTTCTTCTTCTGCATACAGAAACCACGATCCATGCCTTCCAAATCTGAAAGCATATCCTTTGACTCAAGAACCAGCATCTCCTTCTTATCTATGTGACCAAGCCTATTAAGCCACATCTCTGAATCTACAACTGAAGTAGATAACCCAGAAAGAGAATCAGTAAAACAAGTAGATAGATAAAGCGTACCTACTTTCTTACCTCTAGCTACAACAAGTGTACCCTTGGTAACCTTCCAAGAGTCCGCTATGAGAGTTACTGTGCAACCCTCTTCACCCAAACTTCTAATAGAAATCAGATTCCGCTTCAGAACTGGGGCGTGCATGACCTCCTTTAACACCCATGTGTTACCTGTTTGCAGTTTCAGCTTCACTTTGCCTTTGCCAACAATCTGACAAGGCTTACCATCCCCTACACAAATTTCTCCAAAGTCTCCCTGGACATACTCATGAAAAAATTCCCTATGTGGGGATGCATGAAAAGAGGCACCAGAATCTAATACCCAAGATTCTACTTTATCCAAAGAACATACCAGAGCATCATATGTAACGTAACCTGCAACATCTGCTTCTTCTTCATGTTCTTCATGCTGATCTGTACCCGATCTGCAATCTCTCTTTAAGTGCCCTTGCTTTCCACATTTCCAGCAGGTTATTCTGCCATACCTGGACTTGGATCTCTTGCCCATCTTCGACCTTGATCTCCCACGCTCTATCTTCTCTCTTGGCCTTCCTCTTCCTTCAACACTCAAAGCATCTCCAGATGATTCGCCTGTGCTTTTCCTGCGTATCTCTTCGTTCAAGATCACACTCACAATATCATCCACTTTTAAGACTTTTGAAGGAGACACAGTATTAGAAACTGCCATTACCAAACCTTCCCAACTTTCAGGTAATGAACACAAGATTAAGAGAGCTCTAATTTCATCATCAAATACAATATTGACTGAACTTAACTGGTTTACTAAACCATGGAAATCACTAAGATGGCTATGAACAGATCCACCTTCCAACATTTGCAAATTAAATAAACACTTCATAAGAAATACCTTATTCGAAGCTGAGGGTTTTTCATATAAATTTGCCAAAGATTCCATCAACTCCACCGTTGTCTTACAGTGTGATAAGCTGGAAATCACAGATGATGCAAGACTCAATCTAACAGATCCCAGAGCCTTCCGATCAAGAACCTCCCATTCTTCATCTTTCATATCCAAGGGTTTGCTAGCAACCCCACCCAACGGTAAGTACAAATCTTTCTGATACATATAGTCCTCAATCTGCATCCTCCATAATTGGTAGTTCTTGCCATTGAACTTTTCCATTCGTAGTTGACTATTTTCTGCCATTGCTCAACTCCCACTCAAATAGAAACCTTGTGAGTAACCTGTAATCAAAACACACTACCCAGATCTACACCAATCTGTTAGTATCCCAACCAAAAGCTCTGATACCACTTGTTGGTATCAGCTTTTGAACCTACAACCAAGGCTCTGATACCACTTGTTGGGTGAGAGAGGTGGAAGATAAATCCAAGAACAAACACACCTGTTCTAATTCCACCTGTTAGGATCTTGCTCCTCAGAAAGAGCACAGTATGATTACCAAATATAAGCAATTGAATATGCGGAAATAACTAGAAACACAAGTAACTAGAATTCACCAATAGCATAGAATATGAGAGACAATACACTATCTTGTATTAACACTATACAGAAAAGAATACAACAAAGAGCCGCCACACTCTTTCACCTTACAGAAGTTTGCCACACCTCAAGTGTTCAGTAATTCTTCTCACACACACTCTCCTACACAAAAAATGGTCCCAACAACCAACTCACACACAGAATTGGTGTTCACCTCACCAACCAGTCAGTAATAACCCTGCCGGTACACCAAGCACTCTATAGCACTTCAAGCTGATCTCTCATGAACTTGTAACCTACAATTCAAAGACCAAACTTACATGTAGATCCTCAATGAGCTTGCAACAACCTGCAACTCATAGATCTTACAACTAGAAGGAAGTCTTCCTTTCTATCTCATGCTTATACAATACATGCCAATGGGTCTATAAATAGATCCCTAACTCAAACAATAACTTAGACTCTTAATTTAGACAATTGTCCTCGCAGCCCAAGACTCTAACTGGTCTCAACATGCAAACTCTTCGTTCACTTAACTAACTATCCGTGAAATGATCAGTTCTGTAACACACAGGCGACCGACGTCGGTCCCTGCTTGTCTGGTTCTGCCGACGTCGGTCGACTTCCTGCCGTCGCCGATGGCCTTCTGCACTGGTCTCTGCCGACGTCGGTCCTACTACCGACGCCGGTGCTCCTGGATCTCAGCAACCATTGTTCCACAGTTTGCAAAGGGTTGAAGCTTTTAGCTCCACAACCTAACAAACAATCCCATGGCCTTGCAACATTATCTTACAACCATGTCTTACCATATCTCAGCTTCAGATCCATCTGTAGATCCACCTTATGGCATGCCTCCCCATCTCATGGGGAGTACCTCCATTATCATTGTTACTACCCAACCATTGAATACCCAAGCTTCCTCATCAACCATTAACCCCTTTGAGACTACCATTGAAAACCAACTAACTCAATCTACCATTGCCATTATACCTTCTACTCCTACCAACCACTCCATAATATGAGTGCCTACCTATAACACTACCAACCCCTTTAGCTACATCTAACCCATCAACCACTACTCTGATTCAAATCTTTGTGGTATCTATACCCTCTACCTTGCCATTGATTAGCACAAGGGTTACTACCCTTCCATGGATAACCAACCTAACTACCATTCCTATCCGACAAACACCCCTTGAACCAACCTTTGGATACATACCTAATATTCAAGGACATGTACCCACTATCCAACCACCTACCTCTACCTACCCTTATGTGTCCTCCACCCAACCATTGACATCCACTTACCCATATGTGGCAACCTCCCAACCTTCTACCCACTATCATCATGTCTCTCAACTGTCGCAATGGTATGCATATTATAACCCTTTGGGTGCACAACCCCAATCCAACCTAATTAATATTCTTATGGAAAAGATGACCACCTTAAAGTCATCCATTTTGGGTGCTCACAACATCTTATCATATGACCAAATCTATAATGATCTCATCCATTTGTTTGTACCTATTAGGACATATCCTCCCCAATGGGAACTTTTTAGGTTCTCTAATTTCAAAGTAAGGAGGATCCCCAAAAACACCTTAGGGAATTTAGGCATGCTTGTTATCTCATCACCTTTGATGATTCCCTTCTTCTCCACACCTTTTCCATGTCTCTAGCTAGTCTGATATTGGGATAGTATAGTGATATACCTAAGCATTCCCTTTTCTCTTTCACCCAATTAGCTCAAACCTTCTTGGACCACTTTTTGATCAATATCTCCAAGAAACTTTCTATCACCGACTTCTTCTCTATCCGGTAGTTTGAGGATGAATCTATTACTAATTTTATGGCTCATTAGAGGAGCCTAATTAACCAACTTTCCTTTTCCTTACCTCAACTTGAACTCATAGATCTCTTTACTTAGTCATGTGCCAATTATATCTCCTCCACACTACATGTTAAAATATTTCAAAACTTTGATGAATATTTTACAATGGTGCGTAAGTTAGAGAATTGAGCTATTGACAAAGGAAAGCCAAATCTCAAGAACAAGAACTCAACCTATAAAACCATTGAGACTTCTTCCTCTAAGTCAAGCAACCAATCCAATACCAACACAAAAAGTAAGGGAACCACAAATGAAGTTGTCCTTAAAACCACTCATCCACCTTCCATCAACCAATCTAATACCTCTAGTACCTCAATTCAGAACCCAAGAAACCAAACCCAGAACAACTAAAAGCAATTCACTCTACTTGGAAAATCCTATGCTTCCATCTTGCAGAAGTTATTATATTCCAATATCATTCAACTTCCTCCCATCAAGCCACCCCAAAAATTTGACTCTTCTTGCCCTGCACCTATTTGGTACAATGAGAATGACTTGTGCACCTTTTTTGGGTTATAAAATAATGTGTCAATAGGTGAAACACTTTCAAGATCCTTATCTAATCCCTCATTGACAAAGGGGAACTTACACCCCCAATGCACCATCAAACCAATCCCTTGATATATTCAAGAAACCTTTCCCAAACCATGCTCCTACCAAGAATGAGAGCAACAACGTCGAGTGCTCCCATGATACTCATACAATTAACATGGTCCTTGATGCACTCATTATCAAACTATATAGTATCTAATCTTTTGATACTCCATCATTTGTTTAGATAATGGAACCATCTTCCCTTCCTTTAGACACTCAAACCAATGAAATACCATCATCTCTCCCTCTATACTTATTGAGGTAGTGGAGCCACTAGCCACCCTTTTAGTTGATATACCAAAACAACCAACCATCGTCACCTCACATTCACTTTTGACCACTAAATAACCTACTCCTCCTTCAGAAATCATTCTTGAGAAGGGAAACACCATGTCTACTCCTCCCACTAAGGAACCACCTATCTCAACCTTGTATCTTTTGATTGTGGAAGAGGATGAGGTTACCATCCCTGTGTCTACACATAGGGGCCTATCTTTCAAGTCTACCATTTAGAGAATTAAGCCAACCTACAAACCATTCTCTAAGCTAATTCAAAAGTTGGAATTTATCTCCAACCCTAACATGGATTGAGCCACCTTCTAGTAGTAATTACAGCTACCTCATATCACTAATTAAGAAACTTCAACCATACCTTTAGTAGAATAATCCATCACTTCCACCATTTGAGCTTCTACCCTATCAACTACTCTTACCAATCCAACAATCCCTCAACCATCCAAGACACCTAGACCCTAAGTAACTGAGTCACCTTCTAATACCAAACTAACCCAACTAATCAAAAACTTTAGTATATTCCCTACACCAAGCCATAGTCACCCATATATGAAATTAGACCTAACCTCTTCAAACCCACCAACCAAATCCCAAACAAAAGCCATCAAAGAGGCAAAACCACACAAGGACTGGAAGGCCCAAATTTTTCCTCCTTTAACCATGCCCTCCATTTTGGGGCCTCATCCCTATACCTTGAGTAGGAAACTAATTGCTTCTACCAAAACCCCACCACCTCTTTTAGTTGCACCTTCATAGTTGCTCTCTAATGTACCTCTTTTCACCATGCCAACAATACGTAAGCTACCTACCTTGTGATCTTCCACCTTTAGCTCATCAACCTCTTTGCCTAAACTGAAGCCATCAACCAAGCATACCAACCTACCCAAAACACCTACAAATAAACCTAGCTCCAAACAAACTCCTACTTCAACCACCAAAGCAAAGACCACTAAAACTTTACCATATTTGGTTGAATCTTATTTTTACATTTTCCATAGGTTATTACAAACCTTTTGTTTATCCCTACCTCCCATCAGACCCTTTTACCCTCTAGCTTTTAAACCTATCTGTACAATGACCACCATGTGTGTTCTTATCATAAGACACCCAACCATGATATAAATAACTATAAACCTCTCCAAACCATCATCCATTAGCTTTACAATGAGGATGATCTATTAATAGATGAACCTCCTATGAGCCCCATACTAATCCAACCACTAACCATACCTACCCAAGACTCACCTACTCCTCCACTCTCACCTTAGAGTGAAGATGAATCTGACCAATCCTCTAACTCAACCTCTCCTTCTATTCATACTATCAACATGGTCATAAGAACACAACATAAGGATACGGGGAAGGCTGAGGTGTCCATTCATTGGACATACCTCTACTCAAACTCCCAACCAACATATACCCAACCATCTTCATCTTCGACCAAACCCAAGGTGTCTATCTTAGGTGCCTCCCAATCTAACCCCTCATAATCCATTAGGAGAGTTATCTTCAAACAACTTCATCAGACCCCAAAGAAAATGAACTTGTATGAGTCAATCTCTACCTCTCCCCATCATTGCCAAGAACTAATAGAGGCTTTGCAGTCCATTTAGGTCTAACTCGAGGACCCTCAACATCTATCTACCTTTATCGGTGCCCTTTAGATTTCCAACCTTGTTACTTTCAATGATTTGGAGATACATTCCATCCATCTCAAGGACCCAAATCCTCCTCTCTTTATCACTACCTACATCAACCAAACCTATATTAAATGGGTCATGATTTATGGGGAGCTAGCATTAACATCATCTCCTCTCATATCTACAACAACTCAACTTGTCAGATAGTCATGTCTAAATCCTTGACCATCCTTTCCTTCTTCAATTATACCATGGCCACTACCTTGGGAACTATTATCCTTCATATCTATTTAGGAACTTGCATGCTCTCTAAACTTTTATATGTTGTATAAGGTGAATTCTAAGACAATGTCTTTCTAGGATGACTTTGGATTTGCTCCATGGGTTACATTCCCTCTACCCTCCATTGTTGCATTATGTTCGAGCATGAGGGCCAAGTTGTCACCATCTAGGATGACCCAAGTCCTTTCTCAACATGAAACATGACCTATCACCACAATGATGTCCTCATACCCCCATCCAACATACCTTCAACGACTAAAACCCAACCTTCAACCACTAAATCGGATATCATACCTCCTTCCACCAATGAGGCGTCAACTAGTTCCTATACCTTCACACCAAATCCATACCATGGGCCCTTTGGAATCCACATTCTATCACCTTTCATTAGGGAAATATCACCTTTGAGTATTTAACACTTTCCCTACTCCCCATGAGAATGGGTAACTTACCAACCAAGTAGGATATGACCACAATGTCAAAAATATCATTCCCTTTGAACCTCCCTATTGTCAGACTCATTTTGTCTATGGGGGACTTGACAAATCCCTCAGTGATTCTACCACCTCTCTTCTACCTCAACCATTCACCATCAATTTCTCTTATCTAGATAAACCAAACTTTGCCAAGACATACCTTCATCAGTGTGCTTAGAAAGGCTTTAGTCTTGGGTGATAAGAGCATGGCCCACATAAATTGGTCATCATAAAAACCAAGAAGCCACATAAGAAGCATAGACTGGGTTTCATCTTATTCTAATAAGAAGAAATCTAAACAACCTATCATTACCATTATTAAGGAATATATCCTTTCCTCACGAACTTCACCTCTTTTTGTATGTGAGGATGGTGAACTCATCCCACCTAACTTTTTTTTTGTCAACATGATCAACCTTAGACCCTTGACTTATTATAAGGAGGGGGTAATCATAACCATCCCTTTAACCCATCCTAACATAATAGGAGATGACTCTCCTACATTAACATTGTTCAGTGTCAGGATGATGATTCTATTCTCACCTATCTTGGTACCCTAGATTCTTTAATTTACAAATCCCTTCCTCTCAAGTCTTTGACCATGTTGAAAAAATCCACCATTGATATCAACTTGGGTACTCTAGATAACCCCCACATTATCAAGAGTGGTCAATCATTGAATATCAAGGAACTTTGGGACTTCCCATCCTTCCTCCAAGACTACAACATAGCCTTTGCTTGGTATTATAGAGATATGCCTGAAATTGACCCCATCATTTCTACCCATAACATAGTCACTCGCTGTGATACCAAACCTATCAATAAAAAGCTCTGATACATGCATCCTATCATATCCCTTCTCATCAAATAAGAGCTTTAACATATTCTATCTATCAATTTTATTCAACCCATTGACTACCTCTAATGGGTCTCAAATGTTATACCTATAACCAAAGCCACATGAGGACTATGCATTTGTGTGGAGTTTCATGACCTAAACCTTGCCTACCCCAAAGATGACTTCCCTCTACCAAGCATTGATTAGATCATTGATCTTACAATCGACCACGAGATGTTATCTCTCATGGATGGGTTGTCAGGGTTCAATCAAATCCTAATTGCATCCAAAGATTAGCACAAGACCACCTTTACCACCCCTTAGGTAACCTTCTACTATAGAGTCATGCCTTTCAGATTAAAGAACACTGGTGCAACTTAAAAACATGCTATAACCTATATCTTCCATGACCTTATCCATAAGATTGTAGAGGACTATGTTGATGACCTCCTCGAAAAATCCAAACTTTGAAAAGATCACTTAGTCATTCTTAAGATCTTCTTTGAGTGACTTATCCATTACCATGTCTAACTTAACCCCAAGAAGTGTATTTTTTGGGTCTTATCAGGAAATCTTCTTGGCTTTGTTATCTCCCTTTATGGAATAAAAATTGATCCTACCAAAGTTAAAGCCATCCTCAACATGCTTCCTCTCATCAATGTTAAGTATCTTCGTAGCTTACATGGTAAACTGCAATCCATTCATCATTTTATCTCTCAACTTTTGGATTGGTATCAACCATTCCACCACCTTCTAAAGAAGGATGTGTCTTTCAAGTGGAATAAAGAATGTCAAAAGGCCTTTGATTCACTTGGAATGTACCTTTTGTCTCCACCTACCTCACCCCTCCCAAGGATGACCAACCTTTGTACCTATATATCTTTGCCACCAACCATTCCCTAGGGGCAATGTTGGCTCACTAAGATGAACAACATAGAGAGCAAGTAGTATAGTACATTAGTTGCATGTTTTTAGAGTATGAGACTCGATATACACATACTAAGAAAATTTGATTGGCCTTATTTTTCATGGCTACCAAGTTTTGTCATTGCCATTTTAACCATAAAACTTATGGCATGACTAACATTGACCCAATCAAGTACATGCACTCCAAGCCATACCAAAACTAGCATATGGCCAAGTGTCTCATACTCTTAGTAGATTTTTACATTGAGTTCCTTTAACAAAAGTTAATTAAAGGGCATGCCATCATTATTCAATTGGCTGAAGCACATTTAGCAGACAACCAACCTCCTCCTTTTGAGTTCCTTAATGAGTCCATTATGGCCCTCTCTCAAGCAGATTTAACCTATCAAGTGACCATGTTCTTCAATAGATCAAAATGTCAATGTGGTGGGGGAGTAGGTATCATCCTTATTGTCTTTGATGGTGATACTCTACCTATGTCCTTCAAGCTTGATTTTGAATGTACTAACAACATGGCTGAGTATGAAGCCCTAGTGATAGGCCTTTAGATTACCTTAGCCTTAGGATTCAAAATGATCAATATCTTTGGTGACTCCCAACTTGTGGTTAATCAAATCAATGGCTCTTACCAATGTAATAATGATGTTCTACAATAGTACATGCAACTAGTTGATGAACTCTTAACATCATTTGAACAATATCACATCTAGTCAACCCCATGATCTACCTACAAGTTCATTGACACTATGGCTTCCCTTGCCTCTCAGATCCCATCTGCAACCTCAAACTTTAATCTATCTATCATTATCCATAGACTTACCCAACATTCCTATGTTAAACTAGATTATTCTACTATTTTCAATGTGGATGAGACCCAACCTAACCTTTGGTATCAACAAACCTTTGACTACCTTAACCTTGGCATAGTTCCTTCTAACCTCTCTAGGAATACTCAAAGAGAATTTATCCAAAGTACCTTTCACTACACCATTATAGGGGGAATCCTCTATAGATGCAGCTTTGATGGCTCCTCTTTTGTTGCCTATGTATTCAAGATTCCTCTCACACTATTAAGGAAACACATGATAGTGTCTATGGAGGCCACTTTAGTGGCCTCACTATAGATAAACATATCCTTCACCTCAGCTATTATTGTCCTAACCTTAACCAATACTATTATGATTATGTGAAAAATTATGTCAAATGTCAACTGCATACAAATTTGCATCATGCATCTAGCCATAGCCTTCGAGTTTTCACCAATTTTTGGCCCTTCTCACAATGGGGTCTAGACCTCATTAATGAAATTAACCCCCATTACTCATAGAGACACCTCTCTATCATCACCATGATCGAGTATTTTACCAAGTGGGTAGAGACTATTCCTCTAGTCTCAACCAAAGTAGAAAAGATTATCAACTTTATCAACCATCATATCATCTACTGCTTTGGTGTTCCTCATAATATTATCACTGATAATGGTAAATCCTTTAAGAAGAAGCATGTCTAGGGTCTATGTGATGCATTTGGATTTAATTTAAGTTTTTCCTCACCCTATCACCCTCAAGCAAATGGATCGATAGAAGCCTCTAACAAAACTCTTAATAACATGCTAACTAAAATGGTTAATGCATCTGGTTGAGATTGACATATACACATTCCTTTTACCTTATGGGCATATCTTACTACCATTAGAACCCCCACGGGTGCTACCCAACTTTCCTTTGTGTTTGGTTCCTACCTCTTAAAGTCTAAATCCCCTCTTTTTACATATCTTTGTAAGAGATTATTTTAGAGGATGATTATCATTAGCACCATTTGACCTAGCTTAAGCTACTTTATGAGCACCATTTAGTAGCCCTTACCCATCTTTTTGTCTATCAAGAGCACATCAAGCGTGCCTACAATAATCACCTTAAAGTTTGAGAATTTAATATCAAATATTTCATCCTAAAGGAAAACCAACATGTCACTGATATGAAAAAAATCAATTGGGGTAAGTTTAATTTCAATTGTCTTGGATCTTATATCATAACCCATAAGTATGGATCAGGAGCTTACTGGTTGTCTTCTCTCAAAGGCCACCTAGTAACTGATCCCCTCAATGTTTTGCATCTACATCCATTCTTTTATTGAGAAGGATCACGATCACCTTTTGTCTAACTTAAGCTCATCCCTTGTTATCCACCCATATTCCACCTCCCTATTTAAGGGGTGATCGATTAAAACTAAATCACGTGATTAGTTGTCACTGACATATCCTTATCTTAAATAATGGGTATCATGGCTCTACTCATAACATGGTTCTCATGATACTTTATACATTTTCACAAGATGGATTCTCATGATCATTATCACCTAAACCTCTTCACACCTCATCAACCTTCTTATGATTTTAGTTTTGCCTTCATAAAAATGAACCACTAAGCTAGCCTATGAAATTCTATGTCAAGAAAAATCAAATAAAAATAACAAAATTCCTATCACTAGTAATCATGGGTCATTTCTAACATTCACAAACTGCTCTTTTGAAGGACAACTATTGAATATTTATTTGAAATCTCCAAACATAAACTTAGACCACTCCCTCAAAGGATGGTTGAGTAAGCATTGTCAAAAGCATATCAATTTCTTGGAAGCTTCTTGTATTGATCATCTTCCCCTATATACATCAATTAGCAAAGGACCCATTATCAAAATCCAATAAAAACAAACTAATCTTGAAAGCTGCAATCGGTTCTCAGAATAGCATAATAAGATGAAAGTTGTAATCAGCTGTCACAAGTAGACTTCCTGCATCTATTAGTCTACACAATTTTTGGCATAGGCTTATTTATTCTGACTCTTTGGATACCTATATAAAAGGTATGCTATTCTCCTAAGAAGGTTCTATTTTCACCCATCTCCCCTTTACACTATATGCAAGGGATTTTTGAGCTTATTTGACATTATTTGGTCAAGACACCTTTTTAACCAACTAACATAGGCTCATGCAATGAATTATAAGGGCTTATGTTCATTAATTCAATCCAAATTTGGTTTTGTTTTAGTCCTTGTCAATGAAAAGGCATCGTGCCCTCTTCCTATCTTATTGTGACTAGTTAATATTTTCATTATGATGTGTGTCTCTTGATTAGATTTTTAATCTCCCAACTGGTGTTGTTAATTAAAATACCTTATATGTTTTATCCTCCAAATTAAAAACAAAGCATAACCATAACAACAACCATAACCATAACAAGCATCATAAAGCAATAACATCCATAATCATGTAAAAAATCAATTATTTTCCACCACATGTCTAAAGTCTACAAATGTAGTATATACACATTAAGATGTATCATGTCATAAACACAACCATAATATCAATGTCATATCATACCTAGCAAGTCAACATTAGTATCTAGCTAGTCAACCATAACATAAGTAATAAACACCAACAACATATCAAACATCACATCATAAGCATTAAACATCAAAATTAAATCATACACCATGAACATGAGCATGAACAAATATCACTTATAAAACTCATGAGTGAAATAGCATAATAATGTGTACAAAGTAGATATACTTGCATCTACAAAGATCATGAGTGAAATAGCATAATAATGTGTACAAAGTAGATAGACTTTCATCTACAAAGATCATGAGTGAAATAACATGAACAAAGATCACATATAAAAACTCTCTCTAAAAAAAGTACATCTCACTACATCGACTTGCAGGCTAGAATCAAAATGATATACAAAAGTCACATATCTAGCTATATATATGCCCTAAGGTCACCACTAGCTCTTGGAGAGCCATTAGATCTTGGTGATACCCACTTATTATGCCTATCGATCCCCCACCTATCCCTGTCTAATAAAATATAGATGTTGCTCACTGACTTGGGGTTGCCAAAATTGTCCCACCTACTAAGTTGGCCCTATACTCACCCTATTGGAGCTCATTTAGACACTATGCTTGAATAATAGCTTCATAATACCATAGCTCCTCTACTATATCTATGTATCATGCTATAAGGGTAAATTTGGGTGGTGTTGCCTATCCTACTACTCCTTCTCCTCCTCTCTACTTCAAAGAGTCCCTCTTTTGAGTCACCAAGACTAGAGAGGTCCTAGCCTAATCCCTCTCACCTATAACAGTAGTAAACTAACCTTGTAAAGTTACAACCTAACCATGTAGTGTGATAATTTGGCCACCTATCCATGTAGTACTTGTACAAGTCCTTGTGAAATGGCTAAATCCACTCTTACCTGTCCATCATGACCAACCAAATCTATGACCATCGACCTCATACCTCTATCATATTTACCAATATCTATAGTTGTGTATATGGGTTGGTACCATGCCATGTACCCATCTACAAACCCAACATCATCTATCTATGCCCTAGTGGGTGTCTCCTCAAACTCTAACATAGTAGGAATAATATGTGGTTCTGGTAGTAACACCTCATAATCCTCTCTCATGTACTTGCAGAATGGGCCTAGGATACCTTATACCAGGCCAAACTGTCAGCATACCCTATCAAATAAAATCAGCTCCACCTCTCCATCTCATCATCCAAGTATCTATCTATAGCTTTGGAGAGACAGTGTCTGCCTCCTATACTCTAGCCATACTGGGAATTAGACGTATGGTCTCCATGTGATATCTCTTATCACTAGTGCACCCAGTACACCCTTGAACCACTCTATATCATGAGCACCACCCCTATACCTAATGCAACAAACTTACCCCTCTATCGCATGAAGCCTACAAGAAAGTCAAATTGTGTACACACTACCCATGGTAATCCTATTGGTCTTAGTACTCAAATATGGTCATAGGCCCAATAATGTAGAACCAAGCTAACATTGATGCCATAGCTCCTATGGGCCCTACACCCACACAACTCTATATATATCTATACAATCAAAATAAACTCCCAGTAGTGACTTGACCAAAACCCCAGTAGTAAGGAAATCTTCTACTGCTCGAGTCAAAAAGCCCAAATCATGTAACAACAATCATGAGCATGGTCATAAGTCTCCTCTCAATTAGAACCCTTTGATATAGTGTAGTATACTTGAATCCCCTAGCATGCCATCTGACTTGATCACTCTCATCTCCATACAATAACTTTATATGATCATCCCACTCCTCATACTTGATATGGTAGATCAGATCACCATGTAGTGGAAGTTGGGTAATATTATGCACATCCTTAGGTAGGATAGTCATCTTCTTGGTTAGAAATAGAAAGGTGTTTGTAATGGGATCCCATCTCTCAATAAGTGTGATGACCATGGATGCATCTCAAGGCACATCATGATAGTGCCTCATTTCCCTTAACCCCACCTTGTCCATGTGGGTCCAATCAGCTAGAGTCATACCCTAATGTATCTTGGGAAAGATACATGATACTCAGTCATGTATCTATATCTACTCCCTAGCCTACACCAATTTGTATGCATGACTTAGTTACCTAACCTTAAAGCACCTGACCCATCTACTCGCTACTTGTTATGTTACTTTCTACCTCATGCAAACCTTACACTTAGCACATAACTTCTAAACTTGACTTAGCCTTTTTAATAGAGCAAACCTTTTCTCAACCTCTATTTTAACCTTATCAACTGTCAATGGTCATAGTGATCATCAGTGGTTAGACATCCCTTTTTCCTAGGGTGTTGACTATTGATGGTTAAACTTGATCATCAATGGTCACTATGGGTGTTCCAAGGCTAGAACACCCAAACCCTAATCACCCTAAAAACCCATTAAAATAGCAACTAAGTGACTTAATTAACTAGCCTACATCCTTCTCCACCCCAATTTACCTAACCCACCTATCAATTCCTGCATCTACCCACAAATTTACCCAAAATAACCCAAAAACCCTACCTAGGGCATACCAGTTCAAAACCACCAAATTAAATATACCTTCCCTCCCATCCTAAAATCAAATGCCTAAATTCAAGCTAAACTATCAATTTAAGACACTACCTACATCATTCCTTGAGCTCTATCATCGATAAAGCTCACATTTAGTTACTCAGTCACATCCTTGCCCACCCTACATCTCAATCTCAAGAGATCACCTCCACATACATCCAACCAATAAGCAATCACCAACTCAATCCACCTTTGTCAGTATAGTCACTGCTAGTGCCAAAATTTATAGAGATCACAGACAAATAAACACAAATGATAAAGTGAGTAAAAATCAAATTCACACTTTACATTTACTGGGTGGAATTTTAGGGTTTTACCCTTGATCATTGATGATCACCCTTAGGGTACCTAACCACCAATGATCAGGGTACCTCACCTTTTTTCTCTTACCTTTTGTAAGTTTGCATTAATCAACCTCAACCATGTCTTACCCACCCATGGAGATTACCTTCTCCACCCACCCCGACCACCTCACCACCTCGTTATTGGCCCATTTTGGCCCTATTAGTATATGTTTTACAACATATTTTTCATGGTAATTTAACTATAGTGATAACATTTCCATGTTAACCCTTTTAAATTTTTACCACCTCATGCTTACTTGACCTGCTTGTGTCTTCTCAAGAGCACTCCCTACCTCGGATACCCATGACACTTGACCCATTTATGTTTTCCACAGGAGCACTTCTTGCCTTGGATACCTATAAAAAACACAAACCTTGTCTAAGAGACTAACAAGTGTACCCAACCACTATGCCTAAATGCAGTCACATGGTACACTAGTCACTTATCCCTTAGCACTGACCTTTATTTTTATCAATTATGGCAACCTTGTCTTTATATGATCTTGGCTATCATAATTTTTATCACACTTTTCACACCCATTCATGCTTTAGTGCCCAACCTATCATCTACTTGTTATAATATTGTCATTGATGTCAAATGAACTATTACTGAAAGTGAATGGAACTATTGCCAGAAGTGAATTGAATTGATTGCTAAAAGTGAACGAAAATGTCGATGGAAGTGAATAGAATTGGTGTTGAAAGTGAATGGAATTGTTGATGGAAGTGAATGGAAATGTCAACGAAAGTGAATGGACATGTCGACAGAAGTGAATGGAATTGTTTCCAAAAGTGAATGGAAATGTCGACGGAAGTGAACAAAATTATTAACCTTGGCTAACCTATTGGGAGGAGTTATGATCGTTTGAAAGGACCTAGTCACGACCTTAATTTATGGCTTTATATGGGTTATAAATAAGTGCATAATGAATGGAAAAAATTGTAGATTCAAAAGTGGAAGATTTATAAAAGAAGAACAGAATTTTTAAAGGCAATTTTTTGTGAGAATATTTAAAAGAAAAAATCAGCAATTATAAGGAAGATTATAGTAGTGAAAAAACTCATGTGTGGATCAAATCTAATGGAGATAAATCAAGTGTTCTATCATCCATTGTTTTGACAACAAATTTGAGATAGAAGAGTGATTTTTTTTAGAAGGTTGGTACCTTCGATTTGAAGAGATTGGTGTCTCTTGCTGAGTTGGTGCTCGGTGAAAGGGGTTGGTACTCCTGTAGGTTGGTTCCTAAAAAATTATTTTTGGGTTTGGTGCTCCAGTAGGTTAGTGCCTATGAATATTTATATTAAGAGAATTTCTCTATGGTTTTCTCTCAAAAGGGTTTCCACGCAAATCTATGTCTATTTGCATTGTGTGGTTTTGCATTGTATTCTTTGATTGCTTTGAATATATTAATTGTGGAGTAATTTGAGGTTTTGGTTTTAAGATTAATAGTCAAAAGTGAAAAAATATCTTATACTGATTCACCCCACCTCTCAATATAAACTTGTGCTTAAAAATTGGTATCAGATCCAGTTCCTTTGGTGTTAGCAAACTGCTAGAAGGTAGATCTTACAAAGCAAATATGGCATGATCTCAAGTGATAGATGGTTTCTCCACTAACAAGGCTCCTTTTTTTGATGGAATGAATTACACATTTTTTAGTATAAGAATGAAGACTTGATGGCCCTAGGTTTTGATATTTGTCAAGCAGTGGTAATAGGATACACAATACCACAAATTGCACCAATGGATGCCATTGGAAAAAAATTTAGTGAGAACAATGCGAAAGCTATGAATGCAATCTTATGCAGGCTTTCAAAAAATGAGTTTGTTAAGGTTATGTATTATGAATCTGCAAAAGTGATTTGGGATAAACTCAACACTATTTATGAAGGTGATAGTAAGGTTAGAAAAGTAAAACTCTAAACCCACCGGAGGCAGTTTTAAAGTTTAAAAATGAAGAATGATGAAAACATTGTTGGGTACCTTCTTCGTGTTGATGAGATTGTTAATGTCATTCGAGGACTCGAAGAGAAAATTGAAGAATCTATGATTGTTCAAAAAGTCATGAGATCCCTACCATTGAGATTTGATGTGAAGGTCTCTGCCATTGAAGAAATGAAGGATTTAGACACAATGAAAATGGATGAGTTCCATGGAATTATTATGGCCTACGAAATGAGAACTGAATCTAAGATATAGTTAAAGAAGGAATCATCATTCAAGGTCTCGAAGAAAGAGAAGATCAAAGAACCAAAATCAAGTGAAAATTCAAGTAGTGAAGAAGATGAAAATGAATATCTATTCATTTGGAAGCTAAAGAAAGGATCGAGAAAATATAGAGGAAAGTTACCATTTAAATTCTTTAATTATGGTAAAATTGGTCATTTTACAGCCAAATGTCCAAATAAAGGAAATAGTGATGATGAGAGAAACAAATCAAAGTACAAAAAGGGATTCAAGCTAAGCAAAGACAAGCAAAGATATGAGAAACAAAAGAAAAGCCTATACTCCAAGAGGTATAACAGCTCATCTGAAGAAAACAAAGAAAGTGATGTTGAGAATGATAATGAAGAGATTTTTTTCATGGCTACAGAAGAAAATGCCACCACCAGCAAAGATAATTTGGAGGAAGATGAAGACATGGAAGAAGAAGGTGAACTGAACCTTGAAGAAGAACTTATTTGTGCATTGGAAGAAATAAAATCATTTTAAGAAGAAGAATCAGAAACTAAAGTTACAACTCCAAAAATATGAAGAAGAGAATCGAGACTTCAAAGTGAAGACATCACAAGTCTTTGAGTAATCAAATAAGGTAATTGCTAATCTAAAAGTCCAAATCTAAGAAGCAAAGAAAATTGAAGAAGATCTAACGGATCAACTAAAGAAAAAAGGAGAAGATTGTGAAAGGTATGAATCTGAGATAGATGTTTTAAAAAGGGATATAGAAAAGGTGAATTCTAAAATATCAAGTGAATTGAAATCTAAGAAAAGCACTCAAGTTTTGAATAAGATTTTAGAGAGTCAAAGATCACCATCTATCAAGTCAGGCATTGGGTATGAGAAGGAAAAATAGAAAGCTAAGAGCTATGCTGAAACTCTTAAGGAACCAGTGAAAAAGGAGACCAAGAAAGGAGAAGCCCAGAATACAAAAACTAGCTTTATCAACAAAGAAAGCAAAGGAGAACAAAACTTCAGAAGACTCTTTTCTCCAATATATGCAAATAAAACTAGGTTTGTTAATTATTTTGATGGATATTGTTATTATTGCATTCATTTTGGTCATAAGAAACTAGATTATAGAAAGAGAGCCAAGGATATTGAAGTCAGGAGCAGAAACAAAGGAACCTATGGAGCTTCAAACATAAACTACAATTTGTTTGCTATGTTATCAAACTTTGATAAAGCTATAGTTTGTTACAAGTGCAACAACTATGGACATATAACACACTATTGTACAAGTGTTTCTAAATCTGTAAGACAAGATCAAAAGTTCAAAGCTGTCAGGAATCTAGAACAACAAACATGTTCTGCTCCCACTTGTCAGGATGCGAAACCGGAAACATACAATTGATTACCAAAACTTCAAGCAACTTAATATGCGGAAATAACCAAAATCAACAAGTAATTAGAATTCAGAATAACACAGCATATGAGAGACAATACACAACTTGTATTAACACTTTATACAGAAAAGAATACAATAGAGAATATGCCACATCTTCTCCACCACCTTACAGAGGTTTCCCACACCTCAAGTGAACAGTAAATCTTCCCCCCAAAGCTCTCCCTCTCACAGGTCCCAACACCCAACTCAAATACAGAGTTGGTGTTCACCTCCCGTGCTCCACGCACAACACAAGTGCTCCACGCACTCCACAAGTACTCAAGGTACTTCAAGTAGATCTCCCATGAACTTGCAATAACCTGCACTTCAACAGACCATACTTATGGAGGAACTCCCTTGCCTTCCTCTTGCTCTATCCGAGTACACACCTGTACTCCAAGTAGATCCTGCCTGATACTGCTCCCTGTTGTGTTGCTGTCTATATGACCTTGCACACCTGCAAATCAAACAACGGTTCTACTCACCTATGAACCTCGACCTTGCACACACATACACCTGCAGATCAATGATCTTACTTACCATGTAGATATCCTATATAGGCCATGCAACTGTGACCAAGATCCTACACTCTTGAAGAACCCAGTTGGCTCTCCAATCCAGCACCAACACACCTGGTATTGTGGCACTAGGAGGAACGCACCATTGCTCTACCTCACACACAGAAGGAGCTTATAATTATGCTCTCTTACTCCCTAGCACACTTTTCCAATACAACCATGAGTCTATTATATAGATCTCATCCAAACAATAATTAGACATCTAATTACAATAATTAGATCCGCAGCTCTCAGTCTAAAATTAGATCTCTTCATGCAAACACTTGGTTCGTTAGCTAACTGCCCGTAAATAGCTCACAGTCGAACCACACAGGCGACCGACGTCGGTCCCTATCTGCCTGGAGGTGACCGACATCGGCTGATATATGACCGACGTCGGTTGCTTCCCTGTGCTATCCTGCCGACGTCGGCTGATCAGACCGACCCCAACTTCTCTGCAACTCAGCAACCTTCAGCAACCTCCTCTCCTATTTGCATCAGTGAAGCTTTTAGCTCCACAATCTTAACAATCTCCCAATTGGAGATAAATAGCTGCACTGTACCTATACCTGTACTCCATCTAATCTGTTTCTTGGTTTGTATCCCTCTTCAAGCTCCCACCTGAAGACAACCCACCACACATCCCGTGGTGTACCACCTGTCATCCGAGTACCCTGCCACATCCGAACCTACAACACCTGTAGTGAAGTCCTGACCCTGCATAGCAACACCTGCTGCCGGTCCCTCTCAAAAAACTTGAGAACCCACTTCCCCGAATTGGCTCCTAACTCTGACAGCTCCCACTGCATGGGAATACTCAGGTCTATACCAGACCTCATGTGATTTTGGACACTGTACCTGTCCAGCCCTTAGTGTGCTCCGGTTCTGCATCCCGAACCTCGCCAACACCTGATTCACATCAGCTCCCACTGGAGACAAAATCAACCTGTGATCTCCATGCCTCCCATGTCAAAGAATTCCGCTGCTCCAAACTCCTCATGACATGCCACTGAACTAATCTTACCCTTAGCTCAGCAAAACCCTGTATGTACACCCCTGCTAGCTAGCATACTATCCACATACAGCAACAGAATGATGTTGCAATCATCATCCCCCTGGTAAGTAAAACCACAGTAGTTACCTGACACTGACTGAAGCCATGCTTCGTCCTCCACCTGTCAAACCTGGTACCACTGTCCTGCAGCTCCTCAAGACCATATGCCTGGTCTTTTGTCTCACGTATCCGTTCTCTCTATTCTTCTACTAAGGAATCCATTCGTCTCTGTGCTTTCATCCAGCTGGCAACCCTACCAAGACACACCTGTTTGGTTCACCTCCAAGGAATCACATCCTCATCCATGCCAAGCTCACACCTGTTTCCTGGATCCTTCCTGCTATACAATCAGCAACAAGTATGAAGAAGAGGAACACAAATTTGAGGGCCTACTTACGCCTTCAATCCTCCGTATGGGTGTTTGAGACTTGTTGACAACATGCTATCCACCCAAAATTTGTTACAGTGACCGACCTCGGCCACCCCACAGTCTGCATCCGACCGACGTCGGTTCTCATGCATCTGTACCTGACTACCAACCTGCCAGTACTGGTGTCCCTGCTGCCGACGTCGGTCCTCCTGACCGACATCGGTCTTACATACTGCCGACGTTGGTCCCATGACCGACGTTGGTCTTACCCTGCCTGACATCGCCAGCTTCGGTCTGCACATGATCGACATCGGCACCTGTCTATTTGACGCCAGTTTCTCCTGACCGATGTCGGTACCTGTGTTCACCTGTGAGTGATGACTTTTTACCTGCGAGCTCCTTTGGATCAAAACCCATGTCCAAACTGCTCTGCTCAGATGTATCCAGCGTCATCCACTGAACTCTGTCCGCCATCTCCTCCAAGAACACCAAGGCTTTCCAGTTCTTAAGCCTGTCAAATATATCTATCTTTTGCTTAAGAACATGCATCTCCTTCCTGCTCATGTGACCAAGCCTACGAAGCCACGTCTCCGCAATAGAAGAAGAATCAGTAATATAAACAAGTAGATAAAGAATACCTGTTTTCTTACCACCAGCTAATTCAAGTGCTACCGCTGTGAGAGTTCTTGTGCATCTTTCATCACCCAATCTTTCTGAAGAAATTAGCCAAATCTCCAAACCTGGGACCTGCATGACATTCATCAACACCTGTGTGTTGGACGCCTGCAATTTCAGCTTCACTTCCCCTTTGCCAATTCTTTGGCAAGGCTTACCAGCTCCTCTACCTGGGGCTGCATGGAAAGAGGCAACCGAATCTTTTATCCAAGATTCAACTTTATCCAAGAAACTTGCAAACACATCCTGTGCAACAACACCTGCAACATCTGTATCTTCAGTTTCTTCATGCTGATCTGCTACCAACCAGCAATATTCTTTTTCCTGCTCTTTCTTTCCATCAGACCGTGAGTAACCGTCTGTGCTTTTCAACTCCTCCATTCTTAGCTTACTTTGATCTGCCGTTGCTCTACTCCCACTCAATCAGAAACCCCTGAGAGTGCCCTGTAACCAAAACACAAACTACTTCCTGCAACCTTAGCTCTGATACCACTTGTCAGGAATCTAGAACAACAAACATGTTCTGATCCCACTTGTCAGGATGCGAAACTGGAAACATACAATTGATTACCAAAACTTCAAGCAACTTAATATGCAGAAATAACCAGAATCAACAAGTAACTAGAATTCAGAATAACACAGCATATGAGAGACAATACACAACTTGTATTAACACTTTATACAGAAAAGAATATAATAGAGAATATGCCACATCTTCTCCACCACCTTACAGAGGTTTCCCACACCTCAAGTGAACAGTAAATCTTCCCCCCAAAGCTCTCCCTCTCACAGGTCCTAACACCCAACTCAAATACAGAGTTGGTGTTCACCTCCCGTGCTCCACGCACTCCACAAGTACTCAAGGTACTTCAAGTAGATCTCCCATGAACCTGCAATAACCTGCACTTCAACAGACCATACTTATGGAAGGAACTCCCTTGCCTTCCTCTTGCTCTATCCGAGTACACACTTGTACTCCAAATAGATCCTGCCTGATACTGCTCCCTGTTGTGTTGCTGTCTATATGACCTTGCACACCTGCAAATCAAACAACGGTTCTGCTCACCTGTGAACCTCGACCTTGCACACACATACACCTGCAGATCAACGATCTTACTTACCATGTAGATCTCCTATATAGGCCATGCAACTGTGACCAAGATCCTACACTCTTGAAGAACCCAGCTGGCTCTCCAATCCAGCACCAACACACCTGGTACTGTGGCACTAGGAGGAACGCACCATTGCTCTACCTCACACACAGAAGGAGCTTATAATTATGCTCTCTTACTCCCTAGCACACTTTTCCAATACAACCATGAGTCTATTATATAGATCTCATCCAAACAATAATTAGACATCTAATTACAATAATTAGATCCGCAGCTCTCAGTCTAAAATTAGATCTCTTCATGCAAACACTTAGTTCGTTAGCTAACTACCCGTAAATAGCTCGCAGTCAAACCACACAGGCGACCGACGTCGGTCCCTGTTTGCCTGGAGGTGACCGACGTCGGCCGATATATGACCGACGTCGGTTGCTTCCCTGTGCTATCCTGCCGACGTCGGCTGATCAGACCGACCCCAACTTCTCTGCAACTCAGCAACCTTCAACAACCTCCTCTCCTGTTTGCATCAGTGAAGCTTTTAGCTCCACAATCCTAACAAAACACACTATTGTACAAGTGTTTCTAAATCTGTAAGACAAGATCAAAAGTTCAAAGCTCCAGTGATAAATAAAAGAGAACCATCAAAGACTGGGAAGAAGAAGCAAGAAGAATCCATGATTGTTCAAACAACATTCCATGCTAGAGATGAAGGACAATAATGGTTCATTGATAGTGGATGTTTGAGACACATGAATGGAGATAAAAGAAAATTCACCTCTTTAAAAAAGGTCAATGAAGGCATGGTGAAGTTTGGAGACAACACTACAGCCAGAATAATAGGAAAAGGTACACTTAGTCTTGATAATGGAAAAACCAAAACATAAAATATGTTATATGTGGAAGGGTTAAAGCATAATCTTCTAAGTGTTAGCTAAATGTGTGATCAAGGACACACACTCAAGTTCTTTTTTGAAGGTTGAGAGATCATAAAAAGAGACACGGGAGAACTAATTGCAGATGCTCATAGAACCACAAACTTCCTATACATGCTTGGAGAAATGAGAGGAGAGAAATGTTGTCTGAGTCAAGTTAAAGAGATTTGGCTATGGAATAAAAGGTTAGGGAACATAAATTTTGATAATCTTGTGAAAATCAGCAACAAATAGGCTGTACGAGATATGCCCAAGATAATGAAACCTTCAAGCACTCTATGCAAGCAATGCCAACATAGGAAGAAAACCATAATAAGGTTCAGAACGAAGGAATATTTGATTACCAAACCGCTAGAGCTGATTCATATGGATCTTTGTGGTCTTACAAGAACTGAAAGCATGCAAGGTGAGAGCTATTTTATGTTTCTCATTGATGATTATACTAGAATGACGTGGGTAGCCTTTCTAAAAAAAATTAGAAGCATTTGAAAATTTTAAAGCTTTCAAGGCATTAGTAGTAAATGAAAAAGTGCTGAAAATAAAATGCCTAAGGTCAAATCAAGGAGGTGAGTTTATTTCAAATGAATTCATTGAGTTTTGCGAAGATCATGGAATTAAGAGACAATACTCAACTACAAGGACTCCAGAAAAAAATGGAGTGGTGAAAATGAAAAATCAAACCATTCAAGAGATGGCTAGAACTATGTTGAATGAATATAAGCTATTAGATAGATTCTAGAGAGAAGTAATTAATACAGCAGTATATATCTTGAATAGAGGGCAAATCAGAGTTAATAATGACAAAAGTCCTTACAAATTGTGGAAAGGAAGACCAACTTTGGTCAAACATTTCAAAGTGTTTGGAAGTAAATGTTTTATCAACAAGAATGAAGAAAACATGGGCAAATTTGATTCAAGAGCTGACGAAGGAATTTTTCTTGGCTACTCCATCAAAATCAAAGCCTATATATGTTATTAAAAAAGGCTACAAACTATCATAGAAGTGATAGTGTTAGAATAGATGAGATCATGAATCAAAAGGCAAAATAACCTTCAGAAGAGCCTCTAGAAATACCCAATCTTTTAGAAGAAGAAGGGGAGGAAAAAAATGTAGAAAAACTGAGTGAATCTGAAAGGCAGGACACCAAAGCACCATCTCACTTTGTTCAGAAAAATCATGTTGAAATTCAGATCATTGGCAACATTGATGCTGGGGTGAAAACTAGAAGAAGAATTGTAAGTATACCTAAGCATGTAAATTTCTCTTTGTTATCCAAGGTACAGCCTAAGAATTTTTTTGAAGCTAGTCATGATAAACATTGGGTAAAAGCAATGGAAGAAGAGTTAGATCAAATTGAGAAGAATGAGACTTGGAAACTTGTGCCCAAGCCAATGGATCAGAATGTGATTGGCACTAAGTGGGTTTTTTGAAATAAATTGAATGAAAATGGCCAAGTCACTCAAAACAAAGCAAGGTTAGTATGTAAGGGGTATGCTCAAGTAGAAGGTGTATATTTTGAAGAGACTTTTGCTCCTGTTGCTAGATTAGAAGCAATTCGAATATTTCTTGCATTTTCAGTATTCAAAAATTTCAAAGTTTATCAAATGGATGTTAAATCAGCATTTCTAAATGGCAATCTAGAAGAGGAAGTTTACATAGAATAGCCAAAAGGATTCCTCTTATCATAAAATAAGGATTATGTGTGTAAGTTGAAGAAGGCTTTGTACAGATTGAAACAAGCTCCTAGATCATGGTATGCTAGGATTGATAAATACCTACAAGACCAAGGATTCAAGAGAGGATATGTTGATAGTAATCTTTACATCAGAACTAAAGGAGATCACTAGTTAATTATTGTGGTGTATGTATATGATATAATCTTTGGATGAGAAGATGAGAAAATGTCTAAGATATTTGTCGAATATATGCAAAAGGAATTTGAGATGTCCATGTTAGGTTAGTTGTCATTTTTCCTTGGTTTACAAATCTCTTGATCTAACAAAGGAACATTCATATCCCAAAGTATGTGAAGGAGATGTTGAAGAAAGTCCATATGGAGGAGTGCGCCCCTGTTAGCACACCTATGGCTGTAGGTACGAAGTTGAGCAAAGATGATGAATCTTTGAATACTGATCAAACTCTTTACAGATCAATGATTGGGAGTTTACTATATGTGATGGCAGCTAGGCTAGGTATCATGCAAGCAGTAGGAATGGTTGCACAATTTCAAGTAGCTCCAAAAGAAACACATGTGTAAGCCATGAAATGTATATTTAGATATTTAAAGAGAACCTTGGATTATGGGTTGTGGTACCCAAGAGGTAAAGACTTCAATTTGGTAGCGTACATGGATTTAGATTGGGTAGGTTGTGTAGATGATAGAAAAAGTATAAGTGGAGTAGTATTTTTCTTGGAGATAGCCTAGTATCATGGTTGAGTATGAAGCAAAATTATATATCTCTATCTACAGCAGAAGCAGAGTAATAATGGTAGTGTTATGTTGTACACAAGTTCTATGGATGAAACAAACCTTGAAAGATATTAAAGTAGAGTATGATCATCCAATCTCCATATTATGTGATAATACTAGTGCAATAAGTATTTCAAAGAATCTAGTTATGCATTCCAAAACTAAGCATATCCCTATACAGTATCATTTCTTGAGAGAACAGGTGGTAGAACAACAAGTAAAATTGGAATATGTTTCCACATCCAAAGAAATGGTAGATATCTTCACTAAGCCACTTCCAAAGGAAACATTTGAGTACCTATGACAAAAGTTAGGAGTAATTTATTTTGCTTCTTGAAGGGAAGCATCAGCTGAGGGGGAGCTAAGTACTAGTTCTTGGATAGACCCTTTGCCATTGATGTCAAAGGGGGAGAAGTACAGAAAGAGGATGTCATAGAAAGGGGGAGCTACAACAAAGAAAGATTCAAACAAAAGAGACAGTATAGCAAGGGGGAGCAGTTTCAAATATGTGGTTGCCATCAATGACAAAGGGGGAGATTATTACCAGAAGTGAATGGAAATGTCGATGAAAGTGAATAGAATTGTTGTCGAAAGTGAATGGAATTGTTGATGGAAGTGAATGGAAATGTCAATGGAAGCGAACAAAAATGTCAATGGAAGTGAATGGAATTATTGCCAGAAGTGAACGGAAATGTCAATGGAGGTGAACGAAATTGTCGATGGAAATATCGACAAAATTTTCAACCTTGGCTGACCTATTGGGAGGAGTTTTGACCATTCGAAAGGACCTTTTCACTTGAAGAGTCACAACCTTAATTTGTGGATTTTCGTGGGTTATAAATAAGTGCATAATGAATGGAAAAATTTGTATATTTGAAAGTGGAAGATATATAAAAGAAGAGCAGAATTTTTAAAGGCAATTTTTTGTGAGAATATTAAAAAGAAAAAATCAGCAAGTATAAGGAAGAGTATAGCAATGAAAACACTCAAGTGTGGATCGAATCTAAAGGAGATAAAGCAAGTGTTCCATCATCTATTGTTTTGACAACAAATTTGAGATAGAAGAGTGATTTTTTTTGAGAAGGTTGGTGCCTTCATTTTGAAGAGATTGGTGTCTCTTGTTGAGTTGGTGCTTGGTGAAAGGGTTTGGTGCTCTTGTAGGTTGGTGCCTACAAAATTGTTTTTGGGGTTGGTGCTCCAGTAGGTTGGTGCCTATGAATATTTATATTAAGAGAATTTCTTTGTGGTTTTCTCCCAAAAGGGTTTCCACGCAAATATGTGTCTATTTGCATTATGTGGTTTTGCATTGTATTCTTTGATTTATTTGAATATATTAATTATGGAGTAATTTGAGGTTTTGGATTTAAGATTAATAGTCAAAAGTGAGAAAACATCTTATATTGATTTACCCCCCTCTTAGTATAACACTACCCTCATCATCACCTTCACTAACCATGTTAAACCTGCACTCAATTCTGATTTACCTCATCACCTCCCAGTTTAATGGGGAATACTTCCTCCCATACTCAGGGAAATCGGTAGGCCTTTGACCAACATCAATTTTTGTTTTAAAACTAGTTGATTCTAGGCCACATAACAAAAAAAAGGGTAAAAGGTAGACATTAAAAATTTACACACCACAATTTTGAATGTCATAATACCCCATAGATCACCTTAGGACCCTCTTGGGACCAACCTAACCCTCTAACCCCTAATTGAGCTTACCCATAGTCAGTTTGGCTAAACTAACTTAACCTAACCTTTTCACCATTTACCCTTGACCATTGATGATCAGGGGCCACCTCCTTAACCAAAAACATGCAAACTACCCATTATGCTTTTCTAAATATAAGTTATCTAAATCCTATTGTGAGCCATTGCATGGATGCTTTATAATTAGATAGCCCAGTTGAACCTTCACTTCTACCTCTTGCTTGTGCCTATAAGAAAAGAGGAGCTGAGAGGTGAAATCCATCTATAATTGTTATCAAGAGTTTGTGCATCCAAGAGTTTCTTTCTTATAGGTCAATCAGTAATCCAACAATCATATTAGAGAGTAATTAAACAAATATATACTCTAATGGATCTTGAGGACATTATTAAAATCTTTCATTCATTCAATATTGTATTGGAAGGATTAGACAATCAAATGTCTCTATCATCTATTGAATAATCATAATGAAAAAGATATCAAAGTTCGAATAATTTAACTGGATTAAAATTAGGCTATAGTGTAACCAGGTCATATATATATATATATGTATATATATATATATATATATATATGTATACATATATATATATACATATATATATATACATATATATATATATATATATATATACATATATATATATACATATATACATATATATATATATATACATATATATATGTATATATATATATATATGTATATATATATATATGTATATATATATATATGTATATGTATATATATATATATATGTATATATATATATATGTATATATATATATATATATATATATATATATGTATATATATATATATATATCTATATATATATATATATATATATATATATATATATATATATATATATATATATATATATATATTCCTTCTATGACCTTAAGGGCATATCATATTCATGTAACTTTAGACCAAAACGTTACCTCATAATTCTAAGAGTCATTCAAGTTATGACATTCTAGTAGAGGTTGAAGCTAAATACAACTTATCAGGTTATCCACTAGTTTCATCCTTCCATAACTAGATTGAATTGTTCAAAAGATATTCAATATCCTTACTAAACATTTGTCCATGACAATCTAATAACATTTATGATATCTTTTATAGCCAAAGAATGATATATTTTGTAGTGCTTATTTCTAAGAACTACATGATTTCATGGACATTTTGAAAATATCTCTTTTCTCTTTTTACAAATAATAATATTATTGTTTTACTAACATATAATTTAAATTATTACTATATGTCATACTCTCACAAATTAATTTAATAATCAATATATTTAATATACATAAATTAGATTGTCTTATTCTCTAACCTAATTTATATCTAGCCATCTAGATGTGGGTATCCCTCTATCCTTCCCATAAATTCACAATAATGTAGAATCCAATATCCATTGGCCAACAAATTAAGAAAATAGTGAGAAACTCAAAGGAAGTCACTTTCACGATATAATTGTTAAGCACAGGAAACATATGTGGAGCAACTTGCTCTCCCAGAAAGAAACACAACCATAGTGTACACACACACACACACATTTCAAGTATCCATGGCTGGTATTTTGAAGAAGTGACTCAATGATTACTTGAATTTTCCCACTTTTCCTTTAAATGGCTCCATGAAATGCTTGCATGGTAAAGATGTTAAATGTAGAAGTGTACGGTTTGCCTTAGAATGAAACATGACCCCCAGTATTTATACATTAAATTAATATCATGTCCAAACATTGAGATATACTCATAGTAGTAGTTTTCTGAAAGATCCAATGATTTCTAAGCCGTTGAAATCCTTTGTTGTGCTTCTATTTGAGTTCAAAAAACTGAGATAAAATAATGTTGGCGATGCTAATCTTGGGCTAAGTTTAATAAAAAAGAATAGAATTTGATAAGATTTTTCCAATGTGAATGGGATATAAAAGGTAACTCTGACTGGCATGCATTTAAAGGTCCACTTTGGAAACCATCAATAAAATCCAAAATGAATTGGCAAGTGGTGGCTAGATCAATAGTTTTGGAGAATAATTCCAGAATAAAAATAAATAAAAAGGCCAAAATATATGTCCTCGAGTTTGGGTGGCGAGTTGGGATCCGACATTGACATCCCTAACAATGACCCGAGGTCAAATCTTAGATTAAATCAAATTACTCGATCATCAGCACCATTATTTACATAGTAATAAGAGCTCGGGGTCCACAAATTTAAAAAATGGAAATCTAAGGTAAATAGAGATTCAAGTCTTTGACTAAATAGAATGTGAATTTTATTTAAATTGAAATAGTTGAAATGAAATAATGGGGTCATATTGCTATGCTGAATTAAAGAATATAACTTGATATGTCTACAATATTAATACTGTTGAACAAAGTATTAACTGAAAGGGCAACTTTGGGAGGTTTTCAAACCCCAAACATAGTGATAAAAAGCATTGCAGAAAGGTAATGAAGAAGGAAATATCATTGGCTGAGTTAAGGAAATGATAACAAATATGAATGGAGCAATTAAAATGGTTTTAATAAAATTATATTCCCATAACTAAACATTCTATTATCCAAATTTCTTTCAATACAACATACACTTTAAAAGTAATTACAGTACCTACTTGGTATGATTTTCCCTCTGTTGCCAATAAAATTTCCCCTTTTTCTTCTAACTTCCATTTCCCTTCTCGTATATCTTTCACATATTCTAATGTGTGAAAATCCTCCTCTTTCCCTTTCTTTAATACCGTTTACTCCTCATTTGCATGCCACTTAAAAACCAAAGTTGTAGGCTTTGTTCCAAATAATTAACTAGAAGTCCCACCAGTAATTATCAGATAAATTTCCAATTTATCTCCCTTGATTTCCCAAGTTAGAATTAAGGTAACTCAACTTCACTTTTCTAAGTAAAGTCATTGAAATATTTCATGCATTGCTAATAAATAATCAATTCCAAATAAGTCTTTTAAAGTGTATGTTCATCTTAGTGTTTAATTAGGATTTATACTCATATTTTAATCAACATAAATAATATGTTGAATATCACCATTTAATAATTGGCTAATATAATTAAACAATTTAAGATTATAATAAATCTTTATTTTAACAAATTAACTATAGAATTAATACTATTTTTTTTTTTTTTTTTTGGTTAATTTATCCATAAAATCAAATATCTAGTTTCTTGATTTGCATATCAAGACTAAATCTTCACACAAATGTAAGCACATGTACCAAAATCAATGTGTCACAATGACACGTATGCCAAAGGGATAATAATTCACCAGACTAAAACCTGGCATAGGAAAATGGGATGTAATAATAAATCAAGTTTTTTAACCATACCTAGACTTAGTTTCTTCTTTTCCATCTTTCCAATAATAAGCACAAATTTACTAAAAAACCTATCCCTAATTTTGGCTCTAACCGTTTCACCTTACTTATTAATAATGAGTTTGAACAACCTCTCTTTGATGGTGTTCCATGAATCTCTCTCTTTTCTCATGTAAGGTTTTGGCACTCACCCTCCTAAATGGAAAATCCATGTCAAACAAATATTACAATATCATCCCTCTAAAGTTATTTCCATCTAGAAGGTTAAATTTGGTAGCCCACCATTACTGTTCAACCTACATTGCATCAAAAAACACATCTCACCCTATTATACCTCTCATGAAAATAAATGAGGAGTTTCATTTATAATCTTACCACCATCCCTTTATTCCAAGATTATTGCCATAGAAGAAGACCCTACCTATGGATGTGTATGGGCTACAATATGTGTTAAGGAGAGAGCCATTGGATTCTGCTCAATTTATGCTCTGATTATAATATCAAAATGTATTTCTCTTTGGAATTATATTAGTTCAATACTTTCCCTCATGGATTGAATCCTAGGAGGTGAGTTCAACATGGTTGAGTGTAAAAGATATTGGAACTAGTCTCACTCATCTACTCTTTCTACCTGTTTAATCTATTTTGAATTAAATAAATCAAAATAATAGATCTAAACTATTGAAATTGATATGTAGGAAATATAAAGATATAAATTTGAAATACAAAATTCATGTTGGTTTCTTATGGTTTTTTTCCTCTACACACTTCCTTGAGTGTTTTGCCTTACTATTATCTTGATTTTTCGAGCATTTGAATATGATCCATTGAATGTGGCCCATGTGCCTATGATTGAATTCTTGGACATTTAGATATGTAATTTATTGTTATATGGATATTATAAATATGTCATTCCTTGATTTTTAGACATTTGACAAAGTCATGTTTATTCAATTTTGTGGCATTTAAACATGCCCCTTGTTTATAGTCTCCTTGAACCATTGCTTATTGACTTGATTTTGAGTGTTCTTGTGTGTGTGCTTATTTTTTTTATTGATCTTGTTATATTACTATCTATACATTTCCATGATATTTATCATGCATATTATGCCTACATGTGACCACATCGGTTAAATATGCTTCAATGATACATTTACCTAGACATGTTTCCTTTTATATGCTACATGGTTACATTCACAGAATTATAATTATCTTACCCTTTTGAGATGAGCTAACTACCAAGTATTATTTTTCACTCACCTCAAAAGGGAGGTGATATTAGTGGGGGAATGCCATGGTGACATGGATTCCACATTTTCATAGTTCTCAAATTTAGTGGGGGCATGCTTTGGAAGCATATTCTCCACACTCACACAGTAAATGGTACTTACATCAATTTGTAAATTCAGTGGGGGCATGTCATTATGACATGGATTCGACACATTAATAGTTTTTATATTAAAATGGGGGAATGATTTATAATCATTTAATTGAAATTCATTCAATATGGTACTTATAATTCATAAATTTAATGGGAGACATGCTTTAGAAGCATGTCCAAGACACGTACTCAGTTTTTAGCATCTCCAGGTTACAAGAGGGGCATATTTTAGAAACATGTCCTCAAAATTGGTAATTATATTAGTTTAATATTTCTCCATATATAGTGGAAGCATGATTTGTAAGCATGTCCTCCACACTTAAATTTTTTTTTTGAATTGGCCCAAAGCACACAGTTATATGATTCTGATACATATTTATGCTAGAATTCTTACATGGTACCATTTTTACACATAATTTTCAACATGATACAAATCTAAGGTGAATATGCTATGAAACATGTGCCTAATATTGAAAAATACAAATCAAATTTATATTCTAAAACTAATGCACATATTGATAAACCGTGGACCTTTATAGACTTTAACGATCCAATCTACTATAGTAGTTGGTTCACCTTTTGGCATGGTTGGGGTAATTAAATCACTAAATCTTGCCAAGTTTTCATTTTAGACTTGATCATCCAAACTAATCAGGTTATGAGTATCATTTAGTTGTACGATTGAGATGATATCAACTTTTATGTGGCAACTCATTTTTGATGGCATCTCTCTCTCTCTCTCTCTCTCTCTCTCTCTCTCTCTCTCTCTCTCTCTCTCTCTCTCTCTCTCTCTCTCCTCTCTCTCTCTCTCTCTCTCTCTCTCCTTGGATATATGCACTTCGAATATATATATATATCTATATATATATATATATATATATATATATATATATATATATATATATATATATATATATATATATATATCCTAATCTCAATCTCAGAGCCTTAAAATGATACATCTTTTAGAAAACCAACTTGCCAATAGGTAAGATGGTTACATCAACATACAGGTGTACTCATAAACCTTGCTCTTTCAAATTTCAATCTATTTCAAGTACTTTTGACCCATATTATATGCATTGATTATACACTGTAACATGCTCTTGGTTGTAAGTCAATTACCAAAAAAACACTCAAATCTAGCTCCAACAAATTACTTAAATTTAACTCAAGCAAGGACAAGGTGTGTATACATACCCAAGTACTTATTCCTTTCCTTTACACTAGTAATTTCATTACTAGGTTAATGATAGGAAAAATGTAGATGATATTTTATGATTATGTAACACCTCAATCTTGTATACTTGGCAAATTTAGACCCTAGTTATTCCTCTTAGTTCTACACATCCCTTGATTCTAAGAGCCTTGTATCTTCTTTATCTTGTGCCCCTTGGCCTATATCTTAGTCTAACCAGCCTTATATTGATGACAAAAACATCCCATCTTGCCCAAATGCTTAGAATGTACTTATCGTACACCTCTACAAGTTTTGAGCATGTGTTTGCTCTCCTTCTCCATGGACATTAATGTCTAAGATAGACAATAACATTGACATTACTCTCCTACACTGATGCAAGTATCCATTGGCCTCAAGTCATCTAATTTGTAAATGAAACATATTAAAATGGTCAGCCTAAGTTATTTAATTCGAGTTATCTCCTATAGGATAGGTATAAAAACAATAGCAAACCTCATTCATTCACCCTTACAAAATCTAGCAATTAGACCAAAATAGCACTTAAGAAGCACTCAAATTACCAAAAGCTTTCCTATTCTACCATATTATGAAATAAATCAAAGGAATAGCCTAGATACTAGTCTGAAGTAGTAAATAAGTAGTCATAAGGTCATATTTTCAAAGTTATAGGCTAGGTCACTATTGTAATTACTTTACACACATTGAATGATTCACACACAAGCCAACACGTAGGGGAGAACTACATGAGTCTGAGGCCCTCTTATGGAGTATTAGTTGTATAGGCCTCTTTGATAGTGAGATCATTACAAGTCAGTTTGACACCATGTGCCTACTAACCCATTTTTACCCAAGGTCACATTGAATATGGAAAGGTAAGGTTTTGCCATTTCACCATGAATGACATTCTATGACCCAGATCTGAATGCACTAGAGAAAAATTGAAGCTAAACTCAAAATCATCTAGGTTGTTGCATCCTATTTTAGTAGATATTTGTATAGGATAGTAGTGTCAAACTCAAACACTAGTATTGATATAATTGTTCTATGATGACACAAGTGTTTAGAGAGCTAGAAGCACTAGATCCATAATCTAATGACTAATCTAGAACTATTTTCCTACCTACTTCCTTTCTATACCATATCTAACACTTTATTATCATAAAAATATCTACGTACTTTATTTTGTCATTTTTATATCTAACATAGTTGTACTTTCTATTTATAGCCTACCTCAGTTTTATAAATTCAGCATATGGTACATCTGAGTTTAGCACATTAATTACCCTATTGTAGATCTAATATTCACTCTTCTACCCTATCATTTATATATCCTTAACATTATCTACCCAATTAAGGATAGCCTCTTATCCAAATTAGGGTTAAATAAGTAGCCAAGTTGCTTCATTTAACAAAACTTTTTCTCATACAAGATATAGATATTTATCCTACCTAACTTTCTAGATCAAATTCTCTTAAGGCATCTCCAATAGTGGCAGTCCTTGCTCCTTATATTGATGTTTAGTGACAACTTGCATGTAGGAAAGATATTTAGGATGAGAGTTCACCATGTTGACATTTTTCACTACTTTTTCTTTCTGTTACTTCTCTAATATAGGGCAATCTTTAGTATTATGTTGCCTAGTAATTCTACAATATGAACTATATGTCTACCTCTATAAATTACAAGGATAATTTTGTGTGATGTGTTTGATATTACCATGCATGTAAAAAATGATTGTCTATCTTGCCTATCTCTCTCATTGTCTATGATTCTAGTTCCCTCTTTCGAACCCACCTTGGTAACCTTCTTATGTTTGAGGCAAACCCCATCCTTATTGTTGCCCATCATATCCCTCATAATGTCTCTGTGGGGAAGGAGGTTCCCAACTTAGTTGTAATTGATATTATGGGGATAGAGGCATCCACCCTAACTGATACTAAAAGGATGGTGGAGTCCACCTAATTTGATATTGGGGAAATTGAGACATCCATCCACTTGTATATTATGATGGTGGTGTACCCCAACCACCTCTCATTGCCATTTTAACATTTGGACTTGCCACACATGGTTTCATAGTTAGTGTCTATTGTGAAGCTATTGTAAAGACATTTTGGGTGATGTCTTCCTTTAACTCCTGTAAAGCTTGGCAATTTTTTTTATCATGGTTATGCAATTTGAAAAGTTATGGAACACATTGTGAGGTTGTTGTATGTAGTGCTAAAATATATGGAACTTCATAATTGAATGTCCTACTATACGATACATTTCACAAAAATTTGTGTTGATTTTTGAATATCCATTCTTATGATGTCCCTCTTTCCCACACTTATTACACCATATTTCCAATGCAAGTAAATTGATTTCATGTAGTTCTTCCATCTTGTGCAAGAAAATGTCTCTCTTGGCATCTATTTTTGTAACAATTAAAGGACATTATCCACAATATTTTATCCATTTGATCTGGATTACAATAGATCATGCATCAAATTTACTATAGAATTGAGCTTGTGCAATGGAAAACCTGATCTTAAATTTCAAGCCTTCCACAAACCAAACAACCTTGTCTAAGTCTAAAAATTGAAAAAATACTTTATTTACCATAATAAATAACCTATGTTCATAGTCCCAAACTAATTCTTCTAGTTTTTATCATATCTCCTTCAAGTCTTGAATAGTCTCACCTACACATTTTTGCCTCTTGAACTTCCAATCAATTTATATTTGCATTTTGAACTTCCAATCAATTTATATTTAACTTGTTCCAAAGTTAATTATTTTGGGTAATTTTCAAACATAAATTCAATAGATTTGCTTGTCAAAGATCATATGAGCTTGTGCCTTTTAAAATCATCAGTGGTCACACCTTTAACCTATCATTTCATCTTGCAGGTTAAAATATACTACTCTAGGTTAGAGGACCCATCATTTGGTGTTAAAGTAACAAAAACTCTTGCATTAGGAGTCATATTTCATGCATTTGTAATTGATACAATTCATTATTTTGGAATTTATTTAAGGTTTATGTGTTAAGGTTTATGAATTTCTCTACAAAATCATGAAAACACTTATCAACTTTCATGTCTTCTAAACTAATTTTTCCAACTGATAAATTAGGCACATGAGATGTGTCTCCTTAGAGTGAATGATCCTTATATGGATTATCTACCGCATTCAAACATGAAATTGAAAAAAACTAGTGATTCAACATGACTTTTTTAAAAGAATATATTTCATCATCCTAAAACGATTTCCTACCTGATAACTACTTAAAACTACTATCTAACTAATCTCGTTGTCTCTCTGCAACTTCCCCATGATAACTTCAAAATTTTCCTTATTCTTTCTCTAGGTCGGTCTCTAAATCCTGGGTGGTCTTTATAATCTATTTGGTCTCTTTAGTTCCTTTAAGGGATCCATACCACCCATATATGTAGTCTTCATATTCTCTTAGAGGTCTAGTTCCTCTTGTTGTCTTTGTAGTCTCTAGCCTACTCCTATTAGCAATATATTAAGAATCACTTTGTTTGTTCCATCTCTTTTGTTTTCATAGTTCTCATTGAAGTCCCATATTTACCTTCTCACTCTACTTCTATGCATCATCCATATTCATATTTTGGGTTCAAGTTCCTTATCTCAATTCTTCATCATTAAACTCCTAATAGTCCACATCATCATAGCACCCTAGGTGACTACTCCATGTTGGTTGGGATTGACACCATGGCCTTTTCCACAACCAACATTTTCAATAGTATAGGTAGTCATTGTAAGAATTTGCCTTAGATTCCTTTGATAAAAAAAGTGTATAAAACTTCAAATGTAATATATCCCTATATAACAAATTTGTCATGTACCCTTCGATGGTAGTTTTTACCCAGTGATTGATTGTATGGGTCTAGTTAATATCCAATTTGCATATTTTTTTAAGTTTTTTTATTCTAGCCAAAATACTCCATTTGTTTGGGTTTGAAGCAATAATATTCAAGCCTTGACAAACAAGAAACTATAAATTTAGTAAAATCACACTATAAAATATCATAAATCTCTTCATGAATGTGTTCAGATATGGTTTCTTTTGTAGAGCCTCTAATTCATCTAGCTTCTTCTTCTGCAAACTTCTAAATTATTTCATATAATCAATTTTCAATATCTCTTTGACAAATTAATCATCACAACATATCTCCACACTCACCACATAATTGTTAGCAGAGGTTCCTAAAATTTCTCATTAGAGCATGTTAATGTTTTATATTATGTGAATATTAGTGATGGCTTTGGATGTAGGAAGTTATATGTCTCATATATTATGGTTTTATCCCAAAGTGAACTCATTATTAATTAGTGTTTGTTCATCTTGAAAGCATTAAGTTTGATCAACTCAGACATCTTTAATAGATTAGATATGTGGATTCACACATAAAAAGAAATAAATAGTTAAGGGAAAATTGATGCACACAATGTACAATTAACACAGATTCTCAAGGTAACCATGATTTCTATAGCCTTTATATTTCTCAAAACATAGGTGCATCCTCTCCTCTGAAATATAGAGTATTTATATATCTGTGAGGAGGTTCTTTCACATCACCTTCATGACTATTCACTTCTAGAATCATATGAGACTTTTCATTTTCTATAGAGTTTTGGTTTTCAAACAAAACGTGTATTTTATACAAAATATAATCTATCACATATTTGACACTTATACAACATTTATATAATTTTATACTGCATGGTTTACTCGAAACATCTATATTTATCTTATACCATTGATCTTGCCTAATGTCTTCTTAAAATCATTGTCAATCTTATACGCACTTGGAAAGATGGTGTTGGCCAAACTAGGTGGCCATTACCAAAATCACGCCAAGGTTTTTGAATCAACTCATTCAAGTACCATTCCCATTAGAATATTCTCTTAATACCAAGTGCTCTATATTTTTATTTGACTTTTAATGGAAATGTATGGCTAATAACATTTGGTAGTTCCCTATAGAGGCCAAATTTTAATTATTGGGTTGACATATTTTACATAGGAAACTCTATGTTGGTCACACCTTATCTACACTTGGTCTTAATACAGGTAAATGTGTCATTGTCATTCCCTTGAAACTATTCCCCATCTCTTATGATATTGCCCATTCTCTCAACATTGCTTTTCCCTTTTCTCATCTATATTAAAACTCTTTCCCAACAATTTTAACTTTTTAAATCTTTTTATTATTATATATATTTTTTAGTAATTAACTAGAGGCTTATTACAGATAGGAAAAGCCCTCAAATTCATCTCACATGAGACAAATAAAAAGAATATGCCATTTTCACCATTTGAATGCTGACACCATGAGTTTATGGTTTTGTAGACTACCAGTTTTGATGTCCTCCATAGTTTTTAAAAACCCTTCTAGCTGGTAGGTTTGTTTATTGCATCATGTCAAGCTAGGAAACTCACCAAGTGTTCTTGATCAATGATGTCTTCAACAATGGAGATTACATCCCCTAGCTCAATTAGCTTGATTTGCAAGTTTAAATGAAAAGAATGAAAAATCTCAATAAATGTTTTGATGTATTTATCAAGGAAGTGTTAGAAGAGCACGTAGGAGGAGGAGGACCCTACCCAATTATGTCCCCACTGACATGGTTGACATTTTTATATAACAGAGTGATGATCCCACCAATAATATTTATTTCAATGAATTTTTGCATATATTTCAAAAAGAGGAAGAAGAAGAAGAAACTAAGTATAGGTATGATTAAAAAACTTATTTGATTGTGCGTGCATGAAATTAGAAGATTGTGAAAAGCTCCTCTTTGGATTAGGAGGATGACCTGCATAAGAAAGAGACTAGAAAATGGCTTGTTAGTTAGGTAGGCAAGGTGGATTGCCTAGCAAACTACATCTAAGAAGTGGAAGCTCTCTTAGAGGCTACCAATCTACCTTTTTAGACAAATTAATGATGATAAAATAAGGTTGTATAATAGATATGAAAGTACTTAATCAACTAAAATAAATACTATTCCAAAAGAAATACATTTAACAAAATAACATTAAGGTAAATTCTAAACTATCAAAGGGTCAGTTCAGGTTAGGGTTAGGCTATTGTTTCTAATTTGTATAGTGACAAAGGGTAATAAAATAGAGTTTGATTGGGTTTATTGGGTGGTTAAGTGCTTGTTGGTTGTTTGCTAGTTT
Source organism: Torreya grandis (assembly GCA_037957365.1). Taxonomy (NCBI): domain Eukaryota; kingdom Viridiplantae; phylum Streptophyta; class Pinopsida; order Cupressales; family Taxaceae; genus Torreya; species Torreya grandis. The sequence goes on along the minus strand of JARHVA010001538.1, from coordinate 500,815 downwards.
TTGGTCTAATAATGACTATTGGTGATCAAACTGATCATTGGTGGTTGAGCTATCCATTGGTGGTTGAGTTGTCTATCATTGGTTGAGTTATCCATTAGTGATTGAGATGACTATCAATGATTAGATAGATCATTGGCAATCACAAGGACCATCGATTGTTACTATTAGTTTGGTCTGGGTCAAGCAGCTTAGTTGGGTGAGGATAATTGATTTGGTTTAAGGTTGGTTTTAGTTAACTGCTAGTTACAAGACAAAGGGTGAGTCTTAGAAGGGTCTGGATCAGAAGCTGAGTTCTTAGATGGTCAAGAGGTTGGGGATTGGGTGTAAGCTATGAAAAACTATATAACTTGGAACAATCACAAAATAATTAGCTTATATTTTGATGAAGAAGAAGTCCATTGATGGAGATTGCTAGTGATGATTATTGATGTTGATGATGGATGATGTTGATTGATTGACCTGTAAAATAAACTTTGATACATGAAGATGATAGATGTAGTTGGCTCTTAATAATTGTAGATAAATGGTTGTCCCTCCCCTCTATTCAACCTCTTAAAGCTCTCTTTCTATGAGAAATGAGGGGTGAAAGTTTAGGTTCAATCAAAGGGTTTAACTCATGTCTAAATTTAATTGAAACATGCATTAACTTGTACAATCTAATCATAAAAAAACAAGTTGCAGTTGATGTTGGAGTTAACTATTCAGGAGGTAGACAATTGACCATCAATGATCCAGATGACTGTTGATGGTTGAAGATCAAAGGTTAAGTTGGTCAAAAGGGTGGGTTTATCTAATTGGAGGTTTGGTAGGGAAAACTTGACTATCGATAGTTAGATTGCTGACCATCGGTGGTCTGAACGATGACCATCGGTAGTCGAGGGTGAAGGTTAAAGGTTAAATTGGTCAAAAGAGTGGGTTTAGCCAATTGGAGGTTTGGTAGGGTAGATGTCTAGGGGATGGGTCAAATAGGTCAAGTTAAAAATGGGGAACTATGGTATGTAGTTTTCTAGTGTCTACATTTGCCCCTTTTTGTTATGTAGTTTGTATCAACAAGCTACAAAACAAAAATGGACTAAGGGTGTAGGTGAAGGTGAAGGTTGGTTCAAGGTCAAGGTTACCCTAAGTATAGGAAGAAGTGTTCCCCCTCAAACTGGGAAGTGATGAGTTAAAATAGAATCACGTGTAGGTTTTATAAGTGGGTAGGTGGGTGAAAAATGTTGAATAGGTGGGTGAAAAAGGTTGGGTATGATAGGTTGGGAATTAAAGCACAAACAAACACATAAAATGTGACTAAGTGTGATAGTTAAGATTGTGCATAGATAATATTTCCATGATTGGTAAAAATTAAGGTTGATGCTAAGGGACAAGTGACTAGTGTATCACATGACCACATTTAGGCATGGCAGTTGGGTACACCTATTAATCTCCTAGACAAGGTTAGTGTTTTCATGGGTATTCAAGGTAGGAAGTGCTTTTGATGAAAATACAAATGGGTCAAGTGTCATGGGTATTTGAGGTAGGAAGTGTTCCTAAGAAGACACAAGTGGGTTTATCCATGTTATTGTTGAGATCAAAGGACTAGACAAGGTCATCCCAAAATATGCGAGAGGTTGGGCCACAATGGCCAAGTCCAAGAGGGGTAGAGAAAGGTGATCTCCAATGGATCAATGGTTGATGGAGAAGGTAATCTCTAATGGTTGGATTGGTTTATCAAAAAAATTTGGTTGGTAGAGAAAGGTAATCTCCAATGGTTCAATGGTTAATGGGAGAATAAACTACTCCCCAATGGGTTGGATCAAAAGGTCAAGGTTGGTAGAGAAGGTTAATCTCCTAGTTAAGTGGTGCAAAAGATTGCAAAGAAAGGGTGATCTCCAAAAAGGTCAAAGGTTGCTTGGTTCAAGGTTGGTGGAGAAAGGGTGATCTCCTAGTTGGTTGGTTGGTAGAGAAGGGTGATCTCTAATGATTAAATGGTTGAGGTAGAGTAAGTTACTCCCTAATATGTGGTTGTTTGTTCAAAAAGGTTTGGTTGGTGGAGAAAGGTAATCTCTAGGTTGGTTGTGTGGTGTTTAAATAGGCTGTCCAATTTGGTGTACCACATGGTTTGGCAAAAAGGTGCCCCATTTCTTGGTGAAAGGGTGCAAAAATTAGTAATTGAAGGTTCAACGACTTGAAAATAGAAGACATACGTCTTGACAAGTGTCATGAAAGTAAGAGTAGGATAAATGCTCTAATTGGCAAAGACCATAATGGCAAGATGGGTGGGCTTATAAACATAAACCCTTCATGCTTTGCATTGTTGTTAGTTGGTTGGTTAAAACAAGGTAGATTGATCGTGAAGTATCAAGTAAGGTCAAAATGCCTTGACTTGAGAGAGGGTAAATGGAGATGGGTGAAAGTGTGACCTTGTGGGGATAGCTTGCCCCTTCTATAGGTGACCTAGAAACCATGAGAGACAAGTCCATGTCATATAAGGTGTAGACTGATCGATGTGGGAAGTCTGCAAATACTATTGTGAAATTTGAATGCAACTTCCTTAGTATTGATTTGTTTTTTATTTTTAATTGAGGTTTTTTTATTACTTTTATTTTTTGATGGGTTTTGGAAGTTGATCGATGCGAGAAGATTTTAGGTGATTTTTTTTGATAAAGTTAACTTAGCCATCCTTTGAGGGAGTGATCTAAGATTTTATATTTGTGCATGTTTGATAGCTATCCTTCAAGGGAGAAATTTATCTATTTTTTTAAGCAATGTTCATGGTTAGAGGTAGTTGTTCTTCAAAGGAACAGTCTGTAATGCTAAATATTTTGGCCTCAATGATATGTGGTATCCCAAATTGAGATTTATGTTATTTTAGACATGGACAAGTCTATATAGGCTCTAAGGATTTACTTTATAGGGGAAAACCATAACACAAGAAAGTTGATGATGGATAAAGGAGGTTCAAGTGACAATGACCATGGGAGATTATCCTGTAAATGTTGAAAAATACCATGAGAAACATCCCATGGGTAGAGTCTTGATACTTATTATGCAAACTAATTACCCAATAAGTACCAAATTCTTGAGTTTGATTATCACTAATTATCAACCTAGGGTATGTACACTTTTCAAGGATGTCAGCACTATATATGCATTATTGATTTATAAATCAGCTTGGTTTACTAGTTATTATATAATGAACTTATGTTGAATTCACTAGATAGTTATACTATGAAACTATTATGACAAAAATATAGAAATACTTCACACTTATAAATCACACATGCATCACACTTTATATAATTAGATTAATAATGAAATCTAGTTACACACTCTTAACTAAGGTGGGTTAGGATCTTCACTATAACTCCTTTCGAGGGGGGCCCTTCCTCATTCAAAACTGAGTTCCAATCCTTCTCTAAGAGATTTGCAAAAGCTTCTTATAGAATCAACTTTCTCATTACTCAAATCTATATCAATTAAATATTGCTACAAAAGATTAAAATGCAATGAATTCTACAGTTCTATTAACTATCCAATCTTCAATTTCAACTCATTAACTCCTAATTTGATCTAGGTTCTACCATCAAATACAGAAGGTAGTTTATTAACTTCTAACCAAAGTTACCAAACTAAGAAAAATATAAATACGTTAAAAACTACCCCAGTGAACCTTCAAGTGGTTAGTAACTGAAGTTACTTGTTTTAGGCTTGACTAGGTTAAGGACAAGGTATACCATTTTGTTGGTTTATTTATTTTTGTCTCCTTCCCATTGTCCTTATCTTTCTCATCTTTGGTAGCACACCTAAATTTCTTTACATGTAGGGAGACTACAAAATAATTATGGTCCTTTCCAATCATCCATTTAGTTCACAAGATAGTTGGATGTGTCCTTATGATCTGATCACAATAATAGCTCTATTTTTTATAGTGGCTATAGGCAACCTATAGGTGAAGCCTACATTTGCTATGGGCAGTCCGCAATGGCTATGAGAAACTTGTAGGTTAATCCTATAGTTGTTTCAGGTAACTTGTCGTGGCTATGGGCAGCTCATAGGTAGAGCCTATAGTTGCTATAAGCAGTTTGTAAGTGTTGTTCCCAAATGAGATCCTACAACCTTACGTTATCCTTCAAATGTTTGTTAAATAAATTTACATAATTATAATCTAATCAAAGAATAAACATCAATAATTCATAACATATATAAGGGTGGGGGTCCTAGTCCAGTTGGTTAAGTATTTCTGCTGCGGCTCTGCTGGTCATGGGTTCTAGTCCCCCCCCACCCCATAGTATCGGAGGGCGTGTCGCACCAGTGCCATCGATCACGTTAAAAAGTTTACCAGGCGTACTGCAGGTTATAGGGGGACCATGTTGTACCGATTCCTGCAGCCCAAAAAAAAAATTCATAATATATATATATATCAATGCAAACAAAAAATCATAAATTCATTCATTCATTTGTATGAGTCATGGATGGTTACATGGATTTACATAAAAAAAGATATATACTAGGTATGGATGAGGCTACAAAATAGATAAATTGGTGGCCTCATCACACCCCCTACGTGACTTCTTGCTCAACCTCGAGTAAGCCTTGACTACACTTTGAAACCACAAATTTTTTTGAAATCAAGTGGCTAAGTGCAGCCTGACCTTTCAAGGATATAGAAGCCTTTAGCATCATCAATGTTATCCCATATTTTTTTCTCAGCCTCTCTATCAGCTGAGACCTTTCCCTCCTAGTCAAGAATTGGGAACCAAAACAAAGGAGGTTAAAACATCAATCCCAATCATTTTACCCTTCTCCTCCTAACAAGCTCAATATACACGTATACTCTATGTATGGCCTCCCTAAGTTTTAAGGTTCCTTTCTTTTGAAAGCATCATAGAGTTCTATCCATCTGTGAGAAAAAGAAAGAAATTTTTTCTTTCCATCTCCTTCCATAAGACTCAAATAATGATTCTAAACTTATACCTATTTTCTGATAACCCATGCTTGTGGAGTACTTGAGTTAATGAAGGAGATCCATTCTTCTATTATAGCATTTGGATTACTTGATTCACTCCTGATCATAAAGGTAACTTGTTTTTCTTTTTCTTGATACTCTTCCACTTGTTTCCTTCTCCCTATTTCATTAAGAATATATGAAGAAAATGCATTTAGCTAGACATCCCCTAAGTAGATGTTTGGATTCCAATCTTTATTACTGGGTACAACATATTGGTGGATGTAAAACTCACCTAACTGAGCTTGGAGGTCAGGATCAACATGTCTATATACTTCAAAGAAAGATTTTGGGTCACAAACCATGTAAGACTGATCATTATAGATCATGTCATATCCAAATTTAAGCCATCTTTCTTCTAAGTAGATAACATACACCCTAGAAGGTGGTCTGCACTGCATTAATAGTTCAATGGTTTCATGCATTTTATCAATCTTTTCCTTTAGATACTTGATCCTAGTTTTAGCCATTTCTAGTCTTTATTTTAAGTCATCTTGTTTTTCTCTTGTTTCAACATATACCTTAAATATTTGTACTAACTTCTTGTAGTGAGTTTCATCATCACCAAATTGTTCCTTAAGAAAATGCAGGAGATCATCAGTTTCTATAGGTATGGAAACTAAAAGATTCACATCAATAACTTCTTCTACTATAGGTGTTTTTGCAATGTGCAATGGAGGAGGAAATCTATTGCAAAAGGGTACCAAAGCCAAAGCATAATCTACTACAGGTACTTTTGTGGCCAAGGTAGATGAAATTGTTGCAAATTCCTCTAGTGAAGCTATCGTAGGTTCTTCCAATAACCCTTCTCTATCCATAGAAGGTTCTACAAATTTTGCTACCCCTAGAAGTGTTTCAATGCCTATCTTACCTTTCAATTATGTTATCTCATTCTTCAGCTTGTATATTTATTTCATAGCTTGTTCTAATGTTTGGAACTCTTGGGCATGAGAAAATATCCCTTGTTTTGTTTCTTTTTCATAGTCTTTTCTTCAATTAATTCTTTATTTACTATAGGTTGATCTGTCATTCTCAATTTTTCTTCTGTATACCCAATGTGTCTAAGGATATCAATGTCTTCCTCAGTGAATCTAGATGGCTGGGGTGACTGTTCTTCTTCTTCCTTGGAAAATTCCTCATCAGTAGACCATTCTTCAATTTCAAACCCATCAAGGATCTTTTGAAACCTTGGCTCTTTCTTTGGCTTTTCATCCTCACTGATGTTTATGGGTGAGGAGGTTGTAGTTGTCTTTTATTTCTTAATTATTTGAGATCTCCTAGGAGGAGGTCTCCTTCTTGATACAGTGGTTTTCTTTTATTCAATTTTCATCTTCTTTATAGGAGGGGTGGTTGATGGAACTTGTTCTTCTTTTACAACAGTTGATGGAATAACTTCCTCTTATTCTAAAGGAGCCATGGTATAATAATCAATCTATGGTGAGGAGACAATGGGAGAAATAATATGATATTGTGGACTTTCCCCCTCTATGTCAGAAAGAGGTAAGACTAGTTGCCTTCTCTTTCTTCTATTTGTAGTAGTTTTAGATGGACTCTTAGTAGCTATGGGCTGGCTAGTAGCACCAGTGCCCATAGCATCTTCTTGTACAATCTATTAGGCCTACTCCTTATGGGATTCATCCTCATTATTACCCTCTTCTTACTAAGGTTTATTATTCCCTGTGGCTAAAAATTGTTCTCAACTTAGATCAAGTCTAACAGAGTTTATTCCATTTTAGTTATCAACCATATTAGGCAATGATGGGATAAGGATTTTTTAGTACCCTTGTGGTACTCTTTGGACATCCTTTTTAGAATGTTCCATAAGTGATTTAGAGCATTAATGGTTCTATCATGCCTTAAATGATTCATAAATTTAAACTAAAAAGTATAAATTAAGGACTACCTTCCTTCATAGGTCATACAACTGATGATGTATGAGGTTATCTCCCTTCAAGCTGTAGGTAAGCTAAGTCTCTCCACACCACATTTCTTAAGTACTAGTCTTTTATCTCCCTAACAAAACTGATATCTAGCTTCTTGACCATTGGGTTTGTCTTTCTAGTTCTCTCCTATACTTGGCAGCTAGTTGCCTGGCTCACCAGTTCTTTAGTGATTGGGAATGTGATGCCATGTATAGTAAATTTATCTCTAGTAAAGGATCATACAAATTCCTTAATAAGGGTTTTTGAGAAATGCTATAATTTCTCAAAATAAGTGGTCTAACTAGCTCTATTCAAGATAGCCAAACTGGTTTGGTCTCCCTAAAGTTATCTATGATATGTGGATTCTCTCCTCACAACTGACCCTCACATTTTGCTAAGTTCAAGTTTTTTATCAATAGTTTCAACTATTAATTGGCAACACACTCTATTTGGCTTATAAAAATTTGCCTATAGCAAACCAGGGTTTGTTCAACAATGGCAGTTTGTGGTTGCAAGTTGTAGGTTGATGTGCTTTAGCTTTGTGTGAATGGTTGTACTTGCAAGGAAAAGTGATGAAATTGATTATTTTCCCTATACGGTACTATGGCTTCATTATGGTATCTAATATTGCATGTATGGATCTCATAGTGTATGGTATTCTCACTTGTAGCATCCTCCCCCAATGTGATCTGTCACATGTCCTCAAGTGACATGGAGTGAAAAGGATGGAAGAGATAAAACTAGATCATAATTAGGGGTATAAGTGTGGATTGGGATGTCTTCATGTGGGTTTAAGTGTGAGTTGATGGGTATTAATGAATGATGTGTTTCATGATTTAATATGCTTTTCAACATCATATATGCTATATTAAAATAATGAATACTTTTAAATGATCAAAATAGATGATGTACCTTTTTAACGATTTACCTAGAGTTACGTTAAGGATTTGCATGTAAGTGTTTACATGCGAGTGATTGATAAAATGCAATGATTGTGATTATATTTGTAACTAGATTGAAATGGAATCCTTTAGAGTAATTATGAGATCCCAGGATGGTAGCCTTCTATGGTGCCCTCAATGCACATGCATGTGATTCATGACAGCTTGCATAGAACTGGAACATGGGTCTTAGACTTGGATGAGATATTATTGCTCTCCTACCACAAGGTGTTTATTGTAGAGCTAGGTGATCCAAGTTAGGTGTTGCATGAACATGAAAGAGGATAGCTAAAAGAGTTGTTGCTTTATGATCTTCTTCTACATGAGCCTATAGATTTTCCTCTATGCTATCTTAATACCTATGGATTCAGCCTAGTGACTTTGCCTTGTTATTCAAGGGTAGGCCTTAGTAAAGTTTTGACTTTTCTACTCTAATCCTCCTTCATTCGTCCTCTAGTTGGTCTAGTGTCTTCTTTGTATGCTCAAAATCTCATATCCAAGGCCATAGCTTGGAGTTTGGGAAGAAGTATTCTACATGTGCTTAGAAATATGTTAGGGTATGCCTGTAGCAACCAAAGATGGTGCCCATAACAACTACAAAGTTGCGCCCAGCTATGAGAAAAGTGCCTGCAACATCTACAGAAGAGCTCATAGTAACTAAAGGAGGTGCATGCAATAGCTACAAAATAGCCCTTGGAAACTGGAGGAAGATGAATAGGTTTCTCAAAATGATTGTTTATTTTTCATTTTTATTTTTACCCCTAAATAGCCAACAAGTTGATTTTCTCTTTAGGCTCATTTTATACTTTTGGGTAGCTAACAGGCTACTTTTCTACCCAAAAAATACCAATAACACCCAAAAATGGTTTTCATTGTTGGGTTTTTTTTACTCTAACTACTACCTATAGTAAAATATTTATTTTGGGTCCTTACCAAGTCAGTAGTGACAGTGACTGGTCAAGGACCAAGTGAAGGTCTCAGTCTTCATGTAATAGGAGGGATAGGATGTCCTCCTCTCCTTCTTCATATGTGTGTTGGTTGGTTCTCCCTTTGTCTGGTGAGACATCATGTTGATCCAACACATCATTGTATCCATTTTGTAATTATGTGTGTATGTACTTGGAAAATTCCTCTTGAGTGAGTGGCTTTTTATACAACTTTAGTTTGTGGCCATTGACTAGTAGATGGAATTTTACCAGATCAATGGTTTGGATTTGCACTGATCCATTGTCATAAATATGTTCAATATCAAATGGACCAAGCCATCTGGTCTAGAGTTTTCCCTTATGATCCTTGTATTTTGAATTAAAAAGGAGGACCCAATCTCCTACATTAAATTGTCTAGTCTTAATGTACCTGTCATGCCAACTAATCTACTAGTGTTGTATAATTTCTATAGTCTATAATACCTGATGTCTATATTCATATAAGGCATTCAGTTGTATAAGTATTTCTTTTTGTGCTTCATATATATCCATCCCAAGTGCTAGTGTTATCTATAATGTCTTGTGCACAAATTTTATTGGCAAGATAGGTTTCTTCCCATAGAATAACTCATATGGGGTGAAGCTTGTAATAGTCTTCCATGTGATCCTGTAAGCCCAAAAAAATTTAAGAAGTCTAACCTCCCAATCCTTATGGGACATACTAATAGTCTTGGTCAAAATATTTTCTAACTCCCTATTGGTGACTTCCACATGTCCATTCGACTGTAGATGATATGGAGTTGATTTCTTATGCCTAATATCATATTGTTGGACCAAAGTAGTAATTAAACTAGCAGTGAATTGGGGTCCTTTATCAGTGACTATTTCTCATAGCACACCATATCTTATGATATTTATTCATAGAGGAAAGCTGTCACTTTCTCATCTCTAGCATGTGTAAGAGCCTTGACTTCCACCCATTTAGTGACATAATCAATACACACAAAAATGTACTTTTTGTTGTTAGATTTTGGATCAAAAGATCCTACAAAGTCTAGGTCCCATTTTTCAGATGGTTCAAGCACCATTTGAGGCTGCAAATGTATCTCATCTAAACGTGTAGGTCTCCTCATATGATAACATCTGTCATAATGAGAAGTATACCTTATTCAATCTTTATAGAGTGAGGGCTAATAATATCTTGTATTCAATATTTTTAATGTTGTACGCTTGGCTAAAAATTTCCCTCCATAGGGTTCATCATGGTAGGCTTTGAGGATATCTATAACTTTGTCTTCTCTAAGATATCTTCTAATGATGGAGTTAGGCCTAGTATAGAAAAGAAATATAGACAGCCATGAATACCTACTAATTTTATGAATCAAAGATCTTCTTTGTTTAGGGAGGAAGTGTTGTGGGAGTAACCCTGTGGTAGGGTAGTTAGCAATATCAACATACCAAGGTATGGTAAGGGTGAGGCAGAATAGGTGCTCATCTAGAAATGAGTCATCCACTATGGTATCTTCTTTAGAGGATTGTAGGCATGATAATAAATCAATCATGACATTTTCCCTGCCAGGCTTATCTACAATGATGATATCAAATTCTTGTAATAAGAGAAACCATCTTATCACTCTGACTGGGATAGTTGGTTTGTTCATAAGGTACCAAATGGATGCATGGTTTGTATGAATAAAGACTTGATACCTTGTGATGTAGTGACATAACTTGTTGATAGCATAGACTACTGCCAATAACTCTTTTTCAGTGATTTTGTAATTTAATTTTGTTACTTTTAGGTTCTTGCTTACAAAATATATAATTGAGTGTTCCCTGTTTTTGGCTTAGCACAGCTCTTAGGATAGTATTTGAAGTGTCTATGTGAATATGGAAGGGAAGCTTCCAGTCAAGGCCATGCAGAATAGGGGTGGTGGTCAATAATTCCTTCAATTATTTGAAGGTTGTATCATAGGTAGGAGTCCAGATGAATTCAACATATTTAGTCAAGAAAGTGAACAATAGTGTTGTTTGTTAAGCACAGAATATACTAAGAGGGGGGGTGAATCAGTATATTATATATCTTATTAAAACTTTCCCTTTATCAAATTCCACTTAATCAAACATTCAAGATATGCAATAAAACTCAAATAATAAACATCACACAAGATAGAGAGAGAAACCAGATATAACGTGGAAACCCAATGTGGGAAAAACCACGAATAACAATCTCAAGTATATTCAGGAGAAACAACCCATAGGATCACCGTACCCCTTTGCCAAGTACCAACCCAGCTATAATTCATGAGCACCAACCCACAAGATCTTCAAACCCCTTTTCCAAGTACCAACCTAGCAACTATTCATGAGCACCAACCCATAGGAGCACCAACCCCTTTGTCGAGCACCAACCCAGCAACAATTCATGAGCACCAACCCCTTTGCTGAGCACCAATCTAGCAACAATTCGTGAGCACCAACCCACAGGAGCACCAACCCCTTTGTGTATACCACACACCTATCTCTCAATGTTGCTATCTCAACAAATGATGGTTCAATACAACATCTCTTTCCTCTCTCTCACCTTTGCTCTTCTAAGCTAGATATAACAAATACTATTCATCTCTCACAATTGCTCTTCTAAGCTAGATATTACAATATCAAATCAACCTCTCTCAACCATATTACAAATGGCTTCTCAAGCCTTTATTTATAGCTTTCCAAATGACCTTTGGCCTTCCCCCTTTGTGACCCTTCAATCCTCATGGAAAATGGTGCCAATCTTGGATGACCCTTCATATTCAAGCCTTTGAAAAGTCATGTGGTGACCCTTCATGACCAAAAACGTCCTTCCCACTTTTGTCCTTATCTTTGGTGACCTTTCATATTCCTCAAAGTGTCCCTTCATGAGAAATTGTGCCCTTACTCTTTTGTCTTCACTTGGTGACTCTTGGTATTCCCCAAGATGACTCTTCATGGGAAAATTCATTCCATCCTTCTTTTGTCTTTACCCCATGTCTCTTCGACTTCTCCATGGGCCCTTATTTTGTCTCATATGCAACCAAAAATATATTCATTAATATTAAATAAATATTAACTCATATTAGCCAAGATATATTTATTACAAACAACATTAAATGCAATGGGGCCTTTATCACCAATAATGCTAAACCTTAGACATCAATGACAATATTTACAATAATCTCCCCCTTTGTCATTGATGGCAACCTCAATCTTGAAACTGCCACATCTTGTCACCTGCACATACCATCATCTAAAAACATACAGTAACTCCCCCTTACTGTAGCAATTTGTACCTATTCCCTGTACCTATTTTTTGCACCTGTACCTATACCTATTATTCTCCCCCTTTGACATCAATGGCAAAGGACCTACCTGGAGCTAACACTTAGCTCCCCCTCAACTGATGTTGAACATCAATGGTAGGAAGTAATAGAAATTAATCCCAACTCCTCTCACTGATCTTTGAGAAGATATCTGATTAAAACATTGCCTATCCTTTGAGAATCTGCAATCAACTCATTTGAATATTTTCTTCTACAACCTCACAATCTTTTGCATGAAACTTTAATGTATATCCTTGATCACATATTTGACTTACACTCAAAATATTATGCTTATAAAACATTCTTAGCTTTGGTTCTACTAATATCCAAACTTAAAATACCTTTTTCGGCTATCTTGGTAGTGGTTTTATCTTTGAATTTCACTATGCCACCATTTATCTTCTTTAGAGATATGAATTTACTTTTATCTCCTGTCATATGCCTCGAACATCCGCTATCAATTAACCATGGCTGATCTTTACCTTTTACATGCAGGGTTGTCTGAACCATCATAGAATCTTCATGTTGTTTCTTCTGCCATGTACATGTCTGAACCTTCTTCTTAATGAATGGGGCTTTGAAACTCTGATCCTCCTTGATTGAATCTGCATGAGTATTCTTTTCCTTCTTTCTAAAATTGTTATCTCTTTTTTAACATTCTAATTACTTATGACCATGATCATGATCATTTGAAACACTGCATATGCAAGAATCATTCTAGTAGCCTCAAACCATAATACTGATGCAAAATTTTCTTCAAAAAACTATTCCCTCAAAAGATATACAAATTAATCTGTCAACTCACCTTCTTGTCATGCAACATATCCAAGACCCAATAACATCCACCATGCTTTAATTTTTCTTAAAAGTTTGTCCTTGAAGCCTAGAAGAGACACCCAACACAATAGGGTTCTAGAAATAAATCTCAGGAGATTCCCACATCTCCTCTATTTCTTCCTTAATCTTCTTGTGTTTTTATTTTAGAATCCGTTTAAGCATATCTAACTTTTTTGACTTACGAACCTTATCATTTATGATGTTTTTCTTTTTCTCAACTTTTGCAACTATCTTATCTTGACAAAGCTCATGCTCAAATGTAACAAGAGATTCTACACAATCCTTCTTATCCGATTCTTTATCTACTATAGCAAGTAATTCATTTTCATTCTTGAACTCAACCTTTACTATTTTAGGTCTCCAAACCTTAATTTGACTCTTCTCATATCTTTTAGGGGCTCTGTAACCTTTGACATACTTTGAAGATCTTTTTAGTTGTTTTGGACATAATTTAGCAATATGGCTAACCTTATGACAACAAAAGCAAACAATATTTCTCATACCTTTTTCTTGAATGTGACTGAGATCTCCCTTTGACTAATTGCTTCTCCTCATAAAGTCTCTTGCCCTATGACCAACATGATGATAGAAAAAACAATGGCCATGAAAAGAATTTGAAAACTTAAAAGCATTGGGCTGCTTGATCGACTTCTTTGATTTGCCTTCAAAACCTGCATCCCTCTTTCCTTGGACCAATATTTCATGATCTTTCTCAACCTTGATTATAAGTTTCTCATGATTATCCTTTAAAGAACCTAACTCATCCTTCAAATGATTACACTCTTCTTCTTTTGATGTTAAAATTGAATTTGCAACCTCTAACTGATTCTTAAGATCCTGAATAAATATCTTATATTCTTTTACTTCTATAGCCAACTTAGAATCTAAGATACACACCTTTTCCTTAAGAGCCTCAACCATAGATTTCAACTCTTGATTCTCCTTCTTTAGCTACTTGGCCATCTTATGCTTTTCTTTGATCTACCTTCAAGCTGTTAAGCCCTTTCTAAAGGAACCTGCTCTGATACCAATTGTTAAGCATGGAATATACTGAGAGGGGGGGTGAATCAATATATTATATATCTTATTAAAAATTTCCATTTATCAAATTCCACTTAATCAAACATTCAATATATGCAATAAAACTCAAACAATAAACATCACACAAGATAGAGAGAGACACCAGATATAACGTGGAAACCCAATGTGGGAAAAACCACAGAGAACAATCTCAAGTATATTCATGAGAAACAACCCACAGGAGCACCATACCCCTTTGCAGAGTACCAACCCAGTTACAATTCATGAACACCAACCCACATGAGCTTCAAACCCCTTTGTTGAGCACCAACCCAACAACTATTCCTGAGCACCAACCCACAGGAGCACTAACCCCTTTGCCAAGCACCAACCCAGCAACAATTCATGAGCACCAACCCACAGGAGCACCAACCCCTTTGTCGAGCACCAACTCAACAACAATTCATGAGCACCAACCCACAGGAGCACCAACCCCTTTGTGTATACCACACACCTATCTCTCAATGTTGCTCTCTCAACAAATGATAGTTCAATACAACATCTCTTTCCTCTCTCTCACCTTTGCTCTTCTAAGCTAGATATAACAAATACTATTCATCTCTCACAATTGCTCTTCTAAGCTAGATATTACAATATCAAATCAACCTCTCTCAATCATATTACAAATGGCTTTTCAAGCCTTTATTTATAGCTTTCCAAATGACCTTTGGCCTTCCCCCCTTTGTAACCTTTCAATCCTCATGGAAAATGGCGCAAATCTTGGATGACCCTTCATATTCAAGCCTTTGAAAAGTCATGTGGTGACCCTTCATGACCAAAAATGTCCTTCCCACTTTTGTCCTTATCTTTGGTGACTTTTCATATTCCTCAAAGTGTCCCTTCATAAGAAATTGTGCCCTTACTCTTTTGTCTTCACTTAGTGACTCTTGGTATTCCCCAAGATGACTCTTCATGGGAAAATGTGTCTCATCCTTCTTTTGTCTTTACCCCATGGCTCTTTGACTTCTCCATGGGCCCTTCTTTTGTCTCATATGCAACCGAAAATATATTCGTTAATATTAAGTAAATATTAACTCATATTAGCCAAGATATATTTATTACAAACAACATTAAATGCAATGGGGCCTTTATCACCAATAATGCTAAACCTTTGATATCAATGACAATATTTCTAATATTGTTACTTCGCTAAAATTGTTGATAAATCTCCTATAGTAACTAACATGTCCTAAAAAAATCCTAACATCTTTCTATTTCTAAGAAACATAGAGGTTTTTTATGATGCTGATTTTTATAGGGTCAACATTAATTCCTTCAGTAGATACATGGTGGTCTAAGACAATGCCTTATGTCATAAGCATGTAGCATTTCTTGTGACTTAAAGACAAATGGTGTTCCTGAAAGCATTGTAGCACTTTCTTCAAGTTGTTCAGACACTCATCAAATGTTTCTCCATAAACAATGAAGTCATCCATATAAATTTTTATACATTCATTTTCCATATCTGTAAAAATACTTAAGATAGCCCTCTAGAATGGTGTAAGAGCATTATATATCCCAAAAGATAATACAACATAAGCATAAGTACCCCAAGGACAAGTGAAGGTGGTCTTCTCCTAGTCTTCAAAAGCAATGATAATCTGGTTGTAACTACTGAAGCCATATAGAAAGGCAAAATATTTTTTCCCTACTAGTGTGTCCAATACTTAATCAATGAAGGGTAGAGGAAAGTGATAATTTTTTGTTGCTATATTAAGTTCCTTGTAATCTATGCATACATGCCATTCTCTATTTTTCTTTGGTATAATTTTCAAAGATGAAATCTATTCACTGTCTGAGATAGGGTATATAAATCCAATGGTTAGTAGTTTCTACAATTCCACTTTGACTATTTCTTTAAGAGCTGGATTTATCCTATGTTGTGGTTATCTGATTAGTTGGCACTCTTCTTTGATATAGATATGATGTATGCATATTTTTGGGCTGATTTTATACATGTCCTCATAATCCCATGCAAAAGCACGTTGGTTTGCATGTAACATGCTAACTAAGTGTTTTTCCTCATTTGACTCCAACTTGCTATTAATAAGCAATGTTTTTCCTGGAGAAATTTCAATTCGCTGTGAGAGTGATTTCATTATTTCTATATTGTTATTAGATCTAGTTTGGCTGTAGTTATGAGGTAACAGTTGGTGGAATATTTCCTGTATAGATGCATCACATTTATCTACTTTCTAGAAGCTATAAAATGGGCACTTAACACATTGTAGGTGGTTGAGATATGTAGAATGAGTTTGATAATTATTCCAGAGAACATTGGAGAGAATTGTATCATCTTTTTGATTAGCCAAAGTGCATGCATAGTCTATGGTGAATACAAAGATCTAGGTAGGATGCTCTATCTCATCTTCTTTAACCCATATTGTGGTGCCAAGGATAGCTATGTTGGGGGATAGAGGACCAAATTCTTAGTGTGGTTTCCATTAGAGATCAACATGTCATATTATCTATAGCTAATGAAGGCATCAGCTGTGGCAAGCCAAGGATGTCCTAAGATAAGAGGATATCCACCCAAATTAGACTTAGGCTATAGCATAATGAAATCTATAGGATACTCCCAAGAATCTACAATAATGATAAGATCTTCAATGATTCCTTCTAGTCTGAATATAAACCTGTCATCCATTTACAACATTGTAGATGTGGGATGAATATTATTTGACTATAGTTTGTTCATGGTTTCAATTGTCATTACATTTATTGCATCTCTCAAGTCTATCAATGTATTATACAACTACTTATCATGGATCTAGACTGTTACTACTGGGCATCATGGATCTGAATATTTTTATGGTAGAGTTTTTTCTAGCACAAGGTCTATCAACTAGCCAATCACATGCACTGTATTGGGATCCTTCTTATTCCTTATAGGTTTATGTAGACATAAGTCTCTAATAGCTTCAGAATATATGGGCACATCTTGATGGCTTAGAAGAGGGAAATTTTAATACAGAGATTTTTGAGTTGTCTTATGAAATCAAATTCAAGCTCAATTACATGGCGTTGAAGGGTAATACATTCTAGAAATGGTGGAGTTATTTGAGCAACAAATTTATTTACTAGTTCAGAGAGTTCTTATAGTGGTGAAGGTGAGTTAGCATGATCTTTTGGAGTTTCCTAATCTAACTTCATTATTGAGGTTAGGGCTAGAGGTGATAGAACTTTCTCTAAATGTAGGTGAAATTGATTGATGTTCATTCAATATTCTAGGTACTAGATAGGTTTAGTACTGAAAGTTGGTTGAACTACCTTATTTTTAAGGTTCTACACAGGGTGGGCAATGAGCTGATTAGGATTGGGTACAACTTTTGTATTAGGCATAAGAGCAAGAGGTTGTTGCTGCTATGGAATGGTTGGGTCTCCAAGGCTATTACCACTGGTTTGTGAAGAGTGGGCCTTGGGGTGTTTGCCAAGCTTGTATCGAAAGTGGAGATACATTTTGTGGAGGTTATCAGGAGGTGGTAAAGTAGCTTGTCTAAGGTCGCTACCAGCTAGAATTAGGAGGTGGGGATGTATTTTATGGAGGTTGTTAGGAGGTGGTGGGGTAGCTTTTTTGAGGTGGATACCAACTAGAATTAGGAGGTGGGACATTCATCCATGGACTAATCCATTTGGGAGTAGTATTTGCAAATTATGAATTAAAGGAGATAGAATTTACAAAAGGTGGATTTCACCCCATACCTAAATAAGATGGTCATTGAAATCATGGCTTTCTTTATGCAACATAGAAAACCTAGTCTCCATCTCCTCCTATAGCATGTAGCTCTATTGTTTTTGGTTCTTCAGCTATGATGTTAGTTACTTTATCCTAAACCTCATGACATCTATAATCTATCTTCTTCCTTATATAATCTGGACAATAGATGGTCAAAGCTTGATTTAAGGCTTCTTGATTTTACCTTGAGTGTAGGCTATCTAGTTGGGTAGTCAAATGACTAATGATATCTTATTTCATGTCTTGTAACATGTTACTAACTTTAAATTTTGATAGGTCACTTACAACTACCAGTGGAAGCTTGTTGCCCCTAACTTTATTTATGGCAGACCTGAAATAGTTCTTGCTCAATTCTTTCATGTCTATAAATAGCAGATGGGAGATATCTCCCCCACTCATTAGGTCTAAGGCTTCCAAACAGTCTTCTTGGACTCCTTTTAGGAAGATGAGTTTTAGAGGTTATTCTCATAGTGCACTTTGCTTGAATTTATGTACACTAAACATGAACTGTTTAACATAGTCTTCCAAAAATGTCTCCCCTTGTTGAGACACCCTGAAGATGTCATTTCTTCTATAATTTCTTCCTCATCCATATTCTTGATACTTAGCTAGAAATTTCTTTTTCATATCCTCCCAAGTGAGGACTGAATTACTACCCAGTCCCACGAACCAATGAAGTGTTGAGTCTTCGAGGGTGGCTGAAAAAACTTTCAATTTTTGTGCATCCTGGCTGTAGTCATAGCTTCTACAGAGGATATCAAATTTAAACAAAAAGGTGTCTAGGTATTTTGATAATGTACCTCTGAAATTGGGCAAGGCTGAGGGTGATATATTTTTCATTTGTGTTATGCCTGTTGCATTTGGAATAGAAAATTCAAAAGCAAATGTGTCTAGAGTCCCATTGTCGTCCACAAAGTCTCATTCTTCGTTCATGATGGCTTTTCTTGTGATATGGATACCAAAGGTACTTAGGATCACGTCTTTAAATTCTATATCAATCCCTTCATTAGTATGATAGTAAACATTTATCTGCTGCTCCACAGTATTTTTAATGAGAAATCTGAAGATTCTCTTGAGCTTTCTTGTATTTGTTCAAGAAATCCTTGATGGAATGTTGTTTTGATGCTATTTTTTGGAGTGTTTGGTTCATGAAGTTCTTCTCTTTCATTTCTCCTTACTAACTTAGATAATTCTTCTTCTACTTCTATTTCCTTTTTTAAAGCTACTAATACTTCTTCTACAAGTTGCTTCCTTCAATTTATAGTGTTTCCTTCTTCAAGAGTCCTCTGGCTTATGGTGTATTTTTCAACAAGATTGTTAGTTATTGTGGGTACTTGTGGTTCTTTCTCGATATAAATTTTTGGCTTGTTTGATAGGAATCTTCCTCAATAATCTCTTTCTCTTTGCATAAATGTTGTGCTAAAACTTTTAGCTATTTTGTTCCTTCCTGCACAGGACTAGTGGCTTTTTATTTTTCAAGTGTTTCAAGGGGTTGTTTCAGAATAAGCAAAAAGTACAATAAAAGAGTGCAAAAATTAAAATAATTGGAATTAAAATTTTAATTCTAAAAAATAGTAAATTTATCTAATGAAAGTAGAAAAAATACTCTAGGAAGCATAAAATAAAAGCAAGAAATTTATCCTAGAAAATAGGAAATGAAAGTAGAAAAATTATCCTAAAAAATAGGAAATGAGAGCAGGAAAATTATAGGCACACTTTGCAGAAAATAAATCACTCTTATAGGAAATGAATCCTAAAAACATGAATTAAATAAATTATAAGATTGCAAAGAGGCATTCAAGACTATGCACCATTTACTTTCAAAAACTTAGACATTTGGCATAAGACACTGTAGTGCCCTCACTCAACTTGCCTAGCTAGAACTATATGTCCAAGAAATTAGACATCTTGTATAAGACACCATAGTGTCCTCACTCAACTTACCTAGTTGAGTAGAATAGTGCATTAACGACTCTTAAAAAAATAATGACTGATTTTAGAAAATAATAATTGACACACTCCTCAGCAATGACACCAAAATGTTGTGTAGACTAATTACCTAGTGAATACCAGATTTTTGAGTCTAATTAACATTAATTATCAACCTAGGGTGTGTACGCTTTTCAAGGATTTCAATACTATATATGCATTATTGATTCATAAATCATCTTGCTTTACTAGTTGCAATATAATGAACTTATGTTGAATTCACAGATAGTTATACTATGAAACTATTATGAAAAAAATATAGAAATACTTCACATTATAAATCACACATATATCACAATTTATATAATTGGATTAATAATGAAATCTACTTACACACTCTTAACTAAGGAGGGTCAGGATCTTCACTACAACTCCTTCTGAGGGGGCCCTTCCTCATTCAGAACTGAGTTCCAATCCTTCTCGGAGAGATTTGCAAAATCTTCTTATAGAATCAACTTTTTTATTACTCAAATCTGTAGAAATTAAAGATTGCTATAGAATATTACAATGCAATGAATTCTATAGTTATATTAACTATCCAACCTTCAATTTCAACTCACTAACTCCTAATCTGATATGGGTTCTACTATCAAATACAGAAGGCAGTTTATTAACCTTTAAACAAAGACACCAAACTAGGAAAAATAAAAATACTTTAGAAACTGCCCCAATCAACCTTCAAGTGGTTAGTAATCAAAGTTACTTATTTTAAACTTTACTAGGTTATGGAAAAGGTATACTATTTTGCTATTTTATTTATTTTTATCTCCTTCCTATTGTCATTGTCTTTCTCATCTTTTGAAGCACATCTAAATTTTCTTGCATGTAGGGAGTCTATATAATAGCTATGGTCCTTTCCAATCATCCATTCAGTTCTCAAGATAGTTGGATGTGTCCTTAAGATCTGATCATAATAATAGCTCTATTTTGTATAGAGGTTGCAGGCAATCTATAGATGAAACCTATAGTTGTTACGGGCACTTTGTAGTGGCTATGAGAAACCTATAGGTGAAGCCTACAGTTTTTGTGGGCAACCTGTAGTGGCTACGAGTAGCCTATAGGTGAAGCCTACAATTTCTATAGGTAGCCTGTAAGTGTGGTGCCCAAACGAGATCCTGTAGCCTTACATTATCTTTTAAATGCTTGTTAAATAGAGTTACACAAGTATAATCTAATCAAGGAAAAAGCATAAATAATTCATAACATAACATATATATATCAATGCACACATAAAATAATAAATTCATTCATTCATTTTTACGAGTCATGGATGGTTATGGGGATTTACATAGAAAAAATATATACTAGGTATGGATGAGGCTACAAAATAGAGCAATTGGTGGCCTCATCAGTACCCATGTTTAAGATTAGGCTAAGGTTGTGATGGATAACCACATGATCTAGTTTTAGTCGGTTATCCTAAAAAAATGAGATGAAGGTGGGTGAGATCAAGAGATGAGCTTAAGTTAGACATAAGATGACCAAGAACTTAGTTTAATCAAAGAACTTGATGCGATTACAAAGCATTTAGGGTATTAGGTTTGAATAATGTCCCAGCTCCATACTCATGCAAATGGTTTAGGCCAAGTAGGGGTGAATATATCCCCTAGTTAATCTCTAACGCTTGATTAGATGTGGAAAAGAGAATGTTGGATTGACAATGGTCAATGGCAAGGTTGGTTTGGTTGGTGGAGAAAGATGATCTCCAATAGTTAAATGGTTGATAGAGAATAGGCTACTCCCTAATAGGTGGTTGGTTGTTCAAAAATATTTAGTTTGTGAAAAAAGGGTAATCTTCAGGTTGGTTGGTTGGTTGGTTGAGGGAGAATAAGCTACTCTCAAATAGGTTGGTTGGTTGGTTGGAGAAAGGTGATCTCTGATAGGTCAGTTTGGTTGGTGGAGAAAGGATGATCTCCATGGTTCAGTTTATGGAGAAAGGTAATCTCCAAAGGGTCAGTGATCGGGTTGGTAAGGGTTACAGAGAAAGGTGGTCTCCATGGTTAGGTTAGGTCAAGGATCAAGGTTAGGTTAAGGTCACTTGCTAAGGCTAGGTTAGGTGGTTAGATCCTTTTTTAGGGAGAGTTCACCTAGTTGCTCTTCCCATAAATGGTTGAGGTGGGAAAAATATCCCAAGGCAAAGCTGTCAAGTAAAAAAGAGGACTTAAGAGGGATGAAAATAAATTCATCCATGCCCCAAAGGTTGTTAGTTGTTAATTGTTATTTGTTAGTGGGTGAAAAGGTCAAGTTAAAGGCGGTGGTTCAAGTGGGATGAAATGTTGGTGTTGGTTTGGGTTAATTTATAAGTTGGTTATGGTTGATTGATTTAGTTCAAAGGTTGGTTTTTTTGGTTGAAATAGGTAAGATAAATGTTTGATTTGGTTCATTTGATTGGTTTGGTTGGTTGTTTCGTTTATTGGGTAAGGTAGGATGGCAAAGATTTGACTCTGTTTTAGAGGAAATTAAACCAAAGATAATGCCCTAAGGTAGATAAAGGTGAGTAGGATATAAAATAATTGGGTAGCCTTGGTTGTATTTGAGGTTAGGTTGACCGTAGGTGAGGTCCGATTGGTTGGAGGTTGATCCATTGAAAGGTGAAGTCGAATAGGTTAGTTGGGTTGAGGTAGATCCACTAAAAGGTGAAGTGGAGTAAGTTGGTTAGTAGGTTGATCCACTAAAAGGTGAAGTAGAATAGATTGCTTAGGTTGATGTTGATCCACTAAAAGGTGAAGTCAAAAAGGTTAGTTGGGTTGAGGTAGATCCACAAAAAGGTGAAGTGGAGTAGGTTGGTTGATCTACTAAAAGGTAAAGTGGAGTATGTTGTTTGGTTTCTTTAATTGTGGTTTTAAAGGAAATTTTTAAAGGTTCCACTTGGTCAATAAGTGGATTGGTTGGCGTTGGTGCGATTATAGTTTCCTTAGTTATAGGTTTGCTAAGGGCCAAATCTGATTAATGGGCCTCATTTTGTTGAGGGCTTTGGTCATGGTTTTCCTCAACAATGAGTGAAGGAAGAGGTTCAATGATTGATTGCTTGAAGAGATTCAAGGCTAGGTTAGGAGGGACATGGAATCTATTTTTGGGGTCCTCTTTATGATCATTAAAGTTTTGGATGATCATCTTAAAATTTGAGCACTGTCTATTTCATGTTTGTATGTGTGATGATATGCATAAAATTCATTCTCTATGAACCAAAGTGGTTTTGGAAGAGAAGTGTTGATAGGCATGACTGGAGGAAGTCTAATAAAAGAAGCCTCCAAAAGTTTATCCATGATTGAGGCATATGATTCCCCCATCGAGGTTTACTACCTAGGAAGAGGGTACACCAATTGCTCTTGGGGTGGTGATATAGTTGGTTGGTTGGTTGGGTAAGGTTATTTGATAAGATATGTTGGTTTGGTTTGGTTGGTTGGATATGTTTGGTGGGGTAGGTTGGTTTGGTAAGGTAGATATGGTTTTTTAGTTTGATAAGGTTGATAGGTTGGATAGGTTGGGTAAGGTAGGTAAGGTTGACAAGGTAGGTTGATAATGAGTGGTTGATAGGTTAGATTTATGGTTGTTGGTTGATAGGTTAGGTTAATAGTTGTTGATTGATAGATTAGGTTGATGGTTGTTGGTTGAGTGACCAAAAGGGTAAACCAAATCTTGGTTTTAAGATAAATAAGGTTACCAAAAAGTGGGTTTAGGTGATTGATATGAAGGTTGGGTTAGGTATTCAAAAGTTTGGTGAGGTTGAGGTAGTTGATATGATGGTTGGAATAAGTAACCCAAAGATTGGTTAGGTTGATTTTGACAATAGTTAAATTTTTTTTGATAGGTTGTTAGTTGGTCATGTTGTTGATAGGTTACTAGTTGGTTATAGGTTGTTGGTTGGTTAAGGTGATGATCAATTGGTTGTTAATAGGTTGTTGATTGGTTATAGTTGGGGTTAAGTGGTTGTTGATTTATTGTTGGTTGGTTATAGTTGAGAGTTGATTGATCATAGGTGAGGTTAGGAGCACAAGTGGCTTGTGATGCAAGATAAGATGCTAAGGAAAGAGGGTTGTTGTCTAAAAATCTAACAAAGTTAGGATCTCCAGTTGAAAAGATAGGTAGGCTCCCAATTGATCAAGGTAATGAAGATAAGGTAAATGAAGGCCAAATGGCAGAAGGTAGCCAAAAAGAGGTCAGTTTTCTCACAACACAAATAGAGAGAAGACAAGAAAAATTCAAGAAAGATAAAACACTCTCTAAAGTCCGTTAAATCCTAAGGTTAGTTTGTCTCACTTGTGGCTTATGCCTTAAGATTTGACTCAACTTTGGTTTCTTAGAATGGGTACTAGATAAGAAATTTATGGTTAGGTTTTAGGTAGTGTTTAGGGACTCAAAAATAATCTATATTAGAATCAATACGTGTCTTGGTATTGGGGCCTATGCCCTCACTTCATACACCGTAGCGATAAGGGTGTCGGGTGCTTAGCCAATATATATTGACTTCTAGATTTTATATTAAACCAAAGAGTTGAGTTGGTTCTCCCCTTGGTAGTGAAATTGAAGTAGGATAGTCAGGAAAGGGTAAGGTGACCATTAGGTGATGAAATCTTAGTCAGGCCTTATGCCAAGTTGTTATGATGTTTGATTGGTGAGTGGTTTGGTTTGTGTGTGATAAGAGTGATGCTACAATTAATTGCTTGCTTGATTAAGCTAATATGAACTAAGCATGAAAGTAAATGATGGATGCAATTGATTTTAAACTAGAAAAAAATTCAATTTCATTTATGAGCGTAAAATAAGGAGAGAGCATGTAAATGCAAACTATAAAAATTGAAGAAATGGTGGGGGTCCCACTAGGTGTGCCAGTATATTTCAATGAATTTTTGCTTATATTTTAAAAAGAGGAAGAAGAAGAAAATAACTATGGTTATGGTTGAAAAACAAATTTGATTGTGCGTACGTGAAATTAGAAGATTGTAAAGAGCTCCTCTTTGGCTTGGGAGGATGACCTACATAAGAAAGAGACTAAAAAAAGGTTTGTTAGTTAGGTAGGAAAAGTGGATTGCCTAGCAAGCTAGAACCAAGAAACGTGAGCTCCCTTGAAGGCTGTCAATCCAACTTTTAAGACAAGTTAATGTTGATAAAAGAAGGTTGCATATCAAATATGAAAGTACTTAATCAACTGAAATAAATACTTTTTCAAAAGAAATGCATTTAACAAAATAACATTAAGGTAAATACTAAATTGTCAAAAGGTCAATTTAGGTTAGGGTCAAGCTATTTTTTCTAGTTTGTATAGTGATAGAGATTAAGAAAATAGAGTTTGGTTGGATTTATTGGGTGGTTAAGTGCTTATTGGTTGCTTACTAGATTTTGGTTTGATAGTGATCATCAACAATGGAGCTAACCATCGATGGTCAAGCTGATTGTTGATGGTTGAGTTGTCTATCAATGGTTGAGTTATCCGTCAATAGTTGAGCTATTCATTGATGGTTGAGCTGACCATCAGTGGTTAGATAGATTATCAATGGTCACAGAGACCATCGATAGTTACTATCAGTCTGGTTTGGGTCAAGCAACTTAGTTGGGTGAGGTTGATTGATTTGGTTTAAGGTTGGTTTTAGTTAGCTTCTAGTTATGAGATAGAGGGTGTGTCTCAAAAGGGTCTGGATCAGAGGCTGAGTGCTCAGATGGTCAAGAGGTCAGGGATTGGGTGTAAGCTATAAAAAACTAAATAACTTGGAATAATCACAAAATACTTAGCTGATAGCTTGATGAAGAAGAATTCCATTGATGGAGATTGTCGGTGATGATTGTTGATGTTGATGACGGCTGATGCTGATTGATTAACCTATAAAAGAAACTCTGACACATGAAGATGGTAGATGCAGTTGGCTCTTGATAATTACAAATAAATGGTTGTCCCTCCCCTCTATTTCACCTCTTTAAGTTTTATTTTTATAAGAATGGAGGGGTGGAAGTGTAGGTTTGATCAAGGGGTTCAACTCACACCTAAATTCAATTGGAACAAGCATTGACTCATACAAACTAATTATAAAAAAACAAGTTGCAGTTGATGCTAGAATTAACTATTCAGGCAATGGATAATTGACCATTGGTGATCGAAGGTCAAAGTTTAAATTGGTCAAAAGCATGGGTTTAGCTAATTGGAGGTTTGGTGGGGAAAACCTGACCATCGACAGTAGAGGGTGAAGGTTAAAGGTTAAATTGGTCAAAAGGGTGGGTTTAGCCAATTAGAGGTTTGGTAGGGTAAATGCCTAAGAGGTGGTTCAAGGAAGTCAGGTTGTAATATGGGGAACCATCGTGTGTGGTTTTTTTATGTCTACAATCTCTCTCAAAATAGGGTGATGGTCTTTATGCAAGGAAATTAGGGTTTCCAAAAAATTATATGTTAGCTACTCTTTAATATTTTTCTTCCTTTGTAAGTTGTGTTAGTGGGGTTGCAAGACATGACAGGCAACAAAACAAAGAGCTTTGCTACGAATGGGGCTGATGGAGCTCCTAAAAAACCCTAACGTCTTCATAAAGGCCACCAATGAAATGGATATAATTATTGGCAAGGAAAGATGGGTGGAAGATAAAGACAACACTGAAATGGAATACTTGTAATCCATAGTGAAAAAATGATGAGGCTCCACCCCATGGCACCCATGTTATTACCACATTTTTCCACTAAGGCCTACAAAATTGGAAGCTATAACATTTCGGCCAACAAAGCAATGCACAACTCAACATGGTGTGGTATTTGGCCATCAGTTTTTAATATTTTTTTATTTAATTTTTCTGATGCACATGGATGCCAACTTCTTCATTTACTTACAACTAAGTATTATGTATTCTTTATTGTATGATAAGACATTTTATCAATTGATTTGGGTGTTTTAAAATGTATTCATTGATGTTGGAATTTTTGATGTTATTTGACTCATCAATTTCTAACTGATAATCAGTTTTAAGATCAACCTGACTTATATCATGCACATGATATGTCCATTATACACAGAAATGGTGGATTTTAGTATTAAAAACAAACTGACTTATATCATGCACATTATATCTTCATTATACACAGAAAGGGTGGATTTTAGTATCTTTTTCGTTGTTACCCACTTACCCTAACATATATCACTTTTATTTTTATCATACTAATGTATAATGTATACATTGTATCTTTTTCAAGTAGAGAGCAGATTTTTAAATACAAGAATAAAGAAGTGTTAAAGAATGAAATATAATGTGTTTGTTTATTTCATAGTTTAGAGTGTCAATATATTAGGATGGAGTAGAAATTATGCTCTAAAAAAGAACCAGGTCGGAAGTGATGCACATGTAGCAATGTGCAAGGCAATATGGTCTTGATGAACCTTTCCTAGCCTTCACGAATATCATTGAATGTAAACGAAGATTTTTGGTTATTTACTTCCATACTTGTGGCTTTGAAAAATAAGTCCAAGATTTCCTTAAACCTTGCAGTCTCCTTGTGGACCCACCGCTAAATTGTAGAATATCATCAACAAATAATAAATGTATAAGTTAAAAATTCCTATCAATTTTATACCTTTAATGTTGCCTCTTCTTTTGTAATCAATAACTACCTCCTTAAGGATTGCCATTTCTATATGTTTGGTAAAAATGTAATACCATAGGTGTCAAGTTGAGGGAGTGATTAAGCTTTATTAGTTATCAATAAATATCAGGTGGGTTATTAGTTAAGGGACAACCATTTTTTTTTATTTTTTTTTAAATTTGTAATAATGTACATTTTTGTTTAGTGTATCCTTTGTTTGTTATATTATAGGGCCATTATTTATACATGTTTGTAAATATGTAATATTGTACATTTTTGTTTCGTGTTTACTTATTTAGTGTATTTCAAATGTTGCTATTTTTTAATATTTTTTAAAGTAATATATACACATTTAATATTTAAAGCATATATTGTAAAGTTAGAGATTTTGGATTTACCGAATATGTATATATATGTAAACAATAAGTATGGAAGGTTGAAGTTTTGTGTCTCTGTCCATAGTCTGTTCAAAATATCTGGTAAATTAGTTTAGGGCTTTATATCTCTTAGTGGCATTAATGTAACTTTGTTCGTGGGTCTCAAAGACTGCATCACAAAGTTATGAATCCGAGTCCTCTTATCTCAATAACAATGTTATATTTATTGAAACTTACAGATCATCTGAATTTTTTCATATTAGACATTCAATGTATGCAAACCACTTTTTTCTATTTTAATGTAATTTTTAATATTTTACCACAAAACATTGTACATTATTGATTTTTTTCCATCTTAATGTAATTTTTAATATTTTACCACAAAACATTGTACATTATTGATTTATGTTCTTATTTGAGGTATTGTGTGTGTGTGTGTAATAAAGTATATTACAATGACAATGTTTATAGGTTTATTTGTAAATATGTAATATTGTACATATTTGTTGTATATACTTATTTGATATATTACAAGGGATGTTATTTTTATATTTAAGGATGTTGTGTGCCCACTCAGGGCTTTTGTTAGGAGTGGGTGGTCGCATGTAGGACACATTGAAAATAGTGACATAATTATTGTTATACATTAGCTCAATACATTGTCATTAACTACAGATAAAGAGAGACATGTTTGTGCAATATTTTTACCCTGAGAATATATTACATACATGAAAAAAAAATACTTACCAAAAAAAACCATACAAATTAAACATACATTTCTTCCAATATTATTTATATTCCAAAAAAAAAAAACAAGAAAAATTAAAAAAATTAAATATATATTTCCATATGCATTCTTTCTAACATCCCTTACACCCTCGAAACAACTCCTAATAATAAAAACGTTTGTTTTTAATTTTAAAGATGACACCGTGGATACAACAAAATGGGAAACCACCGTCGTTGAATGGAGTGAGGGCCGAATAACCAACAAACTATTTATTTAATCTAAAGACGGATTTCAATTATTTTCAAAGAGTTGTCTTGTACCTTCTTGTTAATAATTCCCTGCACACCATGGTAAACATATATTTTTGTAATGCTAACCGTGTGGTCCCATGGAAGGGGCAACTGCACCTACATCTGTTCAGGTTCACCATTGAATGGTGAAGTGGAGGATGAATACAGCAGCCCATCCAGGGAGCTCTTTCGCTTACTTTGCTGGAAGAAGCAGAGAATAACTTCTTCTACTTGAGCATTGAATCGTCATCATCGTCATTGCCACACGGATGTTGTTGGTGCTAGCGACGCTCATCATCGTGATGATGATGATGCTGCGCTTGTTCAGAGATCCCAGGATCAGTCCACAGACTTTGTGGCTAAGTTTTTCCAGTAGAGGGAATGGGCAGTGAGATTATGAGGATACACAACGTACTGGGTCCTCCCAGGATTTTGTTTACAATCAAGAAGGAGACCAAGGAAGATCTGGATTCTGAAGATGGGTGATCAAGAATAAGCAGAAGAGAGTCTAGGAGCAGGAGTTTGAGTGACCTGCTGAGCCAGATGTGTGTCGCCGCGGCCGCCTCAGGTACTGTTATTCCCATTGATAATACTCCATTTGTTCCTCCTCCGTCCTCGCCACCATTCTGCACTCCCATGGCAATTCCTCTTCTCGCATCCCTAACCCTTCTGCACGACATCCTGTTCCCCCGTTTATCAGCTATAAGCCTATATATAACAAACAACAACAGCGTTACAGCACCACCTTAATCCCCTGACTGAGGACTCCCAGAGTTGTTCTTGCTCTTCATCAGCCTCCTCTTCATTGCCAAGTTCATTTCCTCCTTTTACATTCATCTCTCCATGTCCTTGCACAGGTTTGCAAATTGTCTGCACTCTGCCACGAGGGAAAGAAGGGCACTTACTGCCAGGCAACAACAATCCCTAATTAAGGTGACTTGTACCCAAATGCTAAAGGATTTACTTCTCCACCCCTTAAGTTCAAGTTCTTGAGGGATGCAGAGATGAAGGCAGCAAACAACACAGCAATGGAGTTGATTAAAAAATAGCAGCAGCATCAACCTGAGCCAACCCCTTCTTCCTCTTATGCAATAACTAGTGATGAAGATGGGTCCTTTTGGTGACTCTAATTCATGTTCCTCTTCTCTGGTTCATCATTCATGCCCCGTTTCCACTATCAATCCGAGTGGCCACATCATTTATGTCTCATTCATCACCTTGTCTTTCGCCATTGTTTTCGCCAGTAACAGGGATTCATATAAACACCTCAACTGACGCAGCACAGAAACAGTAATGGTTACAGGCAATCATCTTGAGACCTAATCAAAAGGAAGGATTAAATTGTTAGTTATATGTAGTCGCTAGTCTCTTGGTGTTTGAAGTTTACCAGGTGGATAAGTTTGTTAATGACTAGATTTATGGTTTTATTGGTTGAATTTCATGATGCCATACAACAGCTTAGACCTTTGATCGAGCTGTGAATTTGAATATGTGTAAATTAAGTGGCCGTCTTCTAGCCCTTTGGATAACACCAGGCTTATGGGTTCAATTCAGTTGCATTAACAAGCATTCCACTTCAAAAGTTGCTTCTACATTTTAGGGAAGCAAGATTTGTAGATGAGTAGAGGACTGTTTATTCCGGCATTAAACTTGTGTAACTGATGAAATACTTTGGCTTGTATCGGCTACTCTGATCTATAACTCTTCCTCTCTTTGTATTTAATCTTCTTATTTCTCCCCTTATCTCTGGAATCTCAAAAAGTTTTTTCATTAATTAACATCAGAACATCTACTGTTGGCAACTGCAAGCAGTCTTCCCTATTTTGTTTTAAGGTATTAATGCCTTACAATGCTTGTATATTTATATCGCGCGCTGAGCATGTACTAATAATTGAATGGTTGGATTTATTGTGAAATCTATTGCGACGGGTATATAATATTTTATTATAAATATTGAATATGTATGATGTAATATTTATTGTGAATAAATAATTATTTTAAATAATAAATTATACATAAGATTTACAATTATTAAATATTTAATATATTATATTTATGTATAAATATTGGATCAACATTTTTTAATGTATTTTAAATTTATTATTTAAATCAATTTAAAATATAAATTTCTTTCTAATTTATAAATTAAACTAAAAATATATGTTAAATTAATTATAAAAAATTGTTAAACTATAATATAATGCTATTTAAATATCATATAAATGTAACTGAAGATGCTCAATGTTTTCGTTATTATAAATAATTTTGAGACATTTAATAGATAACATTGATATCTATTTTAATGGAGCTGATTAAAATTCATGTTTATATTGTCGGTATTGAAGACTAGTACTGAAAATGAGAGGATGAAATATCAAAATTACGGTGCAAAATAGTCCCAAAATTTGATTATATTGTCGGAGTTTGAAACACCCCCAACCACCAAAATTGCAGTGCAAAATAGCTGCCCCAGTTATGACAAGTTGGTGTTCGGTAGGTATTGAGTGACTTGTCTGAAATTAATGCCCACAAAATTGAGATTTTAATTATGGTTTCTATGAATGTGGCTCTTTATTTGTGTACTTCCATCTTGGGCCAAATTCATTTATTGGACCTACATGAGATGCATGAAATGTCAGGTAGATTAAAATTTTATAGTAAATATAAAAGTAGTGTAAATGTTTTTGGGTGTTATTTTGTGAGAATTTTTGTATCAGTATTTTGGGTCACATTGAATTATAATCAGATTAAGAATTGGGGGGATCAGAGTGAGAATTGGGGGTATCAATATTTGTATTTTTTAATTTTTGATAGTTAAAAAAGTTAATAGTTGTTTATATTTTATTAAAAGATATATGTATAATTTGTATGTGATTGTATAATTTTAATTAAATAGTAATACGTAGTAAAGTATATAATTCATCATTATTTTAATCATATAAATTATTTTATAAGGAATATAATTTTTTATTTTAGTAAAGTGGGGTTTTGTAAAGTAAACTAGTGTAAATTTATAGTTATAATTCATTTGAAAATCATGACCATTTATCTCATTTCATTTTTTTAGTATACGTAGCATTAAGAAAGAATAATGTGCTATTTATCGTAGAAGTGACGGTAGTTCATACTATATGGTAATAGGTTATGTCAGGGCAATGCATTTTTTTCCCACATTTAAATGAAGAAATGATAAAGTGGTGGGGAAGGGCAAAGCCATAAAAACCATGAAAGTGGTGAATTTTAAGGTGAATTGAGTGATGATGGTGAAGGGAAAAGATAGGGTGGTTCAAGGAATAGAGTCAAAAAAACCTAACCAAATACATGTGCAAGATGTAATCTGTAACTTCTACGAAACTGTTATAATTATCCAATACATGATTGAAAAAAATGTCATATATATGAAAACATAGGTCTCTTTAAGGTATTTTGTCAACTATATATTGTCATGGTAAATGTATGTTCAAAAGTGTTTAGTTAAGTGAAAGAATTTGAAAATATCTTTTTCAGATATTTTTATGTGTAGATTGTGCATTATTACATCGCAAAAGATGTGAATGTGTGTTTTGATAAAGCGATGTATATATTAATATAGATATATAATATTATTCTTATAATTAATATATAATAAAATAATGATATATTTAAATTATATATATCATATTAATATAATATTTAGATATATATTATTATTATAATTACTATTAAAATAAATATAATTTATAATAATTATGTATTATAATATGTGTAATTATAATATATTATAATGTATAATTTAATTTAATTTATATTATAAAATTATATATATTATTATATAATATATTATATATAGAATTTATAATATACATTTATATTAATATATATTTATAATAGACATATAATTCTATTTCTACATTATTATATAGTATTTACTATTATTAGATATTAATTTGAATAAATATAGTGCATATTTTATAATAGTTATAATATATAATAATGTAATAAGAATATAAATATTATAATATTTTATATATTCATATTATTATTAAATTATTTTTTTTGTTAGAGATAATTTGGGTATAGGTTTAGATTGAAAAAAATATAAATGAAAATGGACCCAGGGAACATCCACACGATGTAGAAAATGAGGGATACAAAGTACCAAATAAGAAGAGGTAGAACTCTGGCTACATAGGGAGTGAAAAAATAACCATGTAAAAGACATTCAAGCCAAAAAGAAGGGAGGACAACCATCCATCCACTGGGGCTAGTCAATCCACTGCAAGTCTTGATTATCAAAACAACAAAAGCCCCATTTCAGGAATAAGTGAGATTGAAGACACAACTATGCTCATTTCCTATCTAAGAAATCAATTTTGCATATTCCTCAAAGGTACCTATATCATCCATGGAATTCCATATAAACCAAACAAATAAAACCCTTGAGACAAATGTTAAACCAACCCTAAATTTGATCCAAAATCTAAAGGGTGCCTCAAATCATAATGCAAATAGTGGAATGTGTGCAAATAATTAAGCAAAAATACACATTAATAAGAATAAAAGGAATACATCATTTTCTCACTATTAACCATGCAATTCATTTCTATGTAGAGAAGATGGATTCAAAACAGTGCTTGCAACGTATGCATAGATTGTAACCAAACCAATTATGGGATTCAACTGATGTGTGCAAAGTTATTACAATGTGCACCCATACAAACCATGCTAGAAGAGCATAGATAGAAACTACGTGCTTATCTATTATATCATATATATAGATAAGAGTGTTATTCAAGTCAAAATATGCAAAGAGGGAAAAAATTACATAGGCCCCCTAATGCATCACAAGATTAAGCTAAATATGAGTTAAAAAAGGACTCAACCCCTGTTAGCTAATCTATGATTATCACACTACCCAGAACTTCATCTTTCCCATCTGACATTATAGCCTTGTTTGCAAACACAGTCTTCCTTGCAATCACCTAGTGCACACGATCTTCATCATCCTTTGAAGAACAAGGAGGTGGATTGAATACACAGTCTTGCAACAACTTTGTGTCAAGTATTTACACTAGAAAGGCTTGGCCTTTATTGGTTTTTTATAAGCCATCCAAGGCAACATGCTAGTGATCTAGACAGAGCTTAACCAACACGCACTAACTCTTAGCATGTTGGTGTCAGCTACTAGTCTTCGTCATTCCTCGTCCATTGACTGCAGCTATTTCAAATAGTAATATAAAACATGAAACCACAACTGCCAGCAAACTTAAATTATAAATTGTGATCGTGACCATTTTTCTACTCCCGTTCTAGCCATTTTGTTTCCCTTTCAGTTTCCTACGCACTCCATTAACTTCCATGTCAGCGATAATCAAAGTGGCAATTTCAAATTTTAAATTTAAAAAATCCTACCTTTCCTCTCAATGGAAATTAAATTTTATGTAAAATATACTATGAATTTTATAAACAGTAGAATTCCAGCTGCCCTATTAATGTTTTTTGTTTGTAGTTCTATAAATCAGGTTCTACAACAAAAGGGGAGGGTTATGAGGCGACACATGTGACATGTTGGTGTATCTTAAATTTTTAGAAGAGGTGTTGAAGGAGATATCAGGAGGCCGGGGCCTTATTTCGATGGAGAAGAATTCGACTTCATCGATATTACCTTCTTTCCCTTTGCATCCTAGTTTCATATTTATGAAACCATTGGGAATATCAGGTTGCCATTCGAGAATAAATTTTCGCTACTCAATACTTGCATTAATAAATGTATAGAGAGGGAAAGCGTCGAGAAAATTCTTCCTACTCGTAAACGGGTTCTGGAATTTAGCCTCCAAATTAGGAAGAAGTTTATGGTTGATTGATATAATTGTTTTCCGTTTGATCCAATAATTTATGCATTTATAGTATTTTTGTGAGTATGCAGTGTGTAGGCACATTTAAGATGACCCTAGCCTATGAGCATAAGTGCCACATGTCCAAATTTTAGTACACATTTTAGATTAGATTGCACTCAATTTATCATTGGATGGTTAAATAATTGGAAGCTCACTTATTTTAATGGTAGACTAGTTGCATCATTCAATTTATTGTTGAACATTATAAAATGACAAAAAAATATATAATATACTCTTGTTCTATTTATTTATATTGTTTCAAAACGTAAAAAAAAGTAAAAGTATCACTCCTCAAGGAAACTTCTCTATGACCCTCCTATTTTTTGGAGATATTGTTAGAGTTAATTACAACATACAATATTAGAATGTATATATACTAATGCAAAGATCTTAAATATATTTATTTAAAAATTATTTTATAGATATAAATTTTGAGGTGTTTATTTTGGATTTGTTGCATATGTAATTGATTAATGATTCTATTACCTTCTTCACAAATTTATTACAAATTGGTGGTATATGGTCTTAATTTAAGTGCATCATTCTATCGTGCTCAAAAAATATTTCTAGAAAAGAATGGTTCTAAACTCCTCCGTATGTCCAAGATAATATATATATATATATATATATATATATATCAATTTCTAGCAAAAAGAAAAATTTTCTATAAAATGGTTAAATATATCTCAATTATTTTTAAAAATAAGCCTAACCTAAATTTTCTTAATGTCATAACTAATTTAGATTCCAAGACCTCCAAATTACTAACTCTACTTAAATGAGATCTATAAATCCTAGAGCCTTGTAAGCCATTTTCCTCAAAGCTTCAACATTACTGTAACACACATTTTCAATTTGAGGTTGGGTTCATCTAGGCTACACCCAACTCTAATTATCTTATAGTTTGAGGGTTCCATTGGTATAATTCAAAGTTTGTTCACAACACCTTCGCATTGAGAAAAATCACCATATGCTTAAGGGATGTTGTATTTATCATATTTATTTTTTGGAACCTAAATTCAAGAATCATTTTGTATTTAGATATTCTCCTTACCATGAGATTAAGGGGTGATATTTTTGCCTCTTTAGAGATCCATACAACTCTCTCGATACTTTCATGTCTTACAAGAATTAGAGATGCTTGGTTCTCTTCTTTTGAGAGACATTTTAGATTCACCAATATTTGGCTACATATTTTTTAGATCACCATGCATCATTTTTTCTTCATTCACGTATCCTTTTTAGAGAGAATTTGTAGTTCCCCTTTCATATTTAATGAAGGCAACATTTGTTGATTTAAAGCTAGAGGACATATTAAATACCACCACATGTGTTTTTTTTTGTCGATGTTTCATTTTTAGAGCAAATTGATATTAACGAGGCCCATTTTGCATACAATAGAGGAATGTTTTCATGATTTAGGGGTACGGGACACATTAAGCCACCATGTGTCATTTTTGTGTGTCCATCTTTCATTTATAAGAAAAATTTGCCTAAAAGGGGCCCAATTGACATGAAATTGATACAACAAAGAAAGATTTAGGGCTATGGGGAGAAATTAGACCATCATGTGTTGTTTATGTGTGTTCATGTTTCTTTTGTAGAAAGAAATCAACTAAAAAGGCCTCCTCTTTCATGCAACATTGAAGATTTAGGGACAAGGGACATATTGGACCACCATGTGTCATCTTTTTATTTACATGTATCTTTATTAAGGATAACACATTATAATGGGTCCCCTTTCACATTCATTGTCATTGCGGGGAAACATTTATCAATTTAGAGCTCAGGGACATATTAAATACTACCACAAATGTTATTTTTCCATGTCAATGTTTTATTTATAGAGTAAATTCATAGTAATAGGGCCCATTTCATATGTAATCAAGTCAATTTTTATAATTTGTGGGTAGGGCACATATTAGAACACCATGCTTTTTTTGTGTGTTCATGTTTATTTTCTAGAGATATTTTGACTAAAAAAACCCATTTCACATGTAGTCAACACAAGGGAGGAAGATTTATTGTTATGGGGATAAAAATAGACCATCATATATTGTTTTTGTGTGTTATGTTTTCCATTATAAAGTGAAATCGACTAAACATAGTGCCTCTCACATGCTATTGAGGAAAAAAAGGAAAATTTGGGGGTATGGGACACATTAGACCAGTACATGTTGTTTTTCTGTGTTTATGTGTCCCTTTAAATTTTTTTTATTGTACTAGGGTCCCTTTCACAAGCAAAGGTTTTTTTGTCAATTTAAGGCCAGGGGACATATCAAAGACTGCAACATATTTTGTTTTTCTATTTGTCGAATGAAATCAAAGTAATGAGGACCATTTCACATGCAACATAGGCAACATTTTCAAATTTATAGGTAGTTGATACATTAGACCACCATGTATCATTTCTTTTTGTACATGTTTCCTTTATAGAGAGAATTTGACTAAAAGGGGCCCATTTCACATGCAATCGACTCAAAAAAGGAAGACTTATGACTATGGGAATTAAAAAACACACCATGTGTCATTTTTGTGTGTTCATGCTTTATTTTATAAAGAAAAATGACTATTAAATGGTGCCCTTATCACATGCAATCGAGAAAACAAAGAAATATTTATGGGCAGGGACACATTCAACCACCATGTTTCATTTTTTGTGTTCATGTATCCATTTTATAATGAATACATAGTAACATGACCCCTTTTACATACAATGGAGGCAAATTTTTTTAATTTAGGGTTATAGGACATATTGAACACCACCACATTCTCTGTGTGTGTGTGTTGATGCTTAGTTTTTAGAGTGAATTCATAATAATGGGGCCCATTTCATATGCAATATAGGCAACATTTTCAAATTGATGGGTAGGAGACACATTAGACCAACACAAGTCATTTTTATGTGTTTATGTTTCCTTTATAGATAAAGTTTGACTAAAAGTGGCCCATTTCACTTGAAATTAATGTAACAAAGGAATTTTAATGGATATGGAGAGAAAATAAACTACCACTTGTCATTTTTAGGTGTTCATGTTTCCTTTATAGAGTGAAATAAATTAAATTGGGCCCCTCTTTCTTAAAATCAAGGCAACATAAGAAGATTTAGGGGAAGGGGGCACATTAGATCACCTTGTCATATTTTTTTGTGTTCATGTATCCTTTTTAGAATGACTTCATTGTAACTAGGCTCATTTCACATGCAATGGAGGAAATTTTTATCAATTTAGGCTAGGGTACATATTAAATAAAACCACATGTGTCATTTTTCTATGTCAATGTAAATTTTGTAGATTGAATTCAAAGTAATAGAGCCCATTTCAAATGAAATAGAAGCAATGTTTGTTTATTTATCAATAGGGGACATAGTAGATCACCATATGTCATTTTTGTGTCTTCATTTTTCCTTTCTCAAGTGAATTTGATTAAAAGGAGCCCCTTTCACATGCAATTGATGCAACGGTGTATGATTTAGGTTTATGTGGAGAAACTATATCACCATGCATCATTTTTTGTTTTCATGATTCATTTATACATTGAAAGTGACTAAATATGGCCCTTGTCACATGTAATCGAGGTAGTGAAGGAATATTCAAGATCATGTAACACATTAAAATAAACTATCTCATTTTTTGTGTTCATGTATTCTTTTTAGAGCGAGTTCATAGTAATAGGGCATATTTTACATCCAATGGAGTAAATGCTTTTCAATTTAGAGTTATGGGAAATATCAAAGACCAACACATGTGTCAAAGTTTGTGTTGATGTTTCATTTATAGAGTGAATTCATAGAAGCATGGCCTGTTTCACTTGCAATATAGGCAACATTTGTAGATTTAGGGTTAGGGGAGACATTAGACCAACATGTGTGATTTTTGTGCATCCATGTTTAATTTATTGAGCATAGTTTCCATTATTTAATATCTCTTAGGTGTAAAATAATCAAAACATTTTGCGAACCCAATTATTGAATTGAGCTCAAAAACCCTAGATTTCCTTATATATTAGGGTTTCAAAAATTTCTCAGCATTTCATATTTATTCCCTCTTAAGATTTATTCTTAGCCCCTTCATTTTTTTAGGGTTTCAATTTTTGGATTATACAACTTGTAGAGACCCTGATATGGATACAATGCAAGATACCAATGATTTGTATAGTTTTTTTTACATACATAGAGATAAAAACACAAAAAATAATAATGATTTTTGTGATCAATTTTATTATGTAGTTTAGAGTGAGCTTAAAGAATATCTTGAGATAAACCCCCATATGATTGAAGCATTGTTTCATGTAACTAGATACAAAAATAAAAATATAACTAAGGAACGAATATATAAGCAACAACATGATTACATTTATAATGATACCAATCCACCTTGTTGAGGTAAACATTCTACATTGGGCATTCAAGTTTTTATTCCTACTATTTATACTAATGTGTTTGCACCTATGGTTACATAAATTATGCCTACACCTATTTCACCTTGTAGACATCCAAATCTTAACATCATTGTGTTGAAATTGTCAATCTTACTTGAAATTCACTGAAATGTACAGTTTGAGCCAAAATCATTTAAATGTGCTAAATAGTTCAAGTTTGTCATATACAATTGTCGATTTAGGATAATCTATCCTTGAATAGGGCAATGAATTTTATGTGATTATTAATTTTTTCAAATTATTTCAAGTCAAAATGGTAAAAATACAATTTGATGCTCTGAACCATTGAATACTTTTAATTTGGAAGCATACAACACATGCATGTGTTATTTCACATCCACAATGCTCTAAATGGAGTATTGATCCATACA
The DNA here is from genome assembly GCA_037957365.1 of Torreya grandis. Taxonomy (NCBI): domain Eukaryota; kingdom Viridiplantae; phylum Streptophyta; class Pinopsida; order Cupressales; family Taxaceae; genus Torreya; species Torreya grandis. Next base: position 461,414 of record JARHVA010001538.1, on the reverse strand, counting down.
TAACTGACACCTTATTATAATTATACTCCAATCAAATTATGACCCAATAACTTGACATTTTGATCAATTTGATTAAGTTGACAACCAATTTTCAAAGAAATTGTAAAAATTGAATTAACCTCACTTAAGAAAATTAATCCAAATCAAGAGCTTAAGTGAAAAATCCATGGAAGTTATTGAAGATTTATTAATTTAAAATTTATTTCTAGTATCTACATCATCTAGGTGACATTATTTATGGGGTGGCATCCATAAGCTATAAATAGAACAAATATCAAGTTTAAGGCCTCCCATGTCTCATTAATGCCCCATTTCTCCAAATATTAATGGGGATATTTATGGATTAAGCCTCCAAAATTGAATCTATTCATGGACACACATCTTGATCTTAAGATGGATGGTCATAGTTAATTCTGATCATTTCTAAAATCTATAAATAGGAGGGCCAAGACCACAATTTTCAAGCTCTTTTAGTTTAAATTTATTATGCAGAATTCTCTTCATAACCTTTCTTTGTGTAGTGTTATTATGCTTAATTTACAATAGGATAGTTTCAATATAGGCATAACATTGATCAAATATGATGAGCCTAGTTTCATTGGTGCACTTAAGATGATGGAGGAGCAAGTCACTCATCATTGCTAAAGACTTAAGCACCAAATCAAGGGAAAAATCATATTTTGAGCTGCATTTAGAGGTGGGATGCTCTTGAGAAGGTTTGATGTATATTCCTTATTTTAATAGTTCTTAATTTCCTTTTGCAAAACCTTGTTGAGGGAGTTGGCTTAGTTAATTATGTTATTTATGTATTTTTTGAGTTTTCTTGACTAATGCTTGATCTAACTCACTTTCGATTCCATCTCTACACACCTACTATGGGGCAACCACCATTTACTTCTCAAATATATGTGGATATTATTATAAAAACAAACTCTTATGTGTTGCCTATTTACAATATGTATCTAATGATAAGTAATTAAAAATGATTTTTCTAGGAGCATTATTAACTATGCCTTGATATGGATTCAATATTTAATTAGTACATGATTTCAATTCTTTAGCTGACAAATTATTATCTCTTTTATTTATCAAAATTATTGATAGGTTCTCCTATTCTCAAATTTCACAACTCAAACAAGGACCTAATGTGCCCACTAGTGACTATGCCCTTCACTAAATGATTATGAATTGAATAATTTAAAATTATATGGATGACAAGGAATTAAAATATATTTTCAAGAAAAGACTACTTTTGGCCATCCTTAAGTCTTTTCTATTCAAACATTTTCAATATTTCAATGACATGTGCCATACAATTATATATTGTGATATCAAGATTATTGCCATGAAAAATTAAAGTATGTGAACAAACATCCAAAATACTCTAAGTTAAAGAAAATGTATTTTAAAGCTAAGAATAATGATACTGATAAAGATGCTAAAAAATTAGTTAATGCTTTTTCACAACCTAATAATAAGCTTGTCCTTTCTTCTCCTCAATGGAGACAATTTAAATGATTATTTGAACCTCTTCATAAGGTGTTGCAAATGTTTATTGAGTACAACCTTTTATCCCTTCCTTCACCCATAGAGGTTGACATGATAATGTCACAACCTAATAATTTTGATATCAATGCTTATTATGATTAGCATTAATGCATAATACACTTGACTGCTAGAAACTTTGGTTTAAAACATAAGATATAAGATATAATTTATAAGAATGCTATTGATATTAATGATAATAGAACACCTATTATAGATACTAAAATATATTATTAACTACTTGAAAATGAGAAGGTTGACATACATTTACCATGCATGGCTTTCATGCACAAGTATGGTCCTAATAGGGCATTCTCTCACACCTATATGTTAACTTTAGAGTTTGACCCTCTCTGTTTGCTATCAAACTCCTACATAAACCTTACACTCTATGCCAAACTAAATTATTATGTCATATAAACATCCCTAGACCTTCAATTTAGTCCTCATATGCATGGGTCACTCCCATCACATTAGATCAATATTGTTAGTCAATACTGACCTACATCTAATGATAGTGATCCTCTCCTACCAATGACTACCTATTAATTTTTTTTTTAAAGTTCGACCCATATAACCATCATGTCATTAGCATGATAAATTAATTGATTATATGTGTGTGTGTGTGTAGGATAGTTTTTCTCAATGCTCAATAGTTTATAGATGCGTACCAGATAAGTGCCAAGTCCTCTTTCAAGTGAGACCTTGATATATATATATATATATATATATATATATATATATATATATATATATATATATATATATATATATATATATATATATAACTAAGGACTTGACTTTGATACTTGACAATTATTGATTTGAAGTGGATTCAGTTAGACATGGTCATGGGATTCCCCTAGTGATTGATTTGGGAATTTGGAGGAATGGGATAATTTTTCTCAATGCTTAATAGTTTATAAATGTTACCAGATAAGTACCAAGTCCTCTTTCAAGTGATATATATATCACTTGAAAGAGGACTTGGTACTTATCTGGTAACATTTATAAACTATTAAGCATTGAGAAAAATTATCCCATTCCTCCAAATTCCCAAATCAATCACTAGGGGAATCCCATGACCATGTCTAACTGAATCCACTTCAAATCAATAATTGTCAAGTATCAAAGTCAAGTCCTTAGTTACATTCATATAACAAATGAGTACGATTTCATAATCACGGTAGGTGAGAGAACTATGTATGGCTTGATTTCACTCCTTGGTGTATGGATACATAGACAATATTCAATCATCAACATAGATGATTTGGGTCAACTTGATGCATTAATATTTCTCAAAATTTTCAAGTTTTTAGCCCTCACAATCACACCTAAGCTTTCAAGTTGAGGGAGAATGATTTATGAAGTAACACATATCATTAGGATTTTACATCAGACATATAAATATTTCAAAGATAGACAAAGTTGACTATATGGTCATAAACCCTTTTTATACATACTTAACTATCCACCATTGTAGGTCAAGTTAGTATCGATAGTTGATACTAACCCAAAGTTGATGAAATTGACATTGTGCATATATAAATAGTCACATATTTGGATGAATAATAGGCCCACTTCAATTTATTTTCTAGTGTTATAAGTCAATTATAATTAGACAATTAATCAAAAAAACTAAGTAGTTATCAATGCCACTTGTCAAGTCATTACAATATGTTTCAAGCTTCTACATTCAAATTCATGCTTAAATACCATATTTAGTAATTTAAATTCACATACTAGTTTTTATCCTATTAGAATTTATAAAACCAAACTATGGTAAAAAATATTGGTGAGCCCATACATTACTCAAATCGTGTTGAACCCTAGGTCTCCCTTAAGGTATTATCCTTTTAGGGTTTCATATTTTAGTCTTAAGGTTTTTTTTTAGACCTATTTTCTTATTATTCCCTAATAATACACATCACCCATGGCTATAATGAATGAACATTGTCTTTAATTGTTAATACAAATCACTAAGGTATTATTGTCATATTATTCCACTTGGCTATGTTACATTTTGATTAATCATATATTCAAATGGATCAAATCCAAGAACAATAATAATGCCAACATTAACAATGTACAATCCCAAGCCTCCCTTAAATCATATTATGGAATGTAACAAATTTGAGTTACATTTTATTACTACTTGACACCAAATAGCATACATGACTCCTTTTGTTCTTCCTCCCCTAGACGTCAAGGTTGTATTAGCCACCATACCACTCCCATTATTCTCCCACAACTTATTTTGTATTATGTAATTCATTATGTCAAAAATAGATGATGTATGGTGCCCCATCATGTGTGGCATAATGAAGGTAGTCAACATATTCCTACTTAACCCCATCTAGATCAAGTACATACTCTTGAGGGTTCTTGTATGTATATGCAATCAAAATTGCCTAAGGTTTTTGCTTGTGAAACTTTTCTAAATCAAATGGTTAACTTGGGGAAGTCCATAGATAAGTTATAATTTTAAAATGAAGATCTAAGTTTAATAGATACATTAATTGAAGGAAATATTACACATATAGTAAATCCTTGGAATGCTATTGTTAATCATATATCTACGTATCCATTCAAGGGATTTTTACCTCCAAATATTTAATTTCAAGAAGAGATTCAACAAAATAATGCATCTAAAATTAAAGGTTCAATTTTTTTACATAAGGTTAATAAGAAATCAAGTGAGATTCTAAAGTAAATGCTTCAAAATAAGTTGATCACATTTCCTTCTATGCATCCTTTAAGGAAATCAAAATACTATTGTCCATGTCATAGAATTCATGGGCATTATATTAGTAATTGCTGGGACTTGAAGAGAAAAATAAAAATTAGTGTTGATAGTGGTTATCCAATGTTAGATACATCCACTAAGTCAATATATGTAGCATGACACTTCTCCAATAACTTGGGCATGGTATTCAACATTTGAAAAAGAATATTGAACCTAATAAATTCATGGGATCTATATAGTTTTTAGTAACACTTGGGATCAAAACATGTTTTGTTATATTTCACATTGACTCTACTTTATATCAATACAATGAAAAATTAGGAAGACCATGGCTAAGATCAATGGGGAAAACAATAGGTAGAGATCATGACTATGTTACATTTGAGCATGCATGTGTGACTATTACCATTTCAAGAGAAGGAGTTTCTTTAGAGAAAGTAACCAAAACATAAAATATTTCTTCAAAACATGATATAGGACCTAAAAATAACAACCACATTCCAATTGGTGATTCAACATAGAATTCTGTAGGGGATCATGTATTCTATGAAGGAACTCCATGGGAGAATTCTGTTATAAGAATAATTGGTTAAACTTCAATATTATCTATTATACATAACCTCTCAGATTGATCATCCATTTTATTCTTATATTTTGATACACATGCTCTCATATGCATTTTCATTGAATAATATTGTAGCCCTTGCCTCTAGATTTTTTTCATAATTTGTACTTACATGAAACTTATCCTATAATGATTCTAGTGCACATTCTTGGTGGCATTCTACTTGCTCACTCTTTCATATTGACTATTCATATGTAGTATGGCCTCCACTTAAGCTTACATGATTATATACAACTATATATACATATCAAAGAGTATAAATTGATTATTACACATTGCGGTAATGAAAATACTTATCTCTGCATATACAATTGAGATACATTGTTGTAATACAAATATACATTAGGGGCATATTACTTAATTTCACTTCCCCCACATTGCCATGACTAGTGTAGACTATGCCTTGACACATGTTTTGAATTTTTTGAATACCTTCCATTTTTTTTTCAAAGCCATTTCCAATTGGCCTTACTTCAATTTCAAATATTTCAAAAATATGAAAAAGTTAAAAAATTCAATACACACACACACACACACACACACATTAAAAAAAATCAAAATTAGGACCTAGGAATGACATGATTATTAGAATATATTATTTACATATGTTATTTATCAAAGTTTAGTGGATGAAATATTATTTTCATACACACACATTTCACTATATATGAGTTTGATGTAGGACATATAGGTTACATATGGACATATAGATGTTAAACTTTTCTATACCTAGTGGCCATGCCAATAATGGGAGCATCTTATTCCACAAGTTTTTATATCACATGATATATATTTATATGACCTATCTAACCTATTTATCTATGCCTATTTCTTACATATCTCTTTCTAGTTACTCATATCTTAAAAAATATTACATGGATAAGCTATTTTACAAGGATGTGACATCAATACATATGGAGTTCATAAACTAGTCTTTAATTGTTTTATGCTTCATAGATGATGTTTTTATTACATGATAGGGTAGCCATTTATTGTATTTTGTGTGCATCTATTTGAATTATTTGACACAACATATTTATGTCCCTTGCATGTGGTCCTTGGTCTTTATTGATGTGACATATTTATGTCCCTTATTCACGACATATTTATGTCCCTTGTGTGTGTCTATTGGAATTGTTTGTAGATATATTAATGTCCTTTGTATGTGTCCCTTGGCCTTATGTGTGACACTAAATCTCAATATTTTTTATATTTTTTCACTTGTTGAGCTTGTTGACATTGTGTGGTGCCATGATCCATATCATGTACTTTTACTACATAGTATTCTTTAGTTATTTTTCAATGATGTTTACTCCTATGTGCTTCATTAATACATATATGAAAAAATGACACTTATAATACCTACACTACATATCTTACATACATGCCTTGATTAACATATATATTATTATGATTACATACACTCCACATATTCTCATGATTATGCATGATGTTATCTTTATGAATGGCATGATATAATTAATTTTTATTTTTAGATGAGTAAGTTAAAAAACACATCCCTCATCTCATAATGGGGAATTAAACCAGTATTTTCATAGAGACATAAGCTTCCATGAATAAAAAATGAAAATTTGGAATCACAATATACATTTTAGAGATTCAAAATGGTTTAAATATCAGAAGATTTTAGTTACATGATAGGGATCGACACATTAGTAAAAATTATGGGGTCATATATCATGCATATTCACTTAATTTACAAGGACTTAAGTATATATTCATACACACTTTAGTCCATATGCATGACCATATGTACACAAATTACAAAACCACAAATTATTGGTTTTTCACATATACATACATTTAAGATACAAGGTCTTAGATTCAATATGTGTGTGTGTGTGTGTGTGTGTGTGTGTGTGTGTGTGTGTGTGTGTGTGTGTGTGTGTGTGTGTGTGTGTGTGTGTGTGTGTGTGTGTGTGTGTGTGTGTGTGTGTGTGTGTGTGTGTGTGTGTGTGTGTGTGTGTGTGTGTGTGCGTGCGTGCGTGTGTGCGTGCATAAAATTATATATCAATTGGTATGAATTTAAGGGGAATGATATTAGTTTATGCACATATACACACTTTAATATTCATGAGGAATGTAATGGTTCATGCACTTACACACTATATAAGAGTTTACAATTGGCATAATTATAAAGGGTCATGATATTGATTTATGCACATTTGCTCATTTTTGTTGTAAGCACTATCATAGTTGTTTATTTGTAAAGTAAATTTTCAATCCATGTTGAGTAGTGAGCAAACTTGAATATATTAATCCATATATAGTGGTTGATTCAAATTTTATAGGTAATTTATGTAGAGGTTTAGTGATGCTCAACAATCATGGAATTACTTATAGTAAACCCATAATGCAGTTCCCATACTTGGAAATTAGTAGAACATGAATTATTAGATTAAGGGAAAATAAAGAGGGGGAATTATCAAGGGATGCTTAAAAATCAAGAGATTTACATTATCATATATATATATATATATATATATATATGAATGAGAGGGGGCATTAATCAAGCCATGTATTGAAATAAGAGGGGGCATTCTAACTTATATAGAGAAAGGAGTGACTAAGGATGATTGAGAAAAAAGTATTGAAGGCATATATTATCCCTCATCCTCCCTAATAATCCCTAATCACTCCCTGAATGACCATCATTATACCTAGTCACACCCTGATTGATGTTCATCATCCTTAACCACTCCCTAATTTTCCCTTATTACCCTTCACCATCCCTAATAACTCCCTCATTGACCTTCATCATCCCTCATCATCTTTAATTAGTCCCTTATCAATATTAATCATCCCTTATCATTATTATTCACCCCATCATTATACCTCATTGTCCCTTATCATCCCTAATCACTCGCTCATTGGCCTTCATCAATCCTTATCATCCTTAGTTACTCTTTCATCAGATATCATCATCCTTTATCATACCTATTCACTCTATCATTAACCCTCATCATCCCTAACCACTCCCTCATCATCCATCATCATACCTCATCATCCCTAATTATCCCTTATCATCTATAATCACTCATTTACATACCCTCATCATCCCTAATCACTCATTCATCAGTGCTCATTATCCATAATAATAATTTCATCATTTTTAATCATCCCTAATCACTTCCTTATTTTCCCTTATTGTCATTCATCATCCCTAATCACTCATTCATCAACAACCATCATCCCTCATCATAACTAGTCACACCCTTGTAGACCCTCGTCATACCTCATTATCCATAATCATTCCCTCATTGGCTCTCATCATCCCTAATCATTCTCTTATCATCCCTAATTGAAATTAGTCACTCTAGCATCAATTTTAATTATAGCACTTAGGTTTTAGGATTTTAGGGTCTTATGATTAGTGTTTTTTAATAGTTTTTTGGGTCAGGGTTTAGGGTTTATGGAAAGACAATAAATAATGTTTTCTATAACTCATTTTTTTGGTCTTAGTCTTCACAAGATATGGTTGGCCTACATTGGAATTAGTATATGTGTGACTCAAAATTATAGTAAGCATACTATTATGATAAATTAAACCAAACCTACAAACTCGAAAGATGTCTATAATATTATAGAGGGAAAAGTTTTTAGTTACCATGGGTAGGGGTTTGAGTTTTTTCCATATATTTTCTCCTACTACACTACATCTTCATCAATATATTCATATTCATAAACCAAATCATTGATAAACATACTTTCCATCAATGGATTAAAACCCTTCAACCTAGTAGTAGGGTATCCCTTCCTTAAGTCACAATTTTTCTTCTTAGAATCAAAAGTAGTAATGGGTGGATGTAGGATAATGGGGGACAGAAAGAGAACAACATGAAAAATATAGAACTTTATTTTTAAAAGATATATGCCCTTTTCAAAATAAATGTAATAAGTATACTATAGTACTCCTCAATTCATTAATGTAAATCTGAAACCTCATAAATTCTTAATTCCTTGCTTCTCTCTCTTTAAAATGCAAGAAACATAATCACAAAAAGGTCTTGTCCTGGTTCTCCAAGTATGATATAGTCCTCCTCCACACCATCAATAAAATTAACAATCATAGAGTCATTCTCCTTAGAATGATGAGGATGAATTTTTACACACTAACTGATGACTTTTTGTTCTTGCATACTTGGCCCTCATTGGACCTCATCATCATTAATCAGTCTCTGCCTTATCTCTTTCTGAATTGGTAATAATAAGCCAACAAGAAATATAGTAAGGTTTTTTAAACTCATTTTTTTATCCTTAGTCTTTAGAATAGATGGTTGGCTTGAAGTGGAATTAGTATATGTGAGATTCACAATTCTAATAAACATATTATTCTGATAAATGAAACCAAACCTGAAAACTTTGAATATGTCGATAGTATTATAGAGGCAATTTTTTTTAGTTACCATGGGTACAGGCTTTGTGTTTATTTCCATATATTTTCTCCCACTACTATAACTTAATTATTATCTTCATCTTTAGAAACCAAATCAATGATAAAATTACTTTCCATCAATGGATTAAAACCATTCAACCTAGTAGTATAGTAGTAGGGCATCTCTTCCCTAAGTCACAATTATTATTCTTATAATCAAAAGCAATAATGTGTTTTTCAAATCCACTTCATCCAAATATGCAAAAATTGAAATAATACCTAGAGATATAATTGAAAACTAGAAAATATCCAAACTCTAGTGTGTAGTGATGCATAAATTCTTCCTAGCCTTGTATAAATCAGAGTTGAGTAGATGTACCCTATAACCTTAAAATCCACTCCTACCCACTTGGGTATTGAAAAACCATATTATCATTAGTTTACTTAATACTGATAATCCTTGATGTAGACTCAAGAGTGGTAATCCCTACGCAAGGAAACATTCATATTTTTATTCAAGTCACTTGTCCCATGATTTTAAGTTCCTCCTTTGCACTTACAACACAGGGTATAAAGGTTTCAACCTCTACACATGAACTGCTTGGCCATACCTTTTAGGTCCACCTTCCGTTTTAAGGCCATCCCCTGATCTCATTTCCACAACCCACTCCCATTAAATCCTCCACTATGACATTTTAAAAATTTCAAGACAAATAACATACATTGTGAAGATCACACCATAGAGGAATGATGTAAGCATTGGCAGTTTTGCTTAGGCCTTTCTCCACTTTTCCATCCAAATAAGTGCATCAATTCTACCCCAAGTATAAATCCACCTTATACCTCTGAATATACCATTAAAAATTTTGAATGAGGGGATATCATGGTTCCCCAATTAATTTTGAACCTAGTTTATTCATGAAATTACTTAGCAAAATAGATTTCTACATTAAAACCTATTTGGAACACCAGTTTTTTTATCACTTGAATTTTTGGATATTATTTTTGTAGGTTACTAGTGGTATATTGTATCTAATAAAATATATATTTAATTTTATAAATTATTTTCACCTCGTGGGGGTATTTTATCCATCACCATTTGATTGGCAATTTAATGAAATTATAACTTGATTATGATGTGAGCTAGTCAAGTGTGGATGCACCGTGGTTGTGTAATTACAATTTAACATGAATGGTTAACCTTTAATAGTGAACTCCTAGTTATTATATTGATTATATTTGAGGTTTGGATAATTAGGAGTTTGGTTTCTTACGTAGTTTTATCATGCCTATAGTTGTAGTTACAAAAAATAAGGTGTCAACAAACTATTGATAAATCATATTCCATACCATTTGGGATGAGATTCATTTTGGGTTTCATTAGTCCAAGATATACTTGATATCCATTCAGTATAAAATTTAAGTGTAGTTTTACACACTAATTTTAGTGTGGTTGACACAACTTAGTCACATCTCACTTGTCAAATGCCTTTACACTTTTTGTTTTTTGAAATAGAAGGTGAGCCTCTATGTTGCATATAAAATACCTTGAGTGTGTTTTTATACCTTTAAGGTTAAATTTTATTGTGTATTATGGATTAGAATACACATGTATTTAATGTGCACATTAGTATTGCTATGTTAATGGTTGAAGTATTACTTGTGCAGAGTTAGTGTTGTACAAGAGAAGCAAAAAATTAGTAGTGTTTTTATGGGTTTTATTTGGGTGTTAAAACTTATTCATTTTTTGTACTTTCTATATTTATCATATTAAAATTTTCAAATCATAACAATATATTTCAAGCTTTTACATTCAAATTTAGGCTCAAATTCCATATTTAGTAATGTGAATTCACATACTAATTTTTAACCTATTAGGGTTTATAAAACCAAATTAGGGTAAAATACCTACTAATGATATAGTTGTACAACTATATATTTATATTAATATGTTTAATATCCATTTATAAACTATGAGGCACAAGAAGCCAAGGCTAATCCCAAGGTACAAATGACTTGAAATGCACATCTTCCTTTTTCTTCATATGCTCCTAAAGCTTAGGAGGCTCATCCTACAAATGACCTTATCAGTAAATTCATAAATACATAAGTAAAACAACCTATGATTAAAATTCATGACCATGAAATTATTGATGATGGTTCTACCAATGCACCTTTATTCATACATGCTTTCATTTCCTCACATTCCATATAAAGTGTTATGGTGTAAATCATGCCAATTGAAAAAATATGCACTATGGCATTACTTAATAGTCATGGGCACACACACATAGAATTGATTGGAATGACATACACTATAAGAGGTTTCAATGGGAAACATAAAAACTCTCTTGGAGGAAATGTGTTATAATTTATGGTAGGACCTAAAACTATTTACAACTTTAGTGATGATGAAGACAACTTGCTTAGAATTGTTGTATGGGATGGATTGGATAAGGGACTATGGAGTAAAAATAATTGTTAAAGAATTATTTTGTACTCAAGATGTGTCATGATGGTTCAATTTGAAGTTTTTCAAGCAATGTATGTTTTTTATTTGGATGATAATGATGGTTTTGATTCATCTAGTCCTTGCTAGAAATTTTGATCTAAAGTAGAATTATCATTTCACAAAAATCAACTGCTAATGTTATATTATCCTAGCAATTGCATTACTATGAGGTGTTATTGTTGCTTCCATGGGGATTGTATTTAGACACTTAAGGGATTATGATAGTAGTAGTAGGAATGCCTAAATTTGAAGGATTACCATAATAAAAATTAGCCATGCCTTTTTCCACATTATCATATCTCATGTCGTGAAACGTTTTAGATGCCTTCAAGATTTTCCCCGAATATGTAGATCAAATTTAATATGAAGATGACTTTTCAATTATTATTTATAAAATAAGATTACTGATCAATTTTTTTTTAAATAAAAGGGGTAAAAATTTTATTGAAAAATAAAGAAGAGCATTACAAGAAGAACAAGGGACAAAAACCCCCAAAGGAAAGCAACAAAGACAAAAAAACTAGGCACAATCCCAACTAAGCATTGTTATAAACCTCCTTATCTTCCTCTAAAATTCTTTCCAAATCAGAGCAAAGCAAAGGGAGAGAGACTCCCAATCCTCAATATTTGCTCCATCTAAATGTTGGAATGCCCATTTAGCCAAACAATCTGCTACACTATTCCATTCACGCAAAATATGAACAAACATTACTATATCCATGAGTGAGCTAACTTGCAAAATCTACTACATAATCAAAGACAATTGCCAATTGACATCCAACATTTTCCTCTTAACGAGCAGGTTGATCAAGACTTGGGAATTCGATTTTCAAATGATCCTATGCCAACCCAAAGCCTGAGCCTTCTCAAGGGCATAAAGAATAGCCTGGCCTTCCATCATGTTGATGGTTTACATCCCTTTAGGGACTACAAAGAGGAAAATCACTGTACCTTTAGAGTCCCTGCCAATCCCTCCAGTACCCACGGGCCCAAGATTTCCCCTGGAGGAACCATCTGTATTGATCTTGAGAATCCCATTAGGAGGGCACTGCCACTAACTGACCCTATGAATCTTCTCCTTGACCTGCTGACTTCTCTTGACACAAGCTAAATTACCTGAGAGTCATTGGAATCTAAGCCGCGCCACCATCTCAACATCTTGTTTGGTTAATGGAAGGCAAAACTCACTCTTGGCTTGCATAGTCTCCTGAATCATCCCCACAACTTTCTACCATAATTATTGCACCATGATCCTCATGCCCCAGAAAATCTGCCTATTTCTCTCGAGCCAGAGCTGCCACAATAGAAAGATGGCCCCCCTAACCATACATCCTATAGAAAAGGTGTCCTTGATGGGGATTCTCCCATGCCATTCCAAAATTTGACCACAGATAAAGCATGAAAATAGGGGCTCTGCTAGACATCCCACCAATAGTGCCAAAGTAGCAAGGCAAAGGAGCAATAAAAAATAAGTGAGCGAAATCCTCCTCAGCCACCCCACACATAACACAAAATGAAGGGCCTTAAAATCCTCTCTTCTAGAGATTGTCCTAAGTCAAGCGCCTATTCCAAGCCAACATCCAAACAAAGCAGTTGCATTTTGGCCATGAGAATTTATTCCAGACCTGTCTCCACCATTGCACTTCCCCCTTGCCCAATCTCTAAAGTAGTAAGGCCTGATATCCAGAGGAAACTATGTAAACTCCCTTAGGATTGGGAGACTAAGCAAGCTCATCTTCCTCTTTGAGGGAGCTATAGTGACGCCTAGAAAGGAGGCTTAGTAGCTCATCATGCTCCTCTTACGTCCCAACAATTGGCTAAGCCTCGGGAGCTTTCCATCATGCCACCTCCAAGTTTCCGCATGAAATATATGATTTAAAGTCACTCACCTGAGACCAACCAACATCAAGAAATCTCTGACAAAGGTTCGACAAATTAGGGAACTAAGAAATAATGGGAGGATAACCATCCCAAGAGTCAGTCCAAAAAAGAGCCTTGGATCCCTGCTTACAAATCTAGAATAAGCCTTCCTTAATAAGAGCAACCCCTTTTTTGAGAGTACCCCATATCGTCGAGGCTTTCCAAATGAGGGGATAGAAAGGAATATCACTCTGAATGGTCCCTGAGTAGTACTTCTAGTATAGAATTCTAGCCTAGGCCTTGTCTTGTTCAGTGCACCAATGCCAATAAAGCTTAGCCACCAAAGCAAATCCATTTAAGTCCATCTACCTCAGACTGAGCCCCCCATGTTGTTTGGGGCTACAGACAATCTCCCATCTAACTAGGCTCCATATAAAGGATGTCAGACTACCAACCCATAAAAATTGCCTAGCAATCGAATCAAACTCCTTAACAATTCCCATCAGGGCAACCTGAAGCATACATCTATAAATGGGCAAAGCCTGCACCATAGATTGGATTAGTTGAACACAACCAACAAAAGATAACCACCTGTGAGTCTAATGTTTCACTTTCACCCAAAATTTATCCAAAATATTCTGCCAGGACTCTTTGGGTATACGACCAGCTAAAATAGGGATACCCAGGTAAATCAAGGGGGGAGTCCCAATCTGAAAATGCATAGTCTGAGCAATTCACTGATGGATGGGACCTGATGTATTAAAGAAGAAGATGGATGACTTATCTTCATTGACCTTTTGTCCTAAGGCCGTTAAGTAAACATCCAACACCCTACGCAAATTAGTTGCTTCACTCATTGTGGCCATGCCCATTAGAGCAGTGTCATCAGTGAACTAAAGGTGAGACTACGCCGATAGTGCACCTCCCCATTGCCAGCCTTGAATATGCCCATCCTCTCTATTCCTTACGATCACCTCCCTAAACCTTTAGTGAGGAGAAGAAAGAGATATGGAGACAGGGGATCTCCTTATCGCAACCCCCTAGAGGCACCAAATAACTCTATATGTTCCCCTTTGATAAGCACCAAAAATGAAAATGAGGAAATGTAGCTCATGACCCATTGTGTCCATTCATCTGAGAAGCCAAAAGCACTAAGAACCTTCCACTAGAATGACCATCTGACCCTATCGAAGGCCTTGGCCATATCCAACTTAATAAACATCACCTTATCTTTGGAGCTGGCCATGGAGTGAATGGACTCAAAAGCAATAATAATACCATCCAAAATTTACCTGCCCTCCACAAAACCACTCTGCTCTTTAGAGATCACAGCACTTAGCCCTCTTTCTAACCTATCTGCAATGATTTTAGATATAATTTTATAAACAACATTGCAAAGAGATATAAGGTGGAATTGACTTAGCCTATCAACACCTTCACATTTGGGTATGAGGGAAATATAGGTTGCATTTGTAGCCTTGAGCATTTGCTTATTCCACTAAGATTCTTGGACAATAGCTAAAAGGTCTAGTTTGATAATGTCCTAGAATTCTTGGTAGAATTTAGCTAGGAAGGCGTCAGGTCTAGCCACTTTCCCTTTTTTCATTTGGGTAATAGTCTCCTCAAGCTCCCCAAGTGTGATATCCTTCATTAAATTCTCATTCATTTCATGCATCACTAGAGGTAGAATACAGAAGAGAACCTGAGCTTCTTCTGGTAATTCCCCATTCGCATCTTCCCTAAAAAGAGTAGAGAAGTACTACACCACCTCCTCTGACATTGTAGGAAAGGAGTTAAGCCGCTCACCCCTTTCATTGACCAGGGCCGAAATAGAGTTGCCATGCCTTTTGGCTTTGGATGAATGAAAGAAAAAAGAGATATTTTTGTCCCCTTCCTAGAGCAATTCTATTTGAGCTTTCTACTTCTAGAACATTTCCTCCCATAGCTCGCATTCCTCTAGGTCTTTCACAGCCTGAGCTTCATCTTGAAGTAAGTCTTCAATCAATCCTTCCTTATTATTCTTGTGATACCATCAAGCTTGGTCTGTGCAATATCCTTAACATGAAAAATGTTCCCAAAGCATTGATGATTCCATTGTTTGAGCTTATACTTCACATACTGCAGTGATTTAGCAAATATATACATTGTCGTACTATGGGTAGGCCTACCCCACCACCAATTGGCCACACACTCGAATAGTGATTGATCCTATAGCCACATGAGTTGGAATCTAAAGGAAGGAGAGCAAGGCTGATACTTTGAAACACTATTAAGCTTAATAGGCCAATGATCTGATCCTCTCTAGTCCAAAAATTTGGACCCCGTAGACCACATACCTCCAACCCAAAAATCAGAAAACAAAAAATGATCCAGTCTCTCAATAATGTAGTGTTTCCCAATCCTACGATTGCTCCATATAAACTACCCATTATTGGGCCTAATGTCAACTAAATTCAAAACTTCAATATAATTGTGCATAAGCAAAGTAGAGGGGTCCAGCCTTGATGTACCACCCCACTTTTTAGTCAATTCTAAAATAGTGTTAAAATCTCCAGCCATAATCCAAGGTTGGAAGGGAGCCAAGCTATGAACAAAATTGATATGGCCCCATAAGGAGTGTTTACCCCTCCAATCAGTACGGGCATAGACAGTGGAGAGGAGAATGACTTCCCCCATCTCAAAACTAGAAGCAATCATAGTCATGGAAAACTTAGAAGACAGCCATCCTATGAGACCGATCTTCCATGGGTTCCAAAGACAAGCTAGTCCCCCTGAGGATCCAAGAGCCCCAATGCATTGACAGTCCCCTTGCCTCCACAACTTAGGTGCTAATCTAAACATAGATTCAATTGAAAGCTTAGTCTCCTATAGAAAAAGGACATCAGGTCTTTGACTTCTAATCAAGTTGTGAATATCATTTTGTTTAGGGCTATTGTTCAAGCCCCTTACATTCCAAGAAAGTATAATCATTTCAGAGGATTCAAAAAGTGAGCATCCAGAGTCTTCACTGACCTTGATTCCATCAAAGTCTCTCCCATTAGTTTAATCTTTTCCAAGTCCTTTTTTCTGGTAGGCTTGACAGATTTCTCCCCCCTCCCTTCTTAAGGTCCTTTTGCAAAAGTCCCAAATGAGGAGAAGATTTACTACCCCTTATTGCCCCTAAGTCCCCGAATTTCCCCGTGAGAGGTAGATTTCCATCTTTTTTAGAGGGAACTATTGAGGAAGTCAATACTTCTAAAATCATCATCTGCTGGTCCATATCCATGTGCCAATACCTAGCATCTTGTGGTTCAATTAAAGCACCTAAAACATTGGTCTCCTGGGCTAGGCCCTCAATCCCCTGATCCAAAATCATCAACCCTGGATTCACCTCCTGTTGATTAAGGTCATCCAGTATTTCAAACCTATTAAGTGAGTCATATGCTTGTCTTTCCTTCAAGGACCATTTTTGGCCCCTATTTCTATAGTGACCTCTAACTGGCATAAAACCATCGGCTTCAGGTGCCTCACCTGGAATCGGGCGCTTCCCTTTGTCTATTCTAGGAGGATTGTGAGCAGGTTGAGCATGCTGAGAATCAAAGGCTTTTGATTTGGGACACCATCACTGCAAGTGACCATAAGCATGGCAAAGATGATAGTGGAAAGGAAGAGTTTCATAATCTAATGGTTGCACCCAAGAAAAGGGTCCCACACTCATTTCAATAGCATCAGGTATTGGCTTGCTAAGATCAATTTCAACACAAATACGAGCATAAGTCATTAACTTTTTCCCAAGGATTGACATTGAAGAACCGACTGGCCTTCCCAGCAGAGATGCAAGCATTTGCAGAGTGTCTTCATGACAACATTCCACCAGAAAGTGAGGTAGACACACCCACACTGGGACACGGTTTGGCAATTCCTCTGATGGTATAAAACTAGCATGCCACGACTTGATAAACAACCCCACTTGGTTATGAAAGTAAGGGCCTCTAAAAAAACTCTATTATAGTCAGTTAGACAGGTAAAAGTGACCATAAAATAGCTATTAGCTAACAACGTAATATCCATTTCTCCTTCTGATGCCCATGTCCTCTGAGCCCACGCTTCTAGGAACTGAAGCAAAGCCTAAGCCCCAAAAACTTGCAATACATGGAGTGGTTCGAATAGTATTCTATGTCTTCAGCAATCATGTCCATTGGTATAACCAGCTTGGGCCTCTCCTTGCATCTTTCTAGGCAACCGTTGACCTTGGGTAGTCGCATGCCAATGGGCTCTTCTGCATCAAAAAGGCTTGAAACCTGTGAGAGGGGAGCCTTTCTAGTGTTCTGCATACCTTGAACCACCTGCTGCAATCCAAGCACCGCCTTGTAGTTCAGACCTGAACCCTGCCCTTTCACGCCTTCCTTATCCCTTTCATTCATTGCCATAATATTTATGATTACTTATTGATTAATGTTTTTATCAGATTACTGATCAATTTTATGATTAATATAATTTTTGATTTTATTGAGATAATTTTTTTGAAGTTTTTATTTCTAATATTTTATGATTAATATAAACTATGATTTTTTTAATTAATATAAATGTTGAATTTTTTTATTATTAGTATTTTATGATTCACATAAATGTCATGTGTGTTGTCCCCCAAAAATATCACTCATTTTTGGGACAACATTTGAACTATTTTGGTCCTACAGACTAAAATTGTCTCTTCCTCTTTCGAAATTTGTCCTGGGCATTCAAATTCCTCATTTTTCAAGCTTCTCAGAAATCTATGGACTCTGCAGGCTTGAATCTATAGACTCTGTAGGAAGAGAAATCTATGGACTTTGCAAGGAAAGAAAATCAGTGGACTCTGCAGGCCAAGTTCAATGGGCTTCACATGTTGATTTCTACGGACTCTAGAGGAAAGGAGCAAGCTCTCAACACTTAGGTGATTTCAAAGTTGGTTCAATGACCAGGTTCAACTAAAAGAGTTCAATGTCAAGGTTTAACATCAACATCAAGAGTTCAACAGGTTCAATGGAATAATGGTTCAATAGGTTCAAAGGTTTCTACAAGTAGGTTCAATCAAGGTTCAACCAGTTTTCGAGGCTTGAACCATTGAACCGTTGAACCATTGAACCACTTTGGTTCAAAGGTTCAACAGGTTCAAGGTTCAATAGGTTTAACACGTTTGGTTCAATGAGGATCAAAAGGACCTAGCCAAATCAAAGAGAATGAACTGATGAACCATTGAACCAAAGTTGGTTCCAAGGAGTGGTTCAATGCTTTAGTTCACTCAGTCAGTTCATCAAGCTTGGTTCATCCGCTTGGTTCAAAGCTTAGTTCATCTATTTGGTTCAAAGCTTGGTTCATCGGCTTGGTTCAATCAAAGGGATCATCAGCTTGGTTCAAAGTTTGGTTCAAATCTTGGTTCAACGGTTGGTTCAAAGGAGCGATTCAATGCAAAAGTTCAAAAGAACCTCCCGAAGGACAAGTGCCCTTGTGAAGGGCACTTGGTCGACAAAAGCACCCTTCAAAAGGGTCATTTTCAAAGAAGCTGCAAAGGTAAATTCTTTCAGATATTTGTTTAAGGCAGTCAAAAAATACTAAGGCATAATTCCTTCAAAATTTTTGTTCGAAGGAATTCCTTCAGACAAAAAGTCTGAAGGAATTCGAGAAAGAAGCCACAGGAGGAAAGCCCAAAGGAATTTCCAAAGGTAAAGACAAATCAATTAGAATAATTTTTCAGACTTTTTGTCCACAGGAAATGTCTGTGGACTTTTTGTCTATGGGAATTGTCTGCAGGAAATGTTCTGAAAGACTCCAAAGAAAAGGCCATCAAAGGACCTCGAAGGGCAGGTGCCTTTGTGGGGGACTCTCGGCTGCTGAATTAAAGGACACTTCCCCAAAGCCAAAGGGTCACCTTCCCTTCAGGAGGATGAAAAATAGGAAATTCAAAGAAGGACCAAGGGGTGATGTGCTCAAAGACATCAAATTCAAGAACAATGAACTAGCCGTTGAAAATGTATTAACGAGTGCACGAACATCAATTTCAAAGCTCATAAAATAGATGTTGATCCTTGTAATCTATAGACTCAAATGCAATCATAGGATTTAACGCCAAGATCAGCAAGAAGCGATTAAGGAACAGAGTATCAAATTGAATCAAGGACCCAATTCAATTAACCAAAAAAGGAGGAACGATGAAGAAGGATCAGATCACCAGGTGGACATTGAAAGATGTAAACTTTCAACAGCGTGACTTGTTTCTCTGCATTGAGAAAAACAAATGGGTAGATGCCCCTAAATTCTAGCTTATCTTAACAAATTTCAATGCAACATGATGTGTTACTGTTCTCGAGTCCTTCTTAAAGAGGCTATATAAGGGAGTCTCTTTTATTGTAAATATATCTCTTTTTTTACAATCAAAAATGAAACTCTGCCCAAATTGAAAGGTGATTTTGAGACTTTGAGCTCAAATTGTTGATCATATTTTGTTATTGGAATAAGAAAGCAAGTGATTTTTCAGACTTTGTGCTGTGATATCTTTGTTGTTGGGGAAACTGTTCTTATGTCTTTTTCCTTAATATATTTTCTATTCCTTTAATTCAACAAGTAGAATTAGTGAAAGTAGTCAAGAAGGTGTCCTAAAGTCAATTGTGGAGAGACTTTGTGCCCCCATAATTTCCTTTAGTGTGTTTTCTTTTCATTTTTGTGTAAAGGACCTTGGGATGACTTTGTGCCCTCATTGTCCTTCATATCTCACTCTTGGGCAATTCAAGTGGAGACTTTGTGCTACATCTCAATTTGCTGGTTACTGCATCCTTAGTTACATTTTGCTTTTACTACCAAGAATATTCTTGTGGCTTGCTGAATAGTACTTTTGAAAGAAGAGGAGTGCTTTCTATCATTTCCCTTGAGTTTTTCCTTTGATTTACACGCATCATCTCTGAAGAAAGAGAGATGGATGGTTTGTCCTACCCTTGAGTATTATTTTCTATATATATATATATATATATATATATATATATCCATAGGGAACCTCCCCTAGATGAGAGGAGAGATTAGTCCCCTTTTGATGTGGTAAATCTACAAATTTGGATGACCAATCTTCTTACTTTGGCTGATCGATAAAATATTCAACCAATAATTTTTGGCGACTCCGTTGGGGATATAACCCATTTTCATTATAACCCTTGTCCATTATAGACTCTGGTGACTCCGTTACTTGTCTTACCCATTATCCATTTACAGCCTTACCATCTTCCTCCACCTTCGTTATTTTATCTGGTCTGCAAAACCAGAGCTGCTAGAAAAGAGTGCATAGTTTAAAGCCTCAAGCTTTAAACTGAAGCAAGGTCAATTCTTTTCCATTTTTGTTTCACAATCTAGCAGATTCAAGGTATACATGAAGCCAAAGGGCTAAAGGGATTATTGACCCTATATTCGAGTTGGTACAACAAAGTAATTTTGATGTGTTTCCTTCACCATCTCACCTCCAACGAACCAAGAGATTTCCTCTTACTAAAGTCAGATCTCCATTTCCAGATGAAGTATCCACTTCTACTATTGATAAAGCTTTGCCAATAATTACCCCTCTGAGATTTGTTATTCCTCCTTTTCATAATCCTATAATGGCAGTTCAAGGCCCCTGGGGTAATGATTTTGGTCCTCTCAATCTTACTCCACCTCTACATGAGCTTCCACGCAGTTCAAGGAAGAATTTCTCCAAATTCTATGGTGATGAGAAAGTTCATCCTGATGAACACATTGCAACCTTCAGCATAACCTGTAGAGTAATTGGAGTAGAATTTGAAGATGTAGCAATCAAGCTATTTGTATAAACATTACAAGGTGCTACTATAGAATAGTTTTATCATCTATAGGCTCGGTCAGTAACTGATTGGAATACCCTCAAAGATAAGTTTGAAGCTAGATTCAAACATGAAGAAGATGCACATGCACTTCTGGCTCAACTTACACAAATGAAGAAAGAACCTCATGAACCAATGAGCGACTTCATAGCCAAATTTGACAAGCTGAGGAATAGAATTCATGTAATTTCTTGACCTACAGCTAAGAATCTCAAATGCTTCTTCATTAATTCTCAGCTACCTAAAGTAAGTTTTCTTTTGAGATGTGCTAGTCAAATAGATCTTGTTGCAGCTCAACTTTTGGCCACTGAGGTAGAAGATCTCATCTTAGCAGGGAAGATAAGAAGAGATCCAAATAGAAATAGATCCTCATCATCTTCTGAATATTCATTTATAGGCACCACTAATCCAATGGTGCAAAAGTTGGCAAATGAGTTACTTGCTCTCAAAAAGAAAATGGCAAAAGGAATATCTTCTACTCCTTCATACATAGATATGTCGAGAAGGACATTTCCAAATCAGTCATATTAGGGCAATGCTGCTAGGAATCAAGGGCAACAAAATCATCTTCCTCCCCCACAAGGGAAATTTGCCCTGGAAGCTCCTCCAACCAAATCAACAGTTGGATATTTGGAAATAGAACATGCTTTCTCTTTCCAACTTGAGTTTGAGCAAGAAAATGATGTTGATTTCTTCATGGAGGATCAAGAAGAATCAGCTGGAAACTCCCACATTGGTTTCTTGAACTACCAGGATGAACCCAGAAGCAATGGAGAAGCTATTGATGGATCATATGCAGGGTTTACCAGGTCCAAGAACCAATCAATTCATCAAGCTGATAAAGGGAAGACAGAGGAGCAACCTCAACCAACAATTACAATTGCTAAGCATGGAACCACTCTGCCTTTTCAGTCAAAGGATTCGGTGATCACCTAAAAGGTAAGTACATCAATTTCACCTTCACCTTCTACTTCAATTTTGCAAACCAGCCCTCCTCCCATCCCTCCTAAAACTCAAAAGGTTGAAATAACTTCCTCTGTACCTAGCTCAATTCAACCATTTGACATAATCGATCATGTCAAAAAGACAAAAATACAAATGTCTAAATTTGAATATTTGCAGTCCAATCCTGATCAATTGGATAGGTTGGTCCAATGTGTCAAAAACTAAACCATCCCTGCAAGATAAGAGGTTAAGAAAATAATTCTTGATTCCCCAAAGAACATGCCCATTCTAAATAATCTTGTCATTACTCCTCCAGCTGCCCCTAGGAAAATAGAACCTTTCTATGTTTCCTTATTAATAAATGGTTATCAACTCAAAAATTGCATCATTGATTCCAGGGAATTTGACAATGTCATGCCTGCTAAAGTAGCTGAGTCTCTAGGTCTCACACTAACCAAAACCTTTGGGAGATGTTTCTCCATGGAGAACAAGCAAGTACCACTACTGGGGCAAATCAAAGATTCCCAATTTGCATTTGCAGCCTTTCCAGACAAGAGAATCAAGATGACTGTCTTGGTGGCTGATGTCCCAGCATCCTATGGCATTTTTCTTGGACAAATTTTTTGCAAGGATGTGGGAGAATAACTAAGCATGGACCTATCTGAGGCAAGGATCCCTGTCCAAGGCATAATGAAGAGATTGCTCCCTGAAAAGGAGGCAAAATACGTGGTCATCCAAACATTAGTCCCTATAGCACAAATTCTATTTGAGTCTTCAAGCAGGGGTAATTACTTCTTGACCACAGAGGATGCTCGTGTCTTAGATGATGAAAGTCTTGTAGGTGGAAATCCAGGATTTGATCCAAACAAGGCATTAGAAGAATTAGTAGGGTGCAATACAAATCAAGAAGGATCTTCCATCTCTGATGAAGAGAATTTTGATAGAAGATCAACTTCTGATGATGCTTAGATCTTGGAATTTGATGGCAGTAATTCTTCCACAGCTAGATATGAATCTCTGTTGTTTAGATTGAAGACTACTCAAGATGAAGAGATCAAAATCCTTCACATCAAAGGAGATGTTGAGCTAATGGTTTGTCAAGAATTTGATGCTGACAATCAAAGCATGTGCTGGACTGGACCAGTAGAACAACAAGCTATGGTGGTGGACCATACTGTTGTATTCTAAAGTTAGCAAAAGGAACTGTTCATAGGGAGAGCTAAGAGTTATGGTTTTCAGTTTGAAGACCACGTCCTGCCTTGGAGCAAGAAGAAGAAAAGGCCAAGAGGAAGATGTAGAAAATTGGTTTCTTGGTGGAGAGCTCCATTCACCCATCACTATTTTTGGGGGCAAAATGGTTTCCTACTAGTTTACCAAGATGGCACACTATTTTCACTGCCTCTCAAGAAGCAACATCTGAAACACTTCAAGTCTTGAAGTATCAGATCATTACATCTGTACATATGTATATTTGTATAGTTTTTAATTCTATTTTGTTTTGTTTGTTTCCATTTTTGATGCCTTTCATTTCTGGGTAGCATAAATCCGTAGCACCAAAAATGAAGACACATGAAGACACTGGAGATTCTGGATTCTACTCCCTTTAATTTTTTTTACAATTGATAGAAGTTCCCCAACTGGAGCCAGTTGTTGTCCCCCAAAAATATCACTCATTTTTGGGACAACATTTAAACTATTTTGGACCTACAGACTAAAAGTGTCTCTTCCCTTTTCAAAATTTGTCCTAGGCATTCAAATTCCTCATTTTTCAAGCTTCTCAGAAATCTATGGACTCTGTAGGCTTGAACTACAGACTCTATAGGCTTGAATCTATAGACTCTATAGGAAGAGAAATCTACAAACTTTGCAGGAAAAGAAAATCTATGGACTTTGCAGGCCAAGTTCAATGGGCTTCATAGGTTTATTTCTATAGACTCTGCAGGAAAGGAGCAAGCTCTCAACATTTAGGTGATTTCAAAGTTGGTTCAATGACCAGGTTCAACTAAAAGAGTTCAATGACAAGGTTCAACATCAACAACAAGAGTTCAACAGGTTCAATGGACTAATGGTTCAATAGGTTCAAAGGCTTTTACAAGCAGGTTTAATCAAGGTTCAACAAGTTTCTGAGGCTTGAACCATTAAACCATTGAACCATTGAATCACTTTGGTTCAAAGGTTGAATGGGTTCAAGGTTCAATAGGTTCAATGGGTTTGGTTCAATGAGGATCAAAAGGACCTAGCCAAATCAAAGAGAATGAACTGATGAACCATTAAACCAAAGTTGGTTCAAAGGAGTGGTTCAATGCCTCAGTTCACTCAGTCGATTCATCAAGCTTGGTTCATCTTCTTGGTTAAAAGCTTGGTTCATCCATTTGGTTCATCGACTTGGTTCAATCAAAGGGATCATTGGCTTGGTTCAAAGTTTGGTTCAAAGCTTGGTTCAATGATTGGTTCAAAGGAGCGGTTCAATGCAAAAGTTTAAAAGAGCCTCTCGAAGGACAAGTGCCCTTGCAAAGGGCACTTGGTCGACAAAATCACCCTTCGAAAGGGTCATTTTCAAAGAAGCTGCAAAGGTAAATTCTTTCATATTTTTGTTTAAGGTAGTCAAAAAAGACTAAGGCATAATTCCTTCAGACTTTTTGTCTGAAGGAATTCCTTTGGACAAAAAGTCCAAAGGAATTTAGGAAAGAAGCTGTGGGAGGAAAGCCTGAAGGAATTTCCAAAGGCAAAGACAAATCAATCAGAATAATTCTGTGGACTTTTTGTTTGTAGGAAATGTTCACAGACTTTTTGTTCGTGGGAATTGTCCACAGGAAATGTTCCAAAGGACTCCAAAGAAAAGGCCGCTGAAGGACCCTGAAGGGTAGGTGCCCTTGCGGGGGACTCTCAGCTGCTGAATTAAAGGATACTTCCCCAAAGCTGAAGGGTCACTTTCCCTTCGAGAGGATGCAAAATAAGAAATCCAAAGAAGGACCAAGGGGTGACGCGCTCGAAGATGTCAAATTCAAGAACAATGAACTAGCCATTGAAAATGTAGTGACGGGTGTGCGAACATCAATTTCAAAGCTCATAAAATAGCCATTGATCCTTGTAATCTATAGACTTGAATTCATTCACAGGCTTTAAGGCTAAGATCAGCAGGAAGTGATTAATGAATAGAGTATCAAATTGAGTCAAGGACCCAATTCAATTAACCAAAAAAGGAGGAATGATGAAGATGGATCAGATCGCCAGGTGGACATTGAAAGATGCAAACTTTCAACAGCGTGAATTGTTTCTCTACATTGAGAAAAGTAAATGGGTAGATGCCCCTAAATTCCAACTTGTCTTCTTAACAAATTTCAATGCAACATGATGTGTTACTATTCTCGAGTCCTTCTTGAAGAGGCTATATAAGGGACTCTCTTTTATTGTAAATATATCTCTTTTTTGACAATTAGAAATGAAACTCTGCCCAAATTTAAAGGCATTTCTGAGACTTTGAGCTCAGATTGTTGATCATTTTTTTATTGGAATAAGAAAGCAAGTGATTTTTCAGACTTTGTGCTGTGATATCTTTGTTGTTGGGGAAAATGTTCTTATGTCTTTTTCCTTAATATATTTTATGTTCCTTTAATTCAACAAGCATAATTAGTGAAAGTAGTTAGGAAGGTGTCTTGAAGTCAACTGTGGAGAGACTTTGTGCCCCCATAATTGCTTTTAGTGTGTTTTCTTTTCATTTATGTGTAAAGGACCTTGGAATGACTTTGTGCCCTCATTGTCATTCGTATCTCACTCTTGGGCAATTCAAGTGGAGACTTTGTGCTACATCTCAATTTGCTAGTTACTGCGTCCTTAGTTACATTTTGCTTTTGCTACCAGGAATATTCTTGTGGCTTGCTGAATAGTACTTCTGAAAGAAGATGAGTGTTTTTTTTCATTTCCCTTGAGTTTTTCCTTTGATTTGCACGCATCATCTCTAAAGAAAGAAATATGGATGGTTTGTCCTACCCTTGAGTATTATTATATATATATATATATCCATAGGGAACCTCCCCTTGATGAGAGGAGAGATTAGTCCCCTTTTGATGTGGTAAACCTACACATTTGGACAACCAATCTTCCTACTTTGGCTGATCAGACCTATTTTATTTATCAGTACACTGATCGACAAAATATTCAACCAATAATGTGCAATGTCTCAAAAAGTTTCTTCTTTTAATTAATATAAATCTTGATTTTTTTAATATTTTGATTTTTTTTACTAAGATAAATCTTTAATTTTTTGTGGTAGTAAATTATGTTAGAGTTGTATATTCCTAAACCTAAAATGGCCCTAGTCATTTCTTAGTTTTTAAATAGTGAAATTTTAGGATGTATTTATTAGTTGTTAAACTGTGTGAATTTAGGATGTTTTGTGTATTTCATTATTGG
This sequence comes from Torreya grandis, assembly GCA_037957365.1. Classification (NCBI taxonomy): domain Eukaryota; kingdom Viridiplantae; phylum Streptophyta; class Pinopsida; order Cupressales; family Taxaceae; genus Torreya; species Torreya grandis. The sequence continues at coordinate 434,531 of JARHVA010001538.1, read as the reverse complement.
TATGTTTGTGAAGATCAGGTGGTTCCTTGGCTATTCTATGTACCTTTTTTTAATCCCATTCAATTATCTCTTCTCCTACATATTTATACATGCCTTGGGATTTATGTTAGAAACATTATTAATGTTCTTTGGGCCCACAAAAATATTGATACCATTTATCTATGCCTATGATTCATTTAGTTTAGTCACTTCTAACCAATATGAGAAGACCTGTTGTTTTGTCATTTTTAATTTTTTCAACTGTTAGATGTTGATTTTGGCACCAATATATGGTTATGATTTGAATTCAAGTTATTTATAAATACATTATCACTAATGTGGAGAATAATTGGTAAGTCAAAATTATATTAAATTTCTCTTTTAGTAATGGCTAAGGAGACCAATCTTGACTAGAAACCAAACATTTATGCTAAAAAGAGGCTAGTGTTGGTCATGATAGGAGACCACTAGAGATTATGATTATTTAAGGAGAAAGGCATAAAAAACCCATTTTAAATGAGGTTTGATAGCCTCAAAGGCTTTCTAGATGTTTTTCACCATAAAAGAGCCTTCAATTTGGAAACCTATGTTTTTCAAATCGATCTTTCATAAAGAGATCCAAATGAAATAAAGTGACATTGAATGATTTTCCAAGACTCATTTCCTTCAATGGATTTTACCACCCATTTGGAACATAGTGCAATGCTTTGACTGTAGATGAAAATAATTCCCATACCTCTATAGAACCACTACATTTATTTGGAATTAGACCAAAGAAAGTCATAGAAGGATTTAAAGGGGGTCCAACAGGGAATGTAACCTTTTGTAAATTATTATTTCATTAATAATAGTCTTATTAAGGTAGTTTAATAGAAAAAATATTAAAGGGAACTATTGGGGATCTAGATTGTACCCTAGATGGAAGCAGAAGTGTTCAAGTCCTACTTCCAAATCTAGTTCAACATGGGACTGCCCCCAGGTTGTGGGTATCCTATAATGGGGTCAAACCTCTAGGATTTTTAATCATGATAGCTCTTTTGATGCTAAGATTCCAAATATCTATCATACATCAGTGTTTTATGAAGAGGTTCACCAAATGATCAGACGTTGAGGGAAATGATGGAGAGGTCTAATACAAGACACTAACTAGTCATAGTATCCATATGCAGGCTTCAATCAAAAGATATATAACACTAAACATGACCTACATAACAAGATGAACTAGTAACTAGGTGAGATCAAGACTTGACAAGGGAGAAAATCTCTACCACGTATGCAAATCAATTGACATGTACACACTATACCAGAACAATGAAATTTAAAAACTAATCTTGTATTCATCTCAAGAGGTTACAAGCTCCATCTTGGTAGAGTTTAGTCATGCCCAAGAGAGGGAGTAGAGGGCTACCAAGAGGATCCATTTTTTGGTTCAAAATCCTCTTTATATATAGAAAAGAGAAAGATAGAGATGGGAGAAATTCATAGGAGAGTGGAGAAAGAGTCATCGTGATCAAGAAGTGAGGTGGTAGTTCATTGATTACTTTTCTTTATGCATGCCTTCTTCATATTAGTATCAATCCTTATCAATAAGCTAATCTCCTTTGTTCCAATGGTCCTCAAGCTCCTCTCATTGGCTAAGAGATCCCACTTGAAGATAAGGGTTTGTTCTCCAAGATGATAAAGTCTTTTGGAGTGGAATCAATGCTCTCAACTACTTCTCCAACTACTAGCTCACCACTTTGGGACCCTAAGTCCACTTGACATGTTCATGAGGATCAAATCCTTGAATCCTAAAACCAATAGTACTATGCCATGAATGGTTGTTTGTCAATTTATGACTATGTTGAAATATGAGAAGCCCCTACCATATCTCATTTATCTGCCCCTGCATGGGAAACTAAACCTGGGTCTACTATAGGTGAAAACAATCCAAACTATTGGTTTTCCTATATTTTTAATCAATAAAAGAAGTTCATCAGGTGCATGTTATTGATTTGATAATAAACTACCACCCCTTTGGTCTATATTAGGTCAAAAAATAGCTATTTTCCTCCATAGAACTCTATTGGCAATGCTTGGTCCCATTTCATCATTCAAACTATTGAACCTTTATCTATATTAGGTTTAAAAGACCTATTTTATCCCTATGGAGCTTTCATGGTGATGTCAATCCTACAATGTCCATCTATTCAGCCTGAACCATGCTCCAACTAGGTTCTTTTATCTAAGAATGCCCTATCTACTTTTATCAAAATGTCCTGGGCTTGATCCTTTGATTATTGGTTATCGACCATAACTCAAACTATTGACATATTGACCTTTGTTGACACCATTGATCTTGATCTATATGATTGAGTGAGAGCCATCAATCCTGACCTTGATTTGTCGATCTCTATTCAATCTAGCACCACTTGATAACCTTGTATTTGCACTCAGGATATTATAATTAGTCTATTAGTCTCTATGCTTGTGCCATGTGTCAATCACATGTTGATTTTAGGATCGTATTGTCATTATATTAGCCTTTATGCTTGTGCCACATGGTGGCCTCTCAAGATATTTGACTTTTTGACCTCCTGCATGCCATTAGATCATAATGTATGAAGAAACATTGATCATTGATTTCCTTTGGACCCACCTTCTTGTCAGTGAATTCACACCATCTGATCTATGCTCGATAAACCCACTCTATTGGATCATGTCTAACTTGTAGTTTTTTAAGGGCTTTTAACTTGGGGACTCTTTGACTAATTTGACTCCAATATCAACTATTAGATCTTGCTTATAAGTATGCGAGTTCATAAACTATTAGATCTTGATTAATTTTAAACTTGTTAAGGACCTTTTAAACCCAAATAGTCATTTTATGGAGCTCAAACTTGACACTTGCATGAACTTCTTGCTCTGTAAGTTCCACTTTGAAGCTCCATAACTTAGGCTAGAAAGCTCACATGGGCATGAAATGTTTAGGATATGATATAGGCATGAAGAGATCCATGGCACTATAATCTTTTGGCTTGCATGAATTTATAAAGTGCATTTATTAAATGCATAAGTTAGTTGGTCCATTCATTTTTTTCATGAGGTCTTAGTGATGGTCTGGTCCTTAAACTTGCACAATTCATCGTTCGATCATTATTTCAAAGTGTTGATGATTTTATAAGGCTTGTGTAACTTTGTCCATGCTCTAAATGCTTGAAACACATGAGAACCTACATAGTCTTCTTAATTTTACAATCTTAGACCTGTTTTAAGCCTTTGATCCATTGCTTCATCAAACCATGCAAAATCTTCATATGTGGGCCAAAAATGGCCAACAAGAACCACACTGCCAATTGTAGAAAGTTTAACTTGGTTTCCTAAATCAATATTCAATAACTAAATATAAATTCTAAAAACTCTTTATATCAAAGGAATAAAAATCTTACTCGATGAAGTTTATTTGTAATAAATATCTAGTGTGCATATATCTAATTGATATTATACACATTTAAGCTTAAACTGGTGCTCAAGGATAAAATTTGACAATTGGCTTTCCCTCTAAATAAAGACAGGATTATTAAATAATTAAAATGGCCTACATTTTATGTTTTTATTATATATTTGTAAGGCATTTTATGGTTAATGTAAATATATTTTAAATTAAAATGTATTATCTACACCTAAATCATAACTTTTCATAATCTTAGCTTATAAAAATTCAATTCATGTATATTATAAAGACTACTAATATTAAAAAAATTGAAAAAAAAATAATGATATTAAATGGTAATATTTAAAAAAACATTTAATTTTAGATATACTACATATTTCACTAAGGTGGATTATTTTTTATAATGTCTTATCAACATTTATCATGACTCACTTGTTTTGGTCACCCTGTACAATTATACTCAGTACATTTTCACAAATATCTTGGATACTTTTGATTAAAAAATCTAGAGTTTTTCTAAAAGTTTTTATTATTGGTAATTTATACCTTTTATATACAAATGTATATATCCATGGCAGTGTTAAGAAAAGAAGAGAAAAAGTTTTGGTCTATCAATTCTCCTTTTAGTTTGCTAATTTTTCACAAGTCTCCTCCAACACCTAGTGTGAATTGTCGCCCTAGCTCTACCTACACTTCAGTATTTTACAAATATAAAGATTCAGATTTAGGGTTAGTGGTGTAGAATGGATTATAATTCATCTCACCATCCAAATTCTTCAGTTGTGGTGATGCCACATATTTAGAGGAACATCTATCCTTAGCACTACTAAAGACATCATTGTCACTAATTAAAGCATTGTCTGCTATGTTTTGTAGCTTTTTTTTTTATATATCAATACCCCTACCTTCTACTTTACTGCTTGAAATCTAAATATTATTAAGAAATTCATGATGTTTGGATTTGTATTTTTGGTAAGGATTAAGATACTTAAATTTACCCATCCTTTACATTGTATAGCTCACTAGTTGTGCTTTGCATCAATGTCCCATACATGTGCCTCCTGTTGTCCATCAAAAGTATTGGGTAGATTTTCAATATTTTCTATAACAACATGGTGCATTCCCTGAATAATACTCTACACTCCTTCTTGACATGATTCTCAATTTCCAAACCAAAAGAGACTCATTGATCCATTGATGGGATTCAATAGATCCTCTCACATGATTCATATATAAGCGACCTGAATAAAGTTGAATAAGACACACACAGATTCAAAGCTCCATTAATTTTTAGCTCTAATAAAAATAAATAAATCACTAATTAGGTCTTAAATTTTAAAGGCCTTTATATATGATATTGATGAGGTTTGTTCGGTCATAGAATTTTACTAGGAAAATAATGGCATTTCCTTGAGATTGTGCTTTCTTTATCCATTCAAGCCTCAACCACATAATTTCCTTGAACTAAAAACAAAAAGCATTAACAGGGTATCTATAATTCTACTATTTTTAAAAATCATAGCATATTTTACATCAAATTTAATTACCACTGAGAGGAAATTCAGGATTTTTCAAATTTAAAATTGCCACTCTGATTATGGCTAATAGGGTAGTTGGCTAACATGGCAGTTAATGGAGTGTATAAGAAACAAAAAGGAAAATGGAACAACTAGAATGGGAGTTGGAAAATGGTCAGGATCATGGTTTCTCATTTATGGTTTGGTGGTAGTTGTGGTTTCATGTTTTATGTTACTGTTTGGAATAGCTGCAATTGACATATAAGGACTAACAAAGACTGATAGTTGAAGCCAACATGCTGGGAGTTAGCACATGTTGGTTAAGCTCATTGAGTGATCCAATCCTTCCAATCCAACTAAGTGAATTAGAATCTCTAGCTTTCTATGCTATTCATGCAAAGTGAAAGTGCTAGCTACGTTTGAAATCATATTTGCACAACTCAAAGATTATGCAACATTATATACATTCTGATGCATGAGTGATTATTTGGATCTAACATTAGATTTTTTATAAGTTATGTAACATCCTTATCGTCAACCTCCTTGAATTTGGAAGAAACTTACCATATCCACTTCAACCAAATCCTCATGAATGAATTAATGATTTCTTTGTCTATGTAGTTTGTGAAGTCACTAACCACAATATCCTCTATTTATCGTCTAATATTTTACTTGGATTTTCTAGATCCTCTAGATGATGGAGCCATTTTAACATTAACATCCTTCATTTGATTCATGTTGGGATAATATTATTAAGATAAAATGGGAACCAAAGAATTACAACCACTCCATCGACCCTCATCACTAAAGAAATCACACCAATTATTTGTAAATGAAATAGGATGTGTCACTCATGCAAAGTATGAAGAATGGAGTATGAATGATGATAAGTCCCATCAATAATAATCAATAATTAATGGGAATAAAACCAAGGATAATGCCATATAAAGTCATGATTAAGGTATATAATGAGGAGATAGCCTTGGGGAATGTAGATTGCAAACCGTCTTTGCCACCCCAAAAGGAACCTTAGGGAAAGGAAGGGGAATGGATATCACATCCTAGTTTTCTCATGTCAATATTGAAGGCACTTATTGGTGATAATATTGCCAAGCATAATTAATAATTGGAAGATTAGTTTTTGTGCAATCTGAAATTGATTTGGTTTATATGATTTCAATTCAATCTAATAATGTTATTATGTTTCTATGTATGTGACAAAACTTAGACATATATATGTTATACAATTATGTGGAATAATTATTATTTATCACAATTTATTGTTTAATATCACATGATTTTGATATCATGACCTAGATAACTATTTTATGTTCACTTCTTTGTGACATAGGTAAAAATCCTTGATGCGAGGGAGAAAATCTTAGAGGAGGAGCTAAATATAAATTATGGTTGGTAGAGAGAGAATCAAATAGAACAAGGTGTAATCTTAGAAAATAATGACATGCCTTGCCTATCTTAGAATGAGTAATGACATCTGGTTTGATGATTATCTAGCTTACTTAGCATTTTCTTTGTCTTTTGGATTAGTTATAATTATAGATGCATTAATTAAGATTTTAAGAGTCTTCTTGGTATACGCATCAATGTGTGTACCATATTTTAGCATATGTTGGCAATGTTTTACATTTTAGTATGTAATATAAGCTAACAAGAGTATACGTTTTTGGTTGAAAAGTATTGTTGACATTACTCATTGTGTTTTGTGACTAAAATCCATACACTGTAAATCGATGGTCATGCAACCCAATGGATCATTAAAATTAAACAAAAATAGATCTCTGGTGGATTTTATTATGAAGACTTATTCATACATCTTAGACAAATAACTATATTTATTGAATATTACATAGTTGTGAAGAAGAAATCATGTAATTGTAATGATGATGAGAACAAATTATTCTCTCTTTTTTTTTTAATTATTATATTATGTTGTGTATGTCATTTGAATTTAAAATTATTGGATTAAAAAAATATATTTGTTGACTTGCATACATAGATATTATTGCTTTTGTATTTGTAATGAAATAAAAAAAATGTATTTTTAGTTACTTATTGCAAAGGTTATTTTAACTTCTAGATATGAAGGCAAAATTGTATTATGAATCTATCAATTGTTATACACTTCATGATAAAAGTAAATTGAATTATCATCTAATGCATACTTTGATTTTAACATTAAGCACATGTATTCTGATTTGAATGTGTAAAGCATGTAATATAGTTTACAATGATGAAAATTGAAAAAATAGAAATTGATTTCATGAATGATTATTGGCTTTGCACATGTCAATACTATAATCATGCTCATAACTTACTTCTTATCTAGTTTTTATTTTTGATTAGAACTTGCAAAACTTGTTTACATTATTATTTTCTAAAGAAGGAATCAATAAGAAACCTTTTAAGATGACAAATTAAAAGAAAAAGAAGGAAAAATATGGTATGTTTTTTGGTACCTGACCGAAGGGTTCTTACATTGTAGTATTAGATATATAGGTTCAACACTCAACCTAATATGATCATTTACATTTATAACATACAAATTATTGGAAAAACATGTTTTTAGATATAAGCTAATGGATTTCAAATCTTGATAGACCTTAGAGTATAGGAATAATTTATGTGTGAGGAAACATAGTGAGAACATGACTTAAATTATGCCCCTTGGGCCTTTAATAAATTATCAAATCATTTAGCTTATATTTAAGTTATTAGGTCTAGATTACCTTAGAGCCTATTTAACATGATATTTAGATGTATGAAACATTATGATATAGGAGAAGGTCTCTGAAAAAAATGTAGAATCATAATAGACCTAGGTGATTTGTGGGTCACCAATTATGTGGAGTGATGAATATTGTTGGTCAATCTTGAGAAGTTTTCTTGAACATAGACCAAAAGGAATATTATGAATAACTGCAACATATCGTTAAAAGTGTGGATGAGATATCTCCTTACAGTAGTGGTATGAAACTTTTGTGTGATACATTAACCACCACAAACTTTTTGGAGATTATTATAATGGGTAGATCTAAGGGATGAATGATCGACTAGGAACATGAATACTACGTGATGGGAGAAATCCTAGTTAGTCTCACTATGACTAAGTAATTATTGAGTCTAGATATGACAAGGGAAATTGTTGAATCTAATCTTATGGCCATAAGCATGTATACCTTCAATGTTTATTCTTTAATATTTCATACATTAGGAAAGTATATTTTCCACTTCATGGTCATTGTCATATTTTTTAGGAGCTACATGGAGTAGCGATAATATTGACTTACGCATGCTGAATTTCTATTGCAGATTTTTTGACACCTTTCTCTCAAAAGGTGATACCTCTCTCTAGGTAGTAGAGTTGCACAAGAGATCTAAGAGGCTTTACAAAACTCTCCCTAGTTGTTTTCTAGCTTTAATAATAATTTCATGTGTGTTTAATGTTTGTAGTAAGGGAAAAACTTGTTGAGCATGTGTATATGTTGTAAATAAATATTATAATAAAGGAAAATCAAACCAATTATTACAGAAGAAGGGCTTGAATTTTAGTTATATAAACTATAAATTAAGTTTTTTTAGCTTAAGGATGATCTAAACCTTGTTATTTTCCATTAACAAGAAGTCAAATGGGGAGGATACACCTAGTTTTTGAAAATTTATGTTCTAAGTGTACTACATGATTAACAATACAATTGAATTTTTTTGAATAAGTCATATAAGACTTTTTCCATTTTCATTTCTAATCAATCTTAAGTTGACTAAGCCATTAGGATGATGTATTTTGTAAGAGGGAAAGGATGTTACATCCCATTTATCCCGTGCCAAGATTGAAGGCACTTGTCAGTGATTAACATTACCAAGCATAATTAATAATGAAAATATTGTTTTTTGTGTAATTAGGGATTGATTTGATTTAAGTTTAGTCTAATGATGTTATCATGTTTATAAACTTATGTGATAAAATTTAGACATATATGTTATAAAATTGTGTGGAATAATTATTAGTTATTAAAATTTACTATTTCATATCATATGATTTTGATATCATGCCCTAAATAACTGCCATTAATTCACTTGTTTGTGATGTATGCACAACTCCTCAATGTGAAGGAGAATATCATCAAAGAGAAGGAGATAGATAAAAATTATGGGCAATAGAGATTGAATCCTTTAGAATGAGGTATAATATTGATAAAGAAAGACATGTTTTACTTGTCTTGGCATGTGTAACATCCCTGTTGGGATCTAACTAGAAATACATTTTTTTTTAAAATAAACACATATTCAAGGTACACTATATCCCGAGATTATATCATAGATAATAAAAGTATTTACATGTAATCATGACAATGACTCATATTACATCATCAAATACGGATCTCTAATATCGTGAGAGAATGATAACTCAATTTAGAAAGAACAAGTGTAACATTTTAAACTTAACTCATCTAAATACAAAATCACCATTGTCAATGTGCTTCAATAAATAATTACAACTCTTCATGATAAATGTATAATATCAAGTGCAATATAATATAATGTAAAAATAAGATACTTGGCTATTCTGGAGCATAGTTCATGAACTTCAAGTATCCGTGACAATCTCAAGTGTCATCTCGATAAGTAGTAGTGTTATGGGGAGGGAGAACATCATTTGAGTGCTTTTCCACACCAACCATGGACCAATGATACCCCACACTAATCCCATCAAGGAATGTACTTCCCTTCATGGATGGGTTGATAGTGATGACACAAGAATCCAAAAAGACTAGCAAGTACCCACGTGTTGTATGATTTCTAACAACTAAACATGCAGTGTATCATAAAAAACTTGATTTATTGCAAGATATCACACATACATGTAAATCATACGCATGAAATTATAATGTCTCACTAAACATACCTTGACCAAAGTTTTTTAAATAGTAATATAAAATGATCTATAGATCTATCAATTTCATGCACGCCACTTGATCAAACTACTTTCATCTAACATTGTAATGCCGGTAAGCCAGTGAAGTCTGTCTCACTCCTTACTCCACATTAGCAATGTAGATTGGTCAAATATAAATTCAACCATAAGATTCATTAACTTACATCCTACTAACAAATGCATCACATGACATGCTAAGCATAGAAGTAATAATAACATACATTTAATCTGTTAAACATATGCATGAATATTTCATTATATTTTATCCCATACTAGAAATAATGATTATAAATATACCACCTGGGTAACATACAATTAACTGTAAAATTAAAGAAATACAATTGGTTTCCAGTTAATTACACCCTATGGCAACCCATATTATCATAGTCTAGGTGATTACATGCATAACTACTAAAACCAAATCCAGTCAAATAAGTAGTCACAATTTCCTAAAATCTAAGTTTTTGTTCAACCAACTGAGTATAAACAAGTAAGTTCTTAGTTTCAAACAAAACATAGAATGCACATTGTTATAATCTCAGGGTCCTATTTACAACCCCTGTAAGGCTCTAATATGCATATTTAATTAACATAAATAATAATCCAAATACACATCTTGAGGTAATATTAAATATTATAAGACACATTACATCCATTATCCGACAAGCTCTCTTGTTAATATATGTGAATGTAAAATTCATTATAATGTTAAATTATATATGATTGATTTCATACATCATGAAATCTCAAAGTACTCCAATGATTTTTTAGATTACCAAAATCGCTATATTTTCTAAGGCACTACCTCACCTAAATAAGCTAATTAAATATAACACATGTTATTTTCAAGGCATAATGGTTTGTATTTCAACGTAATTGTAACCTCTCCAAGTGGTAAAACTAATTATAATTTGATGTAAGTCCACTATAGGCTAATGCATATAGCTTTAATGAAATCATTAAATCTATAGATCTTCATTAATTCTTAACCTAAACCCCCAACACTTTTAATGTATATTCTTATTTACATGGGGCTACGCCCACCATACTTAATTGAGACAATCAAATCTCAGAGACTAAAGAAAAATTAATCAAATTAGAGTGGGAGAGGGGTGTCACCATACTAAGACAAATAAAAAACATGTCTAAATTTAGTATTTGTTGTATGTCATGCTAAGTCAATTTAGGCTTTAAGGTAGAATAATATAAACATAATTTCAATGTTTTACTTCTAGTAAACTAGAGTAAAATAAAACATGGTTTTCTACCTAAATTGGTTTTAATAATAATAAAACATTTAAATTAAACCTTCGTTCCTCTAAATGGATTTTTTCCTCTCTAAGGCAACATCCAATTTTTTTACAGACCTCTATTCATTGTCCAAATTGTCACATGGATTCCTTGTTGATGCTTTTGCTAGGTTATTGTTTTTTATTTAATATGTTCCAGGTTTTTTGGTTTAATTTTACAAATTTTGAGTATATAAAAACTTTAAAATGCGACTAAAGTAAATCTATTCATAGCTGGACAAGGAAGTGGGGCGATAGCATCTACTTAACACCACTGACCAGATAATTATAGTCATTATAACTTGCTTTTAATTTATATTATGATGAAACAATTTGTATTTAACCTATAAATTTAGGTTGATGCCTATATGCAGCATTTTGGTTTTTAGATTTGCAAGCAATTAATTAAATAAGCAAGATATGTGAATTCAACCATTCATCTAAATAGAACACTATTAGATAAAATTTCACTAATCATCTTGCTGACCCTGGTCGATGCCTTGGGCATTTACCATGATCCAAAAGGCAATATCCAACATAAATTACATGAATAGAATGATATCAGGCATGATAAAACTAAGTTGACACTCTATGGATGCCTGATTTCCATACAACATGATAACACCCTGAACATGATAGATTGGTTTGACCAGTTTTTATTTTCAAGACTCCCTGAGTTCCCCCTTGTATAACTCAATACCCATGTTACTAGTGTCAACAGATTATAATTGTTTACTCAATTTTATTTACATACTAACCATATTAAATCAATAATATCAATAGCGAAAGGAAGTAATAATACAGTGTCTCTAAGGTAAATGATGCAATATGGAAAAGCTATGGTTATATGTTGTGTTCAATTTCTCAAGGAGAATCCTAGATATTTATGGTTATCCATTTGTTCTTATTTCTAATTATTCATTAAACTAATAACCAGGATTGGAGATATATTTTTGTCTACTTAGCATTATGTCTTTAGTTAGAGTATTCAGTACTTATTTACCATATTTCCTAAAACCAAAAGCATGCATAAAATCCTTTAGCAATAATGAATAATTAAAAGCATCCCCTACCTCTTGAATTTGATGATATATTGAATCCATTCTCCCTTGGCTGCGTCGTGCTATTTTCTCTTGACCTTCTATTTCCAATGTCTTAGAATTCCCCAACTCTTTCCTTTAAGTAAAATAGGCATGGATTTTCCTTCACAAGATTTTTTTTTTTTTTTTTTTAAGCCATAATATTCTTTTATCTAGTTGAGTAAGTATTTTTTTATATTGATGAAAAAAAATTGGTTTTAAACTAAAAAGGGGCATCATATCTTATACTTGTGTATAGTTTGAATAGAAACTTGATTTTAATTTTGGAAGTGTGAAATATTGTTATATTGTTAGACTAGTCATAGTTGTGCCCTGTGATGATTACTTTCCTTGGAATTATATAAGATGTGTATTGTATGCAGGATTTGAATTGAAGAATTATTATTCTTGGATATGATATAAATGTTGTACTACTTAATTATGTCGAATGAATGTTAAATTAATTTTTAAATTGTTTGAAAAAAATAATTATTGCATTTTATAAGTGCAACTTGAGGGGTTGTTACAACATGAGTGTTGATACCTGATTTAATGATTATCTGGATACTTAGCATTTAATTTATCTTCTAGATTAATTATGATTCTAAAAAATATTAATTAAGACTTCTAAGAGTCTTATCTACATACAAAACAATGTGTGTACCCAATGTTAGCATATGCTAACAATGCCTTGCATTCTAATATGTAATCTAAGTAAATATAGGTATATGTGTTCAGTTGACAAATCTTGTCTTTATGCATCATCATATTTTCAAGCATAGAATCCACCCATCTTAATAGGCTATTGGAATTAAACAATAATGGAATACAAAATATGGTACATTTCATTATGAAGACTTATTCATACATCTTAGAGATACAACTATACTTATCGAGTATTATATACTTGAGAAGAAATCATGTAATTGTAATGATGTTTTAAACACTTTATTCACATTTTCCATTATGATTATATTTTTTTTTGTATGTCATTCAAAGATAGCATTATTAAATTAACAAAAATATTTGTTGACTTACATATTAGGATATTATTGCTTTGTATTTGCAATAAAAGATAAAATGTATTTTTAGTCACTTATTGTACAGGTTGCTTTAACTTCTAGATATGAAGACCAATTTGTATGAATCTATCAATTGTTGTACATTTTATGATAGAAGTACTTTGAATTATGATTTAATGCATATTTTGATTTTAGCATTACACATGTAATTTGATTTCAATAGATAAGCATGTAATATAATTTACAATGATGAGAATCAAAAGAATGAAAATTAATTTCATGAATAACTATTGGCTTTGTACATGATAATACTATAATCATTCTCATAACTTACCCTTGATTTAGTTTCATGTTTGGTCAAAACTTGGCAAACTTATTTACATTATTGTTTTTTAAAGAAGAGAATCAATAATAAACCTTTAGGGTGAAAAATGAAGAGAAAAAGAAAAAGAAATCTAGTACATTTTCTAGCTACTGACCAAAGGGTTCTTACCATGGCAGACATCCTAGACCAAAATAAATTAGAGATCATTGGGGAGAGGGGTTACCAAAAATTATGTAGTCTTAACATGGATTCACTGAGTCAAATATTCCCATTTGTCGCATAATCAACTACTTTGTTTCCATCTTACTTGGTATGGCACAACTCAATGCAATGAAATTATGAAGTCATCTAAGTTATTTCCCCTATAATGACCTTAATCCTTCAAGATTTGACACTACCTCCCAAAGTTGTATTAATAATCAATTGAGAATCTATCTCTCCAATGATGTTTTCCCATCCCTTCATCAAGGGAATTTGTATTCCTTTCAAAAGAGCTTTAGATTCAACAATATTTTTGGTATCAAACCTAACATCCAAAGAGAAATTGAGAAGCATTTGTCCCTTATGATACTAAAAAATACCACCACAACAAGAAGGTTTAGGATTACCTCTAAAGGTACCATCAAAATTAAATTTAATTACATTTTCCAGGTATTGATTGGAGGGTTGTTACAATGGAAAACATCCCAGACCAAGATAGATTAGAGATCATTGGGGAGAGATGGTTACCAAAAATTATGTACCATTCCCATGGATTCACTGAGTCCAATATTCCCATTTGTTACATAATTAACTACTTTGTTTCCATCTTACCTGGTATGGCACAACTCAATCCAATGAAATTATGAAGTAATCTAAGTTATTTCCCCTATAATGACCTTAATCCTTCAAGTCTGACACTTCCTCCCAAAGTTGCATTAACAATAAATTGAG